>CM065658.1:11655848-12085848 GCA_033220385.1 Triplophysa yarkandensis | reverse complement strand
CGCAGTGTTGCTTTGTCATGCTGCTTTAACAAAGAGATCAATAATTTGGTAGTGCTGCAGAGGCACAGCATTTACACTTTAGGGAAATCAATGTTCAAACGGCCCAGTTATAGTTGTTTATACACATTACACTGAGATGCATATTAACAAAGAAAACGGCAAACATTACTATAAGACCTCAGAGACGGATGAAAAGATGGTTGTGCAGCTAAGTTTAATAAATGGAACCATATTGAAAGTGAATGGAATTAAAAAACTTATGTTGTAAATGGCATGCATTAATTCATTGGTTTTGTGTTTATATAATAAAAATGAATTGTTGCCTCTGTTTTCAGATGCCCAACATTCTTCAAAATACCTTTTTTAGTGTTCTTCAGAAATCTTACCGGATTGAAATGACAAGAGGGTGTGTAAATAATGCAGACTCCTAAAACATTACAAATAAAGGTGAAAGTAAATGTATTGCAGGCGTTACAGTTAATCCAGTGAGACACACAAGTGAGAGGCTTTGAGCAGGTTAGGACCTGGCTGGAGTAGGGAGTTGTATTGTAATCCTGATGTACAGAGTAGGCCAGAAAGAAAATAATACCAGGCTGACGTGCATGCTAACACTCGGCTAACGCTCATTTTAAGCCTGTTATGCAGATGGAGGGAGTTCTGTCTTCTGTCACTGTGTGGGGGGGTTTACAGGGAGGTAAAGCCTGGGAGAGGAAGTCCGTCTGTCAACTGGATTTCTGAGTTGGAGAAATTACTTAAGACTGGAGAGAGATGAGCTTTTGTCTTAAAGGGCTGAGGACTGGAGCATGGTCCAGCTCACGGTAGTCGAAGGTCATGTCCTCTTGCCTGTCTGGTTATATACGTTAAACCTCACTTTGAGAGGATTAGTCAGCAGAGTATCTGATTTAATCCGGTGCACTGGGGAGGGATGACTCTAAATCTGTCAAGCGTTTACTCATCTAAGTGTTACATGTGAGCACATAAACATGTGCGTGCATATTGAAATTAATCGGTCAAAGGGTTAGGGATACTTTAATGAAATGTTTCTTTTTATTTAAAATGAAAAAAACTTTAATGTGAAGGTGCCTTATTGTTGGAAATAAATTGAATAGACAAAATATAATTTAGCAAACATACATGTTTTTTTTAATGTCAGAACTTACAATTTATTTAACAAATAATATTTTTTAACCTTGATTGAATAAAGAAAAGGAATAGACAGGATAGGGACCTTTAAAGCAGGGTGAGACTTTAAGAAGCTTCTTTACAAGAAAACTTTTCTGTAAATTCTAGTCAAAAAGTGACAGCACTAAATATGATTCATAATTTTTTTTTTATTAAAACATAATTCTTTTAGTGCTCTTATTTTATTTCATTATTTTTAAATATTTTTTTTGATTACTTTTAAAATATTATTTTTATTATCATTATTAAAGGTGGAGTAATATAAAAGCACAAGTGTCCCAAAACTTTTGATAAGAAGCGAACTATTTTATTTCACCTGTAGCAATAATATGGTAGTGTATTCCCAAGTTGTTTCTACATGGATTTGAGTCAGACGTATAAAAAGTGCCGTCCCAAATAGATGATGTATGGAAATTCTCATTTGTCTGCGGTAAAGTGTGCGTTTGAAGTCAGGTTAGTCAGCACATTTCATATTGCAAGAGTCATAACTTCATTCAATTATTGTATTTCCCCGACACTCTATATGTCTTGCTCCATTGTCATTCAGTTCTTTGACTCATTAACATTCATAACATGCAGGAATTTGCTGGGCAAATTTACATATATTACTTGTTTGAGAGAGAGAGAGAGAGAGAGAGAGAGAGAGAGAGAGAGAGAGAGGAGAGAGAGAGAGAGAGAGAGAGGAGAGAGAGAGAGAGAGAGAGAGAGAGAGAGAGAGAGAGAGAGAGAGAGAGGAGAGAAGAGAGAGAGAGAGAGAGAGGAGAGAGAGAGAGAGAGAAGAGAGAGAGAGAGAGAGAGGGCAGGTGTGAGGGGTTTATAGCATTCCATGACCTTTTTATGGAAGGAATCGCTTGGCACAGTTCCCATATCGTCCAGACTTGTCAGGATTTATGTTGTACAGTTCATGTCATTTCCTGCTCTGTTACAATATGACCCTTATGATGCTCAGTGAGAGAGAGATTCTTAAGTCGGAATTAGCATTTATGGCCAGATCTGTCGTTTAGATAAATTTGTTTCTTTGTCTGTTTTACATAATAAATGTTTTTAACATGTTCAGTGCCTCATATGTCAAAGTCTTTCCCCTAATGTATAGCAGTAGTGCTTTGTTTTTCCTTTTCTGCGAGAAGCTTTAATCCTTGCCTTTGTTGTCAGTGTAGCGCTTTACTGTTAAAGAATCATTATATCCAAAAATAAGAATCATTTACTCAAAGATTAGTAGACTTATGATGTTCCAGATACGATATAATGTTTATTTATTGATTTTAATTATATTTATTTTATATATTATGGCTGTCAAATCAAATCTTTGATTAATTGATCCCACAAGAAAAGTTTATTTATATACGGGTCAAAGCTCTTAAGTTGTCTGCATTAATATACATTTACATTAGTGATTTCTTGTCCATTAAGAATATACATTTTTGGTTATGTTACTTTTTTCCCTTTTTCATTAATTTAAGATTTGAGTTTCAATGCTTTAATAGAAGGCAAACAGATGGCGCTTCACGATGCGATAGAACCTTTTTGTCTTAATTGTTCCATAGAAAACCTTTAACATCCGAAGAACCTTTCTGTCTCAAAAAAGGTTGTTTGTGGTTAAAAAAAGTGATTCAGTAATTTCATCCATGGCCTTAATGCCTCACTCTCTCTTTTGTTCGCACACCTCATCTCTGTGTGCATCAGGCCGGTGGTTCGTGTGTCATAAAGACACTTGTAGTAACAGCCACAGATGGTGCAGGAACTGAATGCTGTGCATGCAGACTCTGTCTGCTGATGTCAGCTCAATAGCACGTTTCAGTGCAGCACAGAAAGCTGTTATTCAGGTGTAGCTTCTCCAACCGGCCGGCGACCTGCCCACCTTCACACCTCGCCAACACTGTCTCTCTCCTCCTTCAGACACAAACTGGTGTGTCTGGTTGAATCTGAATTGGGCTACAGTACATGCTTTAGCAAAATATTTTACCAAATGAATAACAAAATTAAAAGTGCAGTGTATCATCTCGATACGTTTAATAATTTCATCACAATCAGTTTGAATATGGATAGAACCCAATCACTGTATTGTTTCCATCAGTCCAACCTTTCTTATGCACATGCTTACTGTCAGAGCCATGATCTTCCCCTTCACGCACACTTTTCAGATAATTCCTCCCCCACTCCTGTACACTGTACACACAATACACACAATACACACAACACACACCATCCCCCACAAACATTACGAGTCAGCAGCTTCCACTCAGCAGTGACTGATTTGCGCTGTTGTGTTGCTGGTGGAACGATGATCCTCTCTCTCTCTCTCTCTCTCTCTCTCTCTCTCTCTCTCTCTCTCTCTCTCTCTCTCTCTCTCTCTCTCTCTCTCTCTCTCTCTCTCTCTCTCTCTCTCTCTCTCTCTCTCTCTCTCTCTCTCTCTCTCTCTCTCTCTCTCTCTCTCTCTCTCTCTCTCTCTCTCTCTCTCATTCTCTCTCTCTCATTCTCTCTCTCTCTCTCTCTCTCTCTCTCTCTCTCTCTCTCTCTCTCTCTCTCTCTTTGAAATGTGTCTACTGGACACAGACAGTCCCGGATGACTCAGACTCAGTAGTCATCAGTTTTGTTTGCATGCATATTTGTGGATGCTATTCAATCCTTTATGTGTGTGACTGCAGTCGCATCTCAAAGATTTCATCTTATGATGTTAAACAGAGCCTATCATATTTCTTTATAAAAATTAATCATAACATCTGTAAAATCGAATCATTGTAATTTATTGATCCCACAATACATGTTTAAGATGTCTGCATTAAAATACATTTCCAAAAGTGATTTTATAACCATACAGAGCATAAACATAAATATTGACATTTTCAATTGCAACAACCTAAACAATTGATACGCGCCTAAAACTTATAGACATCGGCAAAAAAAAATCCACCAGTCCCTGTAGGGTATATTGTTATTGCAATTAGGCTGAACTGAACTTTTATTAATATAAAGTAAATAAATTGTTATATTATATTGACCGATTAACAAACACAGACCAAGTCAAATGTCTTCGTTTGTTTTAACACATAGAAAAATATTTGGGAATATGTATGTAATACAAGTAATATTTTTGAACACAAAACAAAATATTTTAAAGAACATAGGAAACAGTTCTGTGAGACAATTGACTAAAATGTAATGTTGAACAGAACAAAGAAATGTGTACAGTTGTGTGCATCTGATGAAACTGTCTATATGTGACACAAATTTAAATTAGTTATATTTGAAAGTTGTCTCGGCAGCCATTATCCTACGCTGTATTAATGACTGACCATACATGATACCATTGACATAGAAGAGAAAGACTTAAATACAGTTTGACCACAAACAATGGTTTAAACAATACATAGTGTGACTATTACTGTTGTGTCTGATTATTTCCGAACTCAGCCAATAGAAAGCAATTAACGACTCCCGTGAGGCACTTAATTTAAGTAAATTAAAAGCATAACACTTAAAATAACCTTCTTTTTTTCTGCTTCTGAACGCTACTATTTCTGTAAATGCAAATCTAATTAATTAAAAATGGTTAACATTAAATTGCTATATGATATTCATTTTCCTCATAAAAATAAAACACATACAATGCTATTAGTGGTACTTATGGATTCTTTGAATGTGTACTATTGTGTTTTATTTTGCTGTATATAATTATACACACAACAGCTATCTTAAGAAGATGGCTGTAATTAACCTTTTCAACGTTCCCCACACCATTCAAATCAGCTGTTTTAGCCATTTTATCTTAAACCTGGGGTTTCCCTCCATGCCTTTCCTGTGACTATAAACACAATCTCTGTATTCTTCCAAATGGAAAAACCTACAGAACAGTTTTAATAGTTTTACTGGCCGATTTAATAGTAGGAAAGAGATACTGCATACTGTTTGCTTCAGTCTGCTTATATGCACAATAAAATGTATGGTTCATATTCAACATATATTGAAAATATACAATAATGTGCAAAAGTCTTAAGCATGTAAGGTATTTTTCTCAAATAAATGTTTTAAAGTCAGTTATTATATCATTATGAGTTGTGTCATTACAAAATATGACTTAAAATTTCTAAACATAAATTTTCCATCATTTTTAAAAAATAAAGTGAGATTTTTGGTATGCCATAGATGAAAATAGCCAGTGCTCCACACAGAGACTAGGTGTCATAGTGTTATTCATCTATTATTAATGAAGAAACTTAAACAGACCAAAACCAGAAGACCTGTGTTCATGTCTTAAAGATGCTTCAAGACACTTACCTGCAAACCGTTCTTCATTCTAACTGGATTATTACAATAAGTGATGAAATAAATGTTCAGAAATGTAAACTTATGATTTCTAATGACACACTATTTCAAAAGATGTTAATACTGCTTCAAACCATTGAATCAGTGAAAATACTGACATGCCCAGGACTCTTGAGCAGTACTGAATATCTGGTTTGTCCACAAAAGATACCGTTTCCATTCATTAAATGTAGAACGTTGATCTCATTTGCTCTCATCTATGAGCACAACTTCACTTGTGCTGTTGAGCACTTTACATCATTGAAGTAAAAGAGAAGGAGCTTTGTGGGAGGAACAATGCATGCCCAGATCAAAGTCCAACCATTGTGGTGTGTCTGAAACCAAGATTTCCTACGTAAAAGTCATCTCCAGCATTGCTCATTGAAAGATTGCCACCTCTACTACCTCAATATACGTCAAGATTGTATGGAGTCAGAGGTTGTTTGGTTCTTCGAATAACTTGTGGTGAAACATGAACCAAAAGGAATGTTTACAACATACTCACTGCACTTACTCATACATGATAATAGTACAAAGGCAGCAGCGGGCCAGCCAAGCTTTTGCAAGCTCAGGCATTCACCTAATTATCTTGCATTAGGTCAAATGGAAGTCTTCCATATCTGTCTGTCTCCCTCTCTTTCTGTCTGTCTACCTCTCTCTGTAAAGGCTCAGGATAGCTGTAGCAGAGATAAGCGGTAAGAGCCCTAGAGCCTATTAGTCTTTAATATACCTCACCTAAGGATTAATTGTAACATGTTCACAAACCAATCTTTGTTTCTGAATTACAATATACAACAATCAGGGGGGCGCTTTCTGAGCTGACTGTAAAGAGATGAATTGATGTTAGATACCATTGTTACATAAATGAGATTGGACTCTCTATAGAAGGTTCTGTGCTGACCTGATAAAAGATTAACTGGCACAAATTTTCCCTGTTTTTTCTGCATGTGTGTCCGCAGGTCAGTGCACGGGGATTCGCTCCATTGTTGCAGTTTGCCTATACGGCTAAGCTACTGCTCAGCAGAGAAAATATCCAGGAGGTCATCCGCTGTGCCGAATTCCTGCGCATGCATAACCTGGAGGACTCCTGCTTTCGTTTCCTGGAGGCCCAGCTACGTAGCGAGGAGGACGGCATGGGTCACAAGGTGGAGGCTGAGAGCAATCACTTGGAGGATGATGGCATGCAACCTGAGGTGCTGACAACAACAACGACCGCAGTGACGCTGCCGGGCTCTCCGCGCTCTCGGACCTTGAACTCCTCGCGGCAGCCAGACCATGATCAGCTGGCAGCAGCTGAGGACTTTACCGATGGGCAGATGGACTTTGAAAGACATGGCAACTCAGACCTGCCACGATGCCCTAAGTACAGGAAGTACCAGTTGGCATGCAACAAGCACAACAACGACGCCTCCTTACACACCAGTACCTCAGGTTTTCCAAGCACATTCAAAGAGATGAGCATGCCGGCGGTGCAAATCAAGCAGGAACCGCGAAGTGAGGAAGAGACCATCTCGCTTTGCCTGTCAGACGAAGAGCAGGACAGAGGGGAAAGGGACGGCGTGGCTGAGATGGAGCTGGACTGTTCCGTAGCAATGGACCAACCCAAAGGCAGCAGCAAGTCCCCGACTCACTTCAAGAAGGACCGGACTGGCACACCTCAGCCGCTATTTGCTAACCGACCCATTAGTGCCCAAGATAAGGGAATCACTCAGGGAGACCACAAGAAAGACTACAGGCCAATGCTTAGCAGTGAGATGAGCATGCCTGTGGCATTCCCCAAAGACGCCGATGGTTTCCCGCCAGGGCTCTCGCTCAAGTCAGCTTCCTTCGACGGCATGTGCAAGCAAGAGGTGGAGCTGGACCGCCGTAGTGTCATCTTTTCCTCAGGGGCCTGTGACCGACTGGGTACACCCACCCACTCTCAACCCAGCGGGAACTCATTGGAGAAGGAGCTCTCAGAACACATGCCAAAAGGATTGTGGGCTGGTGCCAGCCAGTCCCTCCCCAGCTCCCAGACGTACGCTTCTAGCACCACAGCCAGCGAACCACCCCTGCTCTGCCGCCAAAGGCCCAATACCAGCTGCCCAGTGCCAATCAAGGTATGCCCGCGATCGCCACCCTCAGAAACCCGCACCCGGACCTCAAGTTCCTGTTCATCGTACTCTTATGCAGAGGATGGAAGTGGCGGCTCCCCCTGCAGTCTGCCGCAGTTTGAATTTTCATCCTCGCCGTGCCCTAGCGCAACACGACTACCTGGCGAACCCCAGGACACAGGCAGCGGCACAGAGGCAGTATTTTCTCGGGTGCGACCCAAGATAAAGCGGGAGCAGTTGTACGGAACCAATTCCAGTGACGAGTCGGGGTCATTTTCTGAGGGAGACAGCGAATCGTGTCATGTTCAGGAGCAAGGCCCTGAGGTGAGGCTTTCTTTTTTCTTGCATATGTTTACTTGTTAAGCCATCCTGTTCTTCTACCCTAGTGTCCGTTCATGCAGAAACTTATTAGATTTGTGCATCTGTTGTTCACTGCCCTCATGATATTAGACACTTCCCCTGTGATCTCTGTTCACTGAATCATTGAATAAAGCTGCAGACTCCTAATGGGCCAATAAACACTCTAATCATTTTCATGTCTTGACGGCCATGAACATGAGGAACGGCAATGATATTACTCTGACCCTTGTGTGTTATATGTCAAAGGCTAATAGAGTAGAGCAGAGAGGAGCAAACTGGATTTGAAGACAGTCATATGTAGAGGTAGAGTAGTGTCAAGCACCATGCAGTACAGTTGAGTACAACACTGTTGAGTATACTTTAGAAATGAGGTAATATTAGAACAAGAAATTAAGGAAATTCAAATTGAGCATTCACTTTACACACTCAAAACATTTTTACTGTGTTTTTACGTAAAACAATTCACACACAAAAAATTAAAAGCTTTAAAATAAAAGGATTATTTAAATTTTGTGTCTATAAAATTAAGTATAAAACAAAAGTAAATCTGAGTAACTCAAACATTTCTAGTAAAATTCACCAAAGATATGGGTGTATATCATAAACATATATTTGTGATATTTATTTTCATTACATACAAAACTAGAACTATTTGTACATTTTACAGACATCAACTCTTGGCTTTCTAATAAATTATTTTAATATTTTATTATAAAATCAATGTAATGTTTTTAAGAGATTTTATTGAGTTAATATAACTGTTTATTTTTGTCATATTTTCTTAGGAACATTACATATTTTTTACAGTGCAGGTTTGCAAGATTCTCAAGAAGTGTGGTGAGATGTTTGCTGTGATTGGTTAATACTGTACTGTGTTTGGATGAACCGCCTTATCCTCAGAATATTATTATATATAATATTTTAAGTGATGTTTAGACCTTTTTTGGATAGCATAGTAAAGAACTGACAAAAGAGTAACTCACTCGAATTTCGTGGGCACTGATATCACATAGATGAACATGGATAGACATGTGAACTGTGTAGTGTTGGAAATCGGGATAGGACTTGTCTTGTGTAAAAGGCAGAATTATTCTCTGTGTCTTTTGGATGGATGGATGGATGGATGGATGGATGGATGGATGGGCATGGATGAAATATATTACATTCCCGTAGAATGTTGTAGTGTCTAGACAAATCTGCGCATTATATGATTATATACTGTAAGGCAGATAACATATAGCTCTTCCAAACACATCTATGATTTTGAAAAATGTTTGACCCTTAGAAAAAATGGCCATGGTTTAATTATAGGAAAAGTGAAACAGGTTTATTTTGACTCCATTTTTTACATAAATATTAATTGGTTGAGGTTATAGGACTTTGTTAGAGTGAATAACAGGGAAGGAGTAAGATCTTAATTTGTACTGACTGATGACAAGACCCATATGAACGCATGCAGTGCCCGTGTTGGAGAGACTGGTCAGTTGTCATGGTAACATGTAGCACTCAGGAGCTAATTGGCTTATTTTTGGCAGTTTCTGCATTGTTTCAGTGTTGTGTAAAGGTACAACTAGATAAACCAGTTGATAAACGGACCTGCCACTGCACATAATCATACTTGATTACAGGACTTTGGTAAGGTTATAACTTTGTTATTCAAAACTGCAAAAGAAAATATTTTGAAAAATGTTGGTAAAAGAACAGCAGTACCCATTTACTTGCATTACTTTTAAGTACATACAATAGAAATGAATGTGTAATAAAAGTTTAGTTCATGTTTAGGCAAACAAAGCCATTGAAATCTAATGTGATCTTTACAGTGTAGAGACTCTTACATTAATCCTCCTAAATCACAAAGGACTGTTATGTAAATTTTCTACTTTTCATATTCAGTACATTAATATCAATTATAATCCTACTTTTTGGGGGAAATGTGTGGTCCACCATAACATAATTTCCATTGCCCCTTAAATATTGAATTTTGTGCAGGAAGTTACAATCATAAAAGTGCAAAATTTTAAAAAGGTGTTAAAAAATGCACAAAATAATATTTAAAAACAGACTGGCGGTTCTTACATAGTGCCAAAACTTTCCTTAAATTAACTTTTTTGTTTTCTGCAAAAACAAATTGTCACTCAGGTTTTAAATTGAAAGAATTTGTAATGAACATTTTTGGCTGAACTTTCACTTTAAGCCTGAATTGCATTCCTTACGTCACATCTTAACAAGAGGATACAAACCTACAGCAGTTCCAGGGAAAATGTTCATATGCTGTATCTCTGTTTGCTTCACAAAGGAGAGAAAGAGAGAGAATAGGGTGAAGTGAGGAAAACATTTAAAAATAACTTCAGCATGTTGCTGGAAACAATGAATTGAATGAAGGAAGGAAGTTGTTAAACTATTGGCCAGTCTCGTCCTTCTTGGCCAGTCATGTACTGAAATTAACCCATGTCTGTGAACTTTTCCCTCTCCTTCACGAATCATTGACTTAATGCCCACGAAAACGTATTAAAAAAGGAAGTGCTTAGATCTGGCGTGCAATGGTATATCCCCATATTATTCAATTTGTGCGTATTGAACTTTCTCAAGTTGAGTTAACACTTCTGAAAGATATTAGATAGTGGAAATCTGTAGGCCGTTTTATTCCTTTCGATATTTACTCGAGTATGCTTGTACAAAAAAGCTCATGACCATTACAATATCTCGAGATCTTAGATCGTCTGTCTATCTATTCATTTGGTTACCTTGGGTGAAGTATTGATCTCAAGATGCGTGGGTATGATCAGAAACAGCCGAGATGTGAAAATCTCATTCTCACTTCTTCGTTTTCAACCTGCACTATTGCAATGAATGAAGAATTAACCCTTTGAATGCACGTGCATCTGAGGAAGTGTAGGGTGAAGTCAGAATCAATTCTGTTCCTCTCATTCCATTTATAAAGCCAAGCCGCTCTCTCGAAATGAGCCGACTGTGGTCTCAAAATTATTCGTCAGCCGTCATGTTGTTGAGCTGTAAAACCGCAAGTTTGAAATATGCTCAAGTTCATCATCGGCTTTTATGAATGAAGTCACTGTTAAAAGTCAACAATGTTACATTTGAAACGTTGCTATATATATAAATGACGTAACGCTGTCAGTTTAACAGTTTTGCAGTTTTAAGTGTATGCGGCTTTTGCTCAGATGTTTCACACAGTTCACAATAAAATTTTCTGACCGAAGTTGTTAGCCTTTAGAACCTAATCTGGAAAATATTGTCTTAAAAGTTTTCTTAACTTTAAAAACATAAATTTGATCAACTGGATGACTCACCCCCAAAAAAAATCATTCTTTCATCTTTTCTCAAATTCTTGTCGTTTTAAACATTTTAAAAAGGTATTTTGAATAGTGGTGCCAACTAGCACCCATTCAATAATTACATATGTGTCCATTCTATAAAAAGTGTATGGGCGCCAATATTCTTTAAACTATCATCTTCTGGATTTGCTGGAAGAGAAAAATGTATAAAAGTAAGGGGTGTTGATTGATGACATAATTTTTACTTGAAATAAAACATGACAAAATTTTAGACATAAGTTTTGGTCTACTACATGCACATAAGGCTTTGTATGCAAATGTATTAGAAATTTCCCACTGACGTTAAGACATTCATAAAGGCAACTTTGGTCCTGATAGGGATTAAGCCCCATGGTGATCACAGACAAGGCCATCACTCCATTAGATAAAGTGAGTGTGTGTGTCCTTTCCCCATTACTCAGCCCCTGTGGAGAGATCCAGTTATAGCAACAAGGTTGAAAGAAAAAGGGAAGAAAAGGAGAAAAAAAGAGGAATATCTTAGGGGTCGTCTCAGACTGACTGTTATCTGTGTCACATTGCTTCTCATTAAAACACATATGAGACTGAGAGATATACGTACATGGCAGCCTCTGAAGTACCGAAATGATATTTGGCAACCCAACATTGTAATTACCGTTTTCTTCAATCGTTTATCTCACACAAAGACCCTTCCCTTTCATGGCAGTGGTTTTTTCACAATAAAATATCTTGCATACAACAAACGTGTTTGACCGCCTTAAATCTAACCACCTGTTTTGTCCACCTTTCCATTATTCCCTCCTGCCCATGCTGACAAAAAGAGGACAAACAGACCAGAACCAAACTCAAGTCGGCTCACACTTTATTTATAAATCACGTTTAAAACACCCAGAGGGAAGACAACATAACATGATACTTAAAATAAAACATAAAATAGACAAATAAAAAAGTGTCAACAGATGTCGAAAGCCAAGGAAAAGAAATGGGTTGTAATATAAGATTCAAAAACCGACAATGAAGTGGCCTGTCCAATAATAAGGGCCATAGCACAGTTCAGGTTCTGCTACAGCAAAAGCACGATCCCCTCTGTGTTTACGCTTTGGTTTGGGCACATTTAAGAGCAACTGCCTGGCTGACCAGAGAGAACGAGATGGTGTGTGTAAGTGTAGCAGATCCGAAATGTATAATGTATAATGTCAAGACAAGTCCTACAGACCTGTTTCAAGACGGTCAAAAATGGCCAAGAGAGCCGTTTTCTTCAAACTGGTTTTCTCTGTATGACACTAAATATAGACATTCTTACACCTCTCCCTACACATATATACCTTCAAACGATAAACAAAAGAAAAGGAGGAGGAAAATCTCAAAAGGTCAAAAAACATCTCCTTACACAGTTAAACCGTGTTCAACGTTTTTTTTATGACATTGCATCAAGCGTGTGTAATAATTCTCAGTGTGGACTGAGATGCTCGATTAGAAAAAGGTCTGTCCATGATTTATTAATGATACCATGGAGACCGTACGGGCCCACCTGCCAGCGCTCCAGGCCCCCTGCTGCTCTACGCGAGACCGGGCCATATTTACACTTTCATCTTCTGTGAGTCCCAAACGGAGTCACCATACAGATGGCATGAACCGTACTGCTGTGGTTCTGCATGGCTTAGGGGTCATAGAGTATACCCTTGTGAGTTTTTAAGTAGGGCATTACTGAGGACAGTAAACAGGTTACACTTTGGTCTCTTTAAACGTTAATGCTTATATTCAGTACATTAAAGGACCAGTCATTGAAATTTTGCGAAATATATCAATTGCTGTCAATTTTTGCTCCTTTGACGCAGGTGCTATTACAAATGCTCTGTTTGTCCATTTTAAGCTACTGTAGAAACATGGTAAAATCCCAGTAAGAAGACCCACACTTTAAAGTGAAAAATATTCAATGTTAAAAAATAATCAGTGATATTATCTTAATTAAATCTTTTAAAAACATTACAAAAATGTCAGTGGAAAATATTAAGACAATTTTTAAAAAATCAAAAAGTAAATTGCAAAGTTTATGTATGACAAAAAATAGTACTTAAAATACATTTATAATGTTACCAATTAATTATCTTTTGGTGAATTCTAATAAGAAATTTTTTTACTTAGACATGCACAAAATTCAAACAGTAAATTTTATTTGAAATGTATTAATATCCTAGTGTCAATAGTTTTATATAATAACACAGTTAAGTGATTTTTAGTGTATGTAGATAGAAATTCGGCCATAAATGCTGATGTAATAAAATCATAACAGGTATTTCTCTAAAGTCTTTATACACCTCTGAAGACATAGTTATGTATATTTTATTGCATTTTTGTCAATAGACCAAAATAGAATTACATAGAATGCTGAATATATTGAACATGTAAAGAATGTCATATGGCCGAGCTAAAATGAATATTATTGTGGATTTAAGGTGTGATGTAATGTGAATTAAATATTTTAAGATACAAAAATGCATTAGTTTACACATTAGAAAATATAATATCGAGTTTGAGCATAGAAAACGTAGTCAAAGACAATGAATCAGAACTTCTATAACTGGGACATTTCTGTATTGAATGGTTTTGCGTTGAGCAGATGTCTCTGCTTCGAATGTTAAGCATCACACTTGATTTTTCGGATAAAAGGAACAAAGGAGATCAAAGAACACTAGATAGCAGGTGGAAGACACAAAGTAAGAGAGAATAAACCCCCGACTGGTTCACCTGCAGAGAACTGAATCCCACCTGCCATCTCTCTCTCTCTCTCTCTCTCTCTCTCTCTCTCTCTCTCTCTCTCTCTCACTCTCTCTCACTCTGAAATAGCAGCAGGATTTCAGTACAATAAAACATTCTTACAAAGTGATGGAAAGAAGAAAGATGAGGCTTTATATAGTGGAACAGGCTTGAAATGAAACACATTGAGGATTATTTTCCTCTGTGCTGAGTGTTGGTACAGTAGTGATGCTCTGACAGCTTTCTCATTAACACTTGTGATTTGCATACTCATGCCCTCTGGTTAACACCTGACAGTAAAGACTGATCCAGCTGTGCTGATGCCTTTATTGCTGCTTTATTTTCTGCTACTCTGCTTTTTCTCTCTCTACCCTTTTACTTTCCCCTCGCAGTCTTACTTTCTTTTGACTTTCGTTTGACCTCTCTGTTAATAAATGATGCTGGTAAATGTTAGACCTTGTGTTGGAAGAGCTCGTGGGAAATGCGGGTGTATAGAACGAGCGGTGTTCTGCCACCATCTAGTGGTCAGGAAATACATTGCAAGATTGGCGATTATTACATGGTGTTTAGGTTTATATATATATATATGTTCACTGCACCCTTTTTCTTATCCATCAGTTTCTTATACATATATCCATATGTATCTTATATATGTATATGTCTCATTTCGGGACATGTAACAGTGTTATGACAATAAAATTGAATCTGAATCTGATATATACATATTCAAATACATATAGACACTAGTGTGTGTGTGTGTGTGTGTGTGTGTGTGTGTGTGTGTGTGTGTGTGTGTGTGTGTGTGTGTGTGTGTGTGTGTGTGTGTGTGTGTGTGTGTGTGTGTGTGTGTGTGTGTGTGTGTATATAAAATATATATATATATACACACACACACACACACAAAAATACATATAGACACTATATATATACACACACACACACACACACACACACACACACACACACACACACACACACACACACACACACACACACACACACACACACACACACACACACACACACACATATGATGTATGCATATATATGTATATATATATATATATTTATATAGTGTCTATATGTATTTGTGTATATGTGTGTATATGTATATGTATATGTATATATATATATATGTCTGTGTATATGTGTGTATATATTGACTTTTGTCACAGAATAACATGATTCTGTCCGTCTTCACAGGTCAAGCTTCCTTTCCCCGTCGATCAAATCACAAATCTTCCACGCAACGATTTCCAAATGATGGTGAAAATGCACAAGCTGACCTCCGAGCAGCTGGAGTTCATCCACGACGTGCGAAGGCGCAGTAAGAACCGCATCGCAGCCCAGCGCTGTCGCAAGAGAAAGCTTGACTGTATCCTCAACCTTGAGTGTGAAATACGCAAACTGGTAAGAGACCGACACACCTTGTCAAAACATTTTTACCATCCCAAGTCACCTTCAGCCTGTCATCAGTTATCAGAAGCGACAGGAGAGACCCATCTCAGTCACGTTGCCATGGTAGCAGCATCACCTGTCAATCACAGAAGTAGTCCCCTGCTGTTTCAATGTTAAAGGAGGAGACAAAGTTCTCTGTGATGTGTGATGATGGTGGGGTGGGGGCATACGATGCTCGACAGAGCATACTTTGATGACATTTGAGAGATTTTCTCCACCTGCTTCTCTCCTCTCATTATATGGGGTTGACAGCTATATTAAGTGAAATTTAGTCATGCCATTAAACATGAATGAAGTCTTGTGTGTGTTAAATATGCAGATTTATATGAAGACATTATGAGTGGCACTGTGACCTATATACTGTAACTCGAAGTTATGTATGTTATCGTCAAATGTTATGAAACATTAATTTTTTTCATGTAATAAAATAATAATTAAACGCATTCAAATTATGAAATAAAACAAAGGAACTATGGTTATCATGTTATAATTAAAAAATAAATAAATCGTGTTATATACATACATCGTTAGTTAAATTTTGACTAGAATTTGCAGAAACGTTTTGTTATCCTGAGATGCTTTCAAGTAACTTTAAAGGAGTCCCTGTCTATAAGTCATACAGTTTTGTCATGAAAAACCCATGTATGTTTGCTAAATTATATTTTTGTCTTTTAAACTAATTTCAGACATTAAGGCATACAACGTCAGGTCAACAATTTTTGCTTTAAATAATGAGAAACATTTCACTCAATCGTCCCAAAACGTTTGACAGGTGTTGTATGTCTAAGACTGTACGGTCATCATTTCTATGGGATTTATTTGGGAATATATCTTATACACGCAAACTTTAAACACAATATCTTCCTATGCTTCCACAACACAGGTGTGCGAGAAGGAAAAGCTCTTGACGGAGCGTAACCAGCTGAAGGCGTGTATGGGAGAGTTATGGGAGAACTTCTCCTGTCTGTCAGAGGAGGTGTGTCGAGACGTGCAGCTGAGCCCAGAACAGGTCCATCACTACTGCCCCATTCTGCGTCCAGGCAACGCCCCCTCCCTCAACCCTGGCAACCAGGCCCCGCCGACCGGCAGCATCGACCTCACTGTTTGCTCCACTCCGGAGCCAAGCTTCCACAAATCCACCCCCACCGACGGGCGACCGAGATCGGCCAAGTGGAAGACCGGGAACGGGCCGAAAAACTCCGGCAAGGGTAGGGGGGAGCAGGTGGCGGGACTTTCCCTGGAACAGTCCAATCAGACGGTGACAGTAGACTTCTGTCAGGAAATGACGGAAAAGTGTACAACCGACGAACAGCCCAGAAAGGACTGTTAATGACGGTGGTTTATGTGTTTCTGCGTTTGTCCGATTATGATTTTTATTATTTAATTTAGATGTCCTCTGACAAACCCTCAAAACTCGAGGGCTGACGAGATGGCCAGCCTCTGTCCGTGTTTTTTTGTTTTGTTTTTTTATATATTTATGTCTTTTTATTGTCTTTATTTTTTAAACAAAGGTTGACACTACAGTTGTCTTAACAGCAGCAATACTGTTCTCCAGGTTCTCTCTCATTCAGCCATGGCAGAGTGGCTGAGACCTTCTCACAGAACTTCAAGATGGTGCTACATCTTTCCATGACAGTGTAACACTGTCTGTTTCCTATTACAGTCCATTTGAATGGGATGGGCGCCGACCACATCTCGAATTCAGACCTCTATGGACCTAGCAGCAGCTCTGTGCTCTCTCTCTCTTTCTGTCTATCTCTCTTTCCTCCCCACTTCACCCCCCGCTTTTCCTCTACCTCTCGACCCTTCTTTCTCTCTATTTGTGGCCCTTGCCACAGTCAACTCAAACTCAGGAAATAATCTGAATGTTCAGTATAACTCATGAAAAAAAATAATACAGATTCTGTATACACAAGATCCTTTTTTTTCTACCGTAGCTAGACTGTATGTCCATATGCAAAAATGTCTTCTGCATCATACGTTTGTTGTGTCCGTGTGTCGCAACACTTAACTTGTACAGACGGTGGTGTCTCGAAACATTCCTACTTTGCCTTCCACAGCACTGATACGAAGTGAGCCGGACAGAGGGATGAGTTAAGAATGATTCAAAGCGTCGCCTCGGCCACCTTTTGCATCAGCAATACTGTACTTCGGATGTTTTTGAGGATGTACTAAAGTGCTTGCTTGGCAGAAAGTGTATTGTAAATACGGAGCATGGAGAGACAGTGTCTGTAATATTGTACAGGTAGTCATTTAGATCTTTTTTTGTTTGTTTATTTGTGTTTCTTGGGGTTATATTTGGTTCTCTGGGGTTTGATCAAGCACCTTTCGTCACGAAGGGAAAATCTTTGCTGTTTCCTGTCTGAAACGAATTCCCCATGACAATGGGTGCGCTTAAACTCAGGAAACTAGCATCCCATGCATCCACACGCATGCACGCACACACATGCTTACACACAGAAGCGTTCTCGTATAACCCCCGACCCGTGCGGCCCCTGCATGTCATATGGATGTAAAAGCCGTGGATGGTTTTCGTGTGCGTAGTGACCTCACTTCCTCCGGTGAGCTAATCTTCTATAAATGTGAAAGAGTCCCAGCTTGTTGCGCTTTCTGAGCAGTATTTACAAATACAGCGCATGAGCTGTGCTCACAGACGCCTCTCTGAACAGTTTCAGTGTTATTAAAAAACAGACATCATCACAAACAGACACCTTTTCAGTTATGGGCCACGTACAGTGATTTTTGATGTAGACCACTCTGACCGGAAGAGGAAGTGATGATGCGCCCAATGAAAGGAAAGCTCTTTCTCGCTCTTTTTCTCAGCACTCTTTGACCTTTAAGCACTTCCAAAAGGGTCAGAATGAGTTTCAGTACCCTTAAAAGTCTGAAATCCGAGCACTTAACATGGACACTTAAAAGTGTCTCTCCAGATTGAACATCGAAAACTTTTTTATGATACCAACAACATCTTATAAAGAACTTTTTTCCTGCAATTTCAAAGGTTCAAGATTCAATATCAGAGAGTGTTTAAATCATTATTTCGGAAGACACTAAAAAGTTTCACTGAGAGATCCGATCCGACAATTGGATGGAATAAAACCAGTCTTTAAAGTTGTCCTGTATTTCCCCTTATTGTACATGTGTTAGATGAGTATATCCAAACTAATCGGATTGCATGCTGCCTGTATATTTTATATAGTTTGTTTAGAATTGATTTGTTTCGAAAAATATAGTCCTTGGGGAAAAAATGGTTTAAATCCCACGATAAATGTTCGCTGTGGTTTTAATGAGCAAAAATGTTTTAAACTCCTGTCTATTATTTGGAATGACCTACCAATGATGCCACACAGTTTGGAATTTAATATCAATGTAAAAAAAAAACGTTGACCCTAAAGTTACATCCGTGCTTGAGTTGAGATATTCAAATGCATTTCAAGTTCTCAGACATCCATTCATACCCTGTAGAATGCAAGACACGCACATACATAAACGCACCGTACTCCTAGGGATGTAGAATCTAGAGGTGTCGTGATGGATAGTTGTGTTGTTGTTGTTTTTATTGTGGATCTGTTCTTTCTCTCTCTTTCTTTCTATTTCGAACAGTATTTGCCATTTCTAAATTATGATCAGGTACAAGACTAGAACTAAAGATTTTTGGGTCCAATCGGACATTTGTGCACACATATGCAAATCATCCCTATAATGTTGTTTATTATAATTCCTTCTTGAGTATAGTAAACGTAAAGAATTGTGAAATGTGGAAAGCATGAACTTCCACTTGACAAGCACACTGTTGTTCACTTGAGATTTCAAATTAAGTTCTGGAAAAAAGGTCACACCAACAAATCATCTACATTTGGTTTTTCTAGCTGATCATGTTCTTCAGATAACAATGTATTTGTCGTGTTGTACGTGATGTTAAGGCTGATTCCTCATGCTTGCACACTTGGCCTTAAGAGCCTGGCGTTCAGGCTGACATTTGGATGCAGATGTGGACAGTGATAAAACGGTGGATTTGGTCATACGACGTGGAATTCTGACCTCTTTTAGCCTCTGCTACTGAAGCTGCATGATGTTTATCTCCACAGTGGCTTCAAGGGTTCAACCCGGTCACGGAAAGCCTCACAGGTTAAATAAGCTTATTTAGGTCTCCTCTCAACAACACTCCAGTTAGTTTTGTTTTACAGAGGTTTTATTTTCGTATCAGACTCACGGTTGCTCTTGTATCTTGTCTCAGGGTGTGTGCCAACATTCTTTTTGTGATCTTTTGGTTTTCCGATCTTTTGGTTGCCGGTGAGCTCAGCTTTTTTATTTGCGCATATTGTCTTGTCTTATGTGTCATTCGATTCTCAAAGCTAATGGGTGGTGAGCATACGAATTTTCTAGTTTTTAAGCTAATCATAATTGATGAGGACAAATTTGCACAATTCTTTTGGATAAACCCCAACAAGGGCTATCGAATATCTCCAAACATCCAGCAGCTCATTTTTGGGTGTAAAGTGGCCGCTGTCTCTTAAGCTCTCGATCTGCGGTTCGCAGTCAGCTAAAAGCAAATTCCTAGAAGTATATTTTAAGCTGCAGAAATGTTGTTTAGTATTGAGTGTCAATACTGTAACAGTAAACACCCTACATATGTTTAACATTGTTTGGTTTGTTTCATTCGTGCTGCTTTTCTGAAACATTAACACTGGCGTTCCAAAGGTTGCTCTTTTGACAAGGACAAAAAAAACTTGCCTTTCTCACAATTTGCTTAACTTTATAAAACATTTGGTATTCCGATCACACATGACAAACTCATCAACACATCGAAACAGGCAAAATGTTTACAAAAAAGTGTCACGTTTTTACACGAATTTTGCCATGTAAATAGAAATTGTGAGGCTAAAATGAATGGCTAGGTTTAGTATTGTCTGTTTGTTTTGTACGTTTCTAAAAGACAAAAACGGCCGTTTGATAACTATGCTCCTTTCCTCGAGTTGTCTTTTCACCTGACGGCGATGTTTCAGTGTACCACAAATACAAAGTGCACCTCCAACTTTGCCTTAGAACTGACAGAGGCCATAGTTCACATTCAAGTGAAGTGTGTATGCAGGGGCGGTGAGCCCCCATATTTCGGCTAGCAGAGCTCTTTCTCTCTCTCTCACTTATCTACCTGTGAAATCCTTCATACCTCTCATAACTGGTCAATGACTGTATCAGCAAACTGCATCAGGTGTTTTTCTACATGCTTTTTACACAGATTATATGGATTATTGTATTGGTAGATTTTGGTGCATCATTTTTAATGGAATAGCTCTTTGGCTTGTAGTCACAGAAGTTGTTTTTCTCTCTCTTTATCTCTTATTCTGACTCTTCTCGGTTTTTTTCTAGAAGACTGTTTTGTGTTAATATTGTCGATTTGAGGTAGCTGTTTCTTTGCTCCATCTGTACTAAGAGTTTTTACATTTTTTTTCCATTTTGAAATGCTACATGACCCTAATGAATTTAATGACTTAAAAACCATTGTACATACGGTATTGTGCAGAACTCATTTTCATGCATTTCAATTGCTAGTGTTATATAAATGACAAATTTTGTCTAGACACCATTTCTGTTTATGAAATAAAGAAACATATCATGTACGCTGTCTCATGGTCATTGTTAAATCATGTAAACTGTAAAAAATCTGTAAAAAAACAGATAAAGTAGTGGCAGAAAATTACCAATACAGAATCTGTTTATTTTACGAACCTTTCCGTTAATGCTTATATGTAATTAATGCATTGTAAAGTGTAAAATACAGGTAAAATAGCAGTTAATAATGAATACAGGGTTTTCCTTCATAGTAATACAGTACATTGTGCCCTATTTACAGATTTATTTACAGTGTTTCAAGATTAACGTTCAATTGGTTGCGTAATATTATAATATTACAATATAACATATAATGTGATTGTGTAATTGGGATTGGGGAAGCCTAAATTTAGACTATATTGATGGATATGCTAATGAGGTCAAGGTCAGACAATTTACTGGAGTCGATCAATAATTCTATGCGTTGTTTCAACGGAAGCTTAGGCAAAACTCGGTTTGAAAATTCATCAATAACCAAGGACATCAACACACTTCAATCACACAATTTGAAAACATAACTGCTGTACAATATGTTAGTAATTTAACTTCTCTCTGTTTTGGAGTTCACCAATAGACGACAGAATAGAGCTTCTTTAAAATCACAAATCACACAAAAACTTAAACAAGCTTTTCAAATTGTCATTAAAAAGTTTATTTAAAGCATTACATTATTGTAACTATGGAAGTCATTATATATGTCCTTATTTTTTAAAAACCAGGTTTGCTACAAAAATGCCACAAAAAGGACAGTTCTCATATATACAATAGAAAGTGTATGTACACTACTAGGTATACTATAATTCATTGTGTTGTGTCATAATATTAAAAACTTTCTGTACTTAAAGTTCTAATTTTATTTGAAATCCTGTTAAGAAAAAGCCAGACTAAACTTTTTGCCTTTAATAAAAACACAATATGCCTTTATTTAAGGGATAGTTTGTCTGAAACTGAAAATATATTAATCCTTTCCCCATCATTTACTCCTCCTGTCATTTCAAACATGACTTTTTTTGCAGAACACAAAGAAGTTTTAGATAATGTTGGTAACTGAAAAATGGTAACTTGGAAAGGTTTAGTGATTATACAGTAGTAAAAGTGAATGTTATGCCACTGCTTAACAATTCCTGACATTCATCAAAATATCTTCTTGAATAATTGAGTCAACAAAGGAAAACTGAATTTTCAATTAAAATGAAAACAAAGCCAGGAGAATACAAAGCAATACCCATCTCTTTGTGATCTATTTTGTGATGTATGCTTCTTTAAAGGTCTTCACTTTTTCATGATCGAAGAGAGTTCCAGAATCATGCTCTGAAAAAACAAAATGTATCTTTAATGTATGCATTACTATTAAACAGGTGATTATAAAAATCTAGTGTCTACCATTCAATTTATAAAGGGCTGTATAAAAATTTGAAATAAAAAATACAAATAGAATTCCACTTATCACCTGTTAAACATGTTAAATATTGAATATTATATCTAAAATACATGTTTGTGTGTTCTACAGCCACTCACCATTGACATTCTACGACCGCTGGCTGGTGGTGGTGTCATAGCAGGACTCTCGCCCTGAGCTAAACGATTGGCTTCGGCATCTGACCCGTTCTTGGAAGCTGAACTATCGTCTGAACTCTCAGAAAGCTCCCTGGACATAAAGCTGGCTTTTCTGGCAGTGGGAACATTTCCACTATCTGGAGAATCGCTCTCCTCACTGAAATCTTTACACTGGCTGACCCGACTCTGTTTCCGTAGGGCGTTCCTCAAAGCAACTGGTATCTCTATATGACTGGCTCTGAGTGAAGCTCTGGGCTGCTGACTGAGATATTTCACCTGCCCTGAGCTCTTGGTTCCAGACTCCTCACTGCTGCAGGATTTCGAACGATGGTCCAAAGTGGCTCTATGTTCTGTGGACCCAAGCTGAAATTCAGGCTGGCTTTGAAGTCGGTTCTGTCTGGAGTGCTGCCCATGCCCATTGGGGTCATTGTTTGGCACCTTTTGGTTAGAAAGAAGACCGGTCATTGGCATGTAGTGAGGCAAAGTTTCCACCTGTTCATCGGGCACTCCGGCTGAAGATGTAGGAAGTGTCATGTGTGCAAGTTTTTGTGGTGAACAGTTGGCAAGGACACAGGCCTGTTGGACCATGGAGTTTTTCTTAGATCTACAAATGCTGTCATCATCACCATTGTATTTAGACCCATAGATGCTCTGCTTGATCTTCCTTACACCTAGATGGAATATCTCCAAGAGATTGAGGAACAGAGATACTCCTGCAATGACTAGCATGAAAATCATAAAAATGTTCTTCTCCGTCGGTCTCGAGACGAAGCAATCCACACTGTTGGGACAGGGGTCCCGCTCGCACTTGAACAACGGGGTCAGTCCAATCCCATAAAGCATGTACTGCCCCACTATAAATCCAACCTCCACCACCGACCTGGTCAAGATATGCAACACATACGTACGCAGTAAAGAACCCCTCAAAGGAGCCTTCCTTACTTTCTTTTGGTCTTCAAGCTTTCTGAGTTCTTTCTCAATCCTTTTGTGTTCCTCTAAAACAGCCTCCGTCTCCTCCAGCTCCACCTTCAGTTGAGCTTTCTTCTTGTGCCGTTCCTTCTCAAGGGCTCGGATTCGGTAAAGTGCATGTCCCATGTAAACCAGGGACGGTGAGGAGACGAAGATGATCTGTAGGACCCAGTAGCGAATGAGGGAGATGGGAAATGCCTGGTCATAGCAGACATTCTTGCAACCAGGTTGCTCGGTGTTGCACACAAATTCGCTCTGCTCGTCATCCCAGACGTCTTCCGCGGCAACTCCAAGCACGAGCATGCGGAATATGAAGAGGATTGTGAGCCAGATTTTGCCCACAATGGTGGAGTGAATGTGGACCTCCTCCAAGATGCCCCCAAGCAAGTTCCAATCACCCATTTTTACATGACCTAAAACTGGAAGATTGCAAGTTGTGTAGATATATACAACAAATAAGGTACACTTTTAAAATAAAGGTGTCACAATGCCATAGAAGAACATGTTGTCTAAATGGATTGGCTTCAGATTCCAAAAATATAAAAAAGAGGTGGATCTTTGAAGAACCGTTGACTGCATGGTTCTTTGGGATATCAAAAAGGATTCTTCTAAAGCATTGCTGTTTTTTTTAAGAGTGTATATAACAATAAAAAATAGTAAGTATAGAATTAGAATGTATATAAAAGAAAAACTCACATTTTGGTGTTGCACACAGAGTACTTTCAAGGCCAATACATCACCAAAACGAATAGAAATCTCAAGTATGCTTTCACCCACATGGGAATAAATTTCACTCCTGTCTTCAGCGCTGAATGAAATCCAGTTAAGCTGTTCACTGAACTCATACAACACTGCTATTGATCTGTGGGATGGGCAGAACCGGAGGGTAATGACTTACATCACAACCGATGAGGACAAGTAAGCATGTCAGCAATCATTTTAAATTCCTTTTGTGATATATGTGGCAAAACCAAAAGTAAAAATAGTAGTTTCTCTAAATGCTTTTGCAAATTAAGGACATCATCTACAATGTTAAATTATTGCAGATATTGGAACATAGACACATGGTTTATTCCATGACACTATCAACTATCAAAATAAAATAAAAAAGTTTTTATCAAAGGTGTTTAGGAAACTAACAGCATAGATTTCAACATTTGGTGGTTTAAATACCCATGTGGGGGTATTTTTTGTATAGTTTTATAGCGTGTTTTTTTTTTTTTTGTGCATGATCTTCCATAGCCAAGTATGACTATTTTCAGGATTGTCACGTAAAAACTCTTCATTCTGCTCATAGACAGACACATGCAAATTATATCAACTAGTTATAAAAAGAGCTATCCCTGTCCATTTGTAGGATATTATTTCTTCTGATTTTCACATTTTAATTTTGCTGTTAATGTTCAGTATCAAACAAAAACAATATGTTGCATGTGTTTAGAAATGAACAAAAATAAACTTTTATAAACGACAAGTATTTTGTTATTTCGTCTAGAGTATATACATTTGTAAATGAATCTGTTCTGCTGGATTAGGGGTGATTTAAGGTTAACAGCTGCCACACACTGCGACCTAAATATCTAACTTTTGCCTGCTGTCTAGACTACACACCAACATCAATAAGCTTTGAATTATTTCAGAAATCATTACATTAATAGATGTCCCTGTGTGACATTCATACTCGTCCCAAAGGAAATACAAAACAGATGTAAATAAATATGCTTTATTTTAGAAATATTGCAATATTTTTCAGAAATTTAAATACTTACACGTTTAATTTCAAACAAAATACAATTCCCCAAAAATGTTAACAACTAGATTTCTTTGAAAGAAATGTACACGTATATACAATAGAAACTGTTACAAGACAACACATTTAACGCTTAAGTTATAAAATTATCAAGTTGCGCCCATAAGGGTGACTGACAGAACAAAGATTCAATTAAGAATAGAATAAAATATCTCTGCCAGTGACTCCTTTTTAGGCTTCTCAGCATAACAGGTTTAGTTTAAAAAAAACATTTGCATTCTGCAGAGGTAGGTCTAAAAAAGAGGCAATATTATTTTCTGTAAGTAGATTTGTAAAACGAATATGTATTTGTTCTTTTCATTAAAAATGTGCCTGCATCAATAATAGCCAAAGCAGTATTTTGACAACAAATAATATGTATGGTTTTGTTCAGGCCTTTTACAATGTAACCACAGTATGTGCATTTAATCAACCTTCTGTGCATTCTTGGATCTGTTCCTGTAAGTTGACAACACTGTTGTACAACACTGAAAATACTTCTCTATTTATTAAATAAATGATCCAAAAAGCAGGATCAAGTCTGTATGTATTCTGACTACATCAAATGTTAACCCAAGAAGAGAGAATCAGCTAAAAGACCATGCTCTACAGCAGATCTCGTGTGAGTTGCAAGTCAAAGTGCTTTCTCAAACATGTAAAAATACCTCAACACATTTGCTAGCACGTTTCCACTTTAGAAGTCAAAAGTGAAGTGTCAGCAAGCATGTCTGACGATCTTCAAAACGTTCTTTGTCTTGAAAAATCAGTTCTCCATTTTTTCTTTCTTCTTGAACAACTTCATCAGTTGAGCGAATCTCTCCTCGATCTGTCAAATTGCAAAATGTATTAGTTCATGGCCACATTTGAAATTGAAGTAATAGTTATGAGGACTTAAAGTAGTAAAGCATGCCTGTTCTGTTGACTTTTTTAACCGTTTTGACAAAGCAGCAAATGTCTTGGGTGAAGCCCCTTTCATTTTAAGCTCAACCAGTATGTCCCGGTCTTCATCCCTGTAAACAAATTAAGTTTTAAGATGTTGTTTTTACATGTTATCCGCGAAACAAAAAGGATATTGTTGACTTACCTGGTCCATGCCACCACTACTTCCCCTTTCTTCCTGATGACATTCTTTGCAGAGAGGCTGCTAGAGAATATTGGGGATACTGTAACTTTTGGGCTTGTTTCTTTGGGGGTTTGTGACTTTCTTGTATGTCTTGACTTGCGATGTTTGTCTTGAGGTTTGTCCACTTTAGAGCGCTTTGCTTTTGGCTCTGAGTAATGTTTCTTACGCTTTCTTTCTTCTGTTGTCTTGACCTCTGCTGAGCTCCTAACCTCTAGAGAAACATCACTTGAAACCTGTTCCGCCTTGTTGTCATTGCAAGTATCTTCAGATGAAGAGTTCTGGTTTGATGGATGCGCATCTGTTGTTTTATCTGAAAAGTGACAAGACTCTGTTGACTTTCCTAGAATTTTATCTGACGCCTTTTCAAATATAGGTCCTAAGTCTTGAGATTGGTTTGGTATAACAGTCAGTTCTTGCTCTTTAGCCAATGCAAACCCATTTTTCTCCTCATTTTGACCACTTTCAGCTGGGCTAGTTGATGTGTGTCGTATCCTTACAATGAAGTGATCATTTGACTTCTCCATTACCACAGCCTGCATTGGTAAATTGGGTTTAAACTGGAAACCTGGTGGATCAGTGTTCTCCCATGCTCTGTCAGGACTTGACCCACAGCTGGAGTTGTCCGTGTCAAGAGAAAGGTGGATGTCCTGCTCAGTATGATCTTCTCCATCAAGAGCATCTTCGCTATAATGAGCACTCATAACACTATTAGGGGCGGACAGTGGCTGTCCTGTTCCTGGGTGCAAGAAACTCAAGTGACTATCCGACTTCAGAGGTGAAGGAATGGTAAGGGAGACAGCTAGATCATCAGCCAGGATTGAGAAAGTTCGCTGAGAGGTTACGGTCGACTGCGTCAGGCCCCGAGATGGTTCAGAAGTGGAGGGAACTTCTAATAAGCAGCTCTCGTCAAGAATCGCTGGGTCTACAATCATTTTGCTGTTAGAAGAAAGTTTGTAAGGGGAAATGGAAGACCAGGGGGTTATGAATATAGATGCAGTTGTTTTGTAGGGGGTCATAATCCCAGTCAAACTATCCCCTGTAGCTTCTTCCTTTCTGGGGGTGCTGACAGGCCAACATTGACTATCTCCACCTGTAAGACTGGGCTCAAGCAGATCAGACCCTTGCAACAAACACTTGAAAATCTCTCCCATTTGAGAGTCAGCTACCAAGTTATAGGTTAAACTTGATGTTTGCTGCTCTGTAAGAATTTCAAAGTCTGACTTATCATTAGTTGACGCATTATTGGAGAGACGGCGGATGTAAGGTAAGCTTTTATTCTCCGATCTTAAAGTGCTTTCAACAACAGACTTTTCAGACGATAATGTAGGAAGTTGTGATATCTTCCCATCGGTTGGTTCATCCTCTTCCTGCATTACAGCTTTTATATTTTTACCTCTGCTACCAAGTCCCCTTGGAGGCATCTTTACTGAAGGTGTCTCTTTGCTACAGTTTCCTATTTCAACTTTAGCTTTCTTAGCCCTGTGAGCAGATGTTTCAAGATCTTTTTCAACAACTTCTTTTTCTTTAACACTTGTATTTTTATCTTCAGCTGTGCATGTATTCACAGATGGATCAGAGCTGTTTTTGAGTGCTGCCCTCAGTTCCTTGAACAAAAAGTCAAACTGCCCGTCCACAAACGTCCACAATTTCTGCTTGAGGTCTTCAGCTTTCTGATCAAATATACGGTTAACAATGCCATTTTTTGCAAGTTTGCTCATAATTGAACCTATAATCTTAGTAAGATTAATTTTGATGTTGTTACTCTCATGGCACAGTTTATCAAAGTCAACTGCATTGACAAATTCTGTAAAGGAAGCCTGAGACATTTCCACTATGCTGCAGAAGGCAGTTGTGGTGACATTTTTGTGAAGCTTCATGTACTTCCTTCTTAACTTTACTCGAATATTTGACAGCCTGTCCATAAATTCATCTACAGTATGGACTGCCACTATAAATGGCAGACTGACTGTTTTAAAGCGCCTCTTTGTTGAGGTGGGACAAGTACTAGTAGCGGATGTAACTGAACTCTTTATAGACTTTGAACATTTCACAGGGCCGCATGATTTCTTTTGGGACTCTCTTTTTCCAGCTGATGATAGCTTTGGATTTGAATAAGATCTTGAGGTTGACTTGTCCTGTTCTCTTGGAGGAGTTTGAATAAACAAAGGTCCCTCTTCCTCACTCTCACTAACTATCTCGCCATCCTCCAACTCTTCTTCTTCAGTTCCACTAACTGAGAGGCCATCTACAATCCCTTTTTGGGGGGCAGATGAGACAGAAGAGTCTGGCGATTCGTTCTCCTTGTTCATGTCCATGTTCACTTTGGCATTCGCTGTGGAGAGGTCTTTAACAGAAAACAAACATCTCAACATTAGCAACCTATATTTTAATTAATATTTAATACGATCTGAGATCTCTCAAAATGTGTCAATACAAATGAAGATATTAAACCCACATTTACCTTTGCTAAGACTTTTGACATGGGGTTGCTTATCAGCACGAAGAGGCTGGATGACTCTCTTCACCTGACGTATAGGGCTCGTGAGAGGGCTAATAGCCTCTGGAATAATTTTTATGTTCCTAAGTGTTAGCATCATGGAGTCTTCATCATGGCACAAAACATCAGAACTAGATGGTCTTAGGTTCTGCTCTTCTTTTGCTGTAGAATCTGGCTCAGAGAAACTAGCTTTCATGTAAGATGTTGTCTCCTCTCTTACAGTAACGTTTGTAGATGTTGTGTCCTGACCCAATAATGAGGTTTTATGGGGTTCTTCTGACATTTTAAGATTGTCAGATGACATTTCAACAGGATTTAAATTTTCAGATGTATGACTTGTTCCCTCATTGTCCTGTTTGAATGTACTCCCTTCAACAGGATTACAAACAACTGTGCAATCTACAGTAACCGTACTGGAGGATACCTCCATGAAGACAGGACTGTCAGAAATCCCAGTAGAATTACTTGTAGGAATATTACACACCTTGTCAGTGGACGACACATTTTCTTGACAAATCCCATTTTGTGAAAGTACTGAATCTGGAGATTTTGGCAGGATTCCCAGTGGGGAAGTCTTCTCACATACAGGGGGTATAGGATCCTGTTTCTCCCAATCAACTATTGAATCCGGAGCACTATCTAACACTGTCAATTTTGGTGAAATTTCAATGCACAAACTGTTACAAAGAGCAGGATTATCTATAGTTCTCAAGATGTTTTCTGTGCAGTCCTGACCACTACAATTCTGAGAGGGTTTTGAAAGGTTAAATTTTTCATCCAAGGCACTTAGGTCTGATTTCTTGTCACTTTTCTTTTCTGGAAATGTTTCAATTGTTGACACTACATCCACAGCCTGCTGACTTTCTGCAACCTTGTGTTCCTGTGCCTCCATATTTATTTCTTCTGCTAAGGACTTTTCAAAGGTAACAGATGGGAAAAGATCATCAACCTGTCCTGAGTTTTTGGAATAACTGGTAGGTTCCTTTTGTTTACCTAAAGTTGTTGGCTCAGAGTCTTCTATCACTTCAACACTTTGCTGGCTGTTCTGCAACTCATCAACAACAAAGAATTCTTCTCCAAGTTCAGATAAATTGCTGTTGTCAGCAGAGGCATCTTCAGCTGTTGCTTTAATAGGCACTTTAGTCTCACAGGATGATCTTTGCTTTTTTAGAGGGGATAAAGTGAGGTTCAACGTTTCCATGAAACTCAGTTTTCGGTCTGGACTGTTATCCTCTTTTGTTTTGCCAGTGATGGGTACCGTTGGTGGCAACTCTTTATGGAGAGATTCAAGATGTTTGTTCTTATCCTTACATGGTTGACCTTCTCTCATAACCCTGTCTTTTTTATGTAAAGAATCTACTTGATCTTTGTTACGAGTAACATCTTTAGATTTTCCACCTTTCGGTACCATTTTCTCCTCACATCTGCCATCTCTCTTTCGTCCTCTGTCTTTGTGTTTAAGCTTTTCATTCTTATCAGGACTACGAAAAACTTTCTTTCTAGAGCTTTCAGGGCTGTGTGACTTTTTGCTGTTTAACAGAGACTCTTCAATTTTGCTTGATGCTTTTTCCTTACAGACATCCCGTCCGTGAAAATCTAATTTGGGAGAAGCATGCCTGGTGTCCAAGGCATCAGCTTGTTTTCTTGATCTCCATTCTCTACACTTTTTATTTTCCTCTTTTTTATCTACCTCCTTTGCACTTCTGCGCTCATACTCTTTGTTAATGTCTGAACTGTTGCTTTTGCTTTCTCTACCTCTTCTATAACTGTCATCTCTTTTAGACCTGCCACTCTCCTTTGGTCGGTTTTCTTGCTCTCTATGCCTCTCTGTTCTGCTGGTCCTCCTCTCAGCACTGAAAGATGTCCCTTGCTTTTTCTCATCCTTCCTTTGAAGGGAACTAGAATCTAGTTTCTTCATTTTGTTTTTCTGGGAATGGCTAGCTTCATCCACCACACAAGTTGTTTTCCTGTATGTCCTTATGTCCGTAACTTGAATATTCTCTTTGCTATGTGTCTCCACATCTGCACATGTCTTAACTGAAGTTTTGAAAGACTGTGAAAAGACTTCAGGTGATACAGTTTTTTGTTCCTGTGTGGAAGGGCTTTTAGATCTACCTGAGCCTTTAAGAATGACAGGAACTTCAGGTGGATGATTTTTGGTTTCAGTAGACATAGAGATGTTCTTTTTATGCTCTGCTTCAGTTCTTTCAGGCTTGCCCGAGTTGTCTTGAAATTTTTTCTTTGCTTTTTGAGAAATATCCCTGTCCAGAAAGTTACACCCTTTGTCAAAACTAATGGATGTTTGAAAGGTTTTTGGCATGTGTACCTGTCCTGATGGACAGTTTTTGCAGTCCTCTAACCTCCTGCTATCCTCCAACAGACTGTCAGAAGTTGAACTTGGAACAGTCAATCCAGCATTACATTGTTTATGAGAAACTGAGGCATCTGCAACTTCTATTGAGGTCAGATGTTTGGTATCATCGGAGGCTCTGTTAGGATCGACACGTTTGGTTTCTTGCTGTGGTTGAATAGTTCTAGCAGCAGAGTTTTCCTTCTGACAATTGAGGGGATTTTCAAGATCATTTCTAGGGCACCTTTGGAGCACCTCAAAAGGTTGTGGAGCTACAGCTGAAATGGTTGATTTATCCAACACAGTGTTTTTGCCTTTGGGCTTGTTTACTTCATTTGTAACTCTGTCTTGTCTAGAATCTCTATGTTGAAAGACATTGTTTAAAGTGTGCCTTGTGTTCGCGTGGCCCATTTCCGTTGGAGATTGATGAAAAATTTGACTGTAACATCCACGACCAGACCTACAATAAGAACATAAAAAAATTCTAAGTCCATTTCACACAATTATATGGATCCAAACAAATGTTATTGCAGATATAAGTACCATAGCCGGATATTTACCTATTGCTAAGTCTAGTAATCTCTTCATCCTTACGTACAATTTCCATTCTAGCGGTCTTGATAAGAGAACAAATGTTTTTCTTCAGGAGCGTGTTTTCATTGTTCAAACTTGAATTCTAAAAAAAATGAAAAAGGTTCAGAAAAGTTGTAATAAAATAAATACTGCTAAAATAACTAGAAATAATTTTGAAAACATATACATGATTGAAGAAATTGTTAAAACAAAACAAACCTTCGTCTGCAATAGCTGTAGCTTTGAGACCAGTTCCTTAATCTGTGATTGTGAAGCTTCAAATTTTTCCTTTAACTGTTATAAATGATAAATAAATAAACAAGAGTTAGTATTTTCCGGAATAGGACTGAATTAATTTTCTAGACTAGAGCTGCATTTTTGATTAGATTTTAGATTTTTACATGTTACAACAGACATGTTTTTACATGTTGAACAGGACTAAAGTACTGCTGACATAAATAATCAGGCAAACTTGAAACAAATAGAAAAGCTGTCGATAAACAATACCCATTTACAAAGTAATTAACAAATAATAAAATAAAAAAACTGTCAAAATATTAATCACTTAATGATACAAGGCGAATACTGTTCACTGTTTGGGTTTATTTGGTGATAATAATCAGCGGACTGAAACAAATGTATAGTATAATGCAATGTAAGTCGCTTTGGATAAAGGCATCTGCCAAATGCATAAATGTAAATGACTGTACATCCTACAAATACAACAGATCAAAACACAAACCTCATTGTAGGTTGCCTCCTTCTCTTCTTGTTCTTCCCTAATAAGTTCCTCATAAATATCCATTGATTCAATTGTCCGCGGGGAAAGCAAATGATTGGGTTTACCTAAGAAACACACACATACATAAACAAACAAACAAACAAACAAACAAACAAACAAACAAACAAACAAACAAACACACATACAGCAAATAATTGAACCAAAATTAAAGTAGTATGTGAAAATATTTGTGACCCTGCCTGTGAAAACCCAACCTAAGTATTTTTGAGAATTTATTACACAATGTAAGGAACATTCTGGGAGAATATAACTTTGATATCTTTCATGTTGACTGAGCAAGACCATGTAAAGGTTTGAATCACAGTGAAATTATTAGGTAAAATCAAACTTTAATGCTTGTTTTCTCAGACTTAAGCCTGGTTTTCATGGCAGGATCACATGATTGAATATGACTTCAAATTAATAAACTCACGTTTGTTCCCATCAACCTTAGGACTGCTCTCCAGTCCGGAGTATATGTCCACGGACTCCTCATCATCATGTGAAGACATACCTGAAATGTCAAACACAGATCTTCAACATTTTCTCAAAATGTCGCTGACGTACACGAACACACTACATCTCGACAAAATAAAGCGTCATAGTGCACATAAGCAACATAAAGTGTCTGCTAATGTTTAACATATTGAATGTTAATCATTATTGTGTGTAGATATTTTTCATATATACACATGATTAATAACATCACAGCAAAAAAGTTTTGTTTGTTGAGGGCAATATTAACTAAAGCCAAAGACTTTTCTTGAGTCTTTTGGTGACAAGGACATAAATGTGAAGTAAAATAAGAAGAACAGCACACACAAAAGCATCTTACCTGAGGGATGGCCATCAAGATCACCATAGAGATCATCCATTATATCATCCTCCATTGTTTCATCTTAAAGAAAGCACAAATTCTTAAAGCAATGACAAAACAGGCAACACGTGTCACAGCAAATACACAACATGTTGTTAAATACAGAATAACAAACTAATGTAAATCCTTGTATTACATAATAACACACAACAATGGAATGAACTGACCATTGATCAAAATAAAGACATCACAACACTCAGTAATGCTAACACGAGACATTAACACAACTTTATGATCATGGAATTATAAATAAAACCCAAAGCATTGAACAAAGCAACCTTAATGTTTTTAGTTGATTTAACTCTAAATCAAGACCATTTCTCGCAATACCTGCATGTAGGGTAACGTTAGTCGGCTAGCCACACAGACAGATTTCCAGCTGCAAGGTTTACAAACTCTAACGTTACAGAACAGCTATTTTAACAGTGTGACGTAATCACAGCTTCACCCACGACCAATCAGCAGCGTTTAATGTTTTGTTTGGCGTGTAATTAAAAAGGTTTTGATGCGGATCTCCACCAGCTCCGCGCCATCCCTGCAGCTTTGCAAAACAGGAAATGACGTCATTTTCCCGCGGTCTCGCCACTTCTGTGTCATTTGTTCCGGGGGGTTTAAAGAGAAAATACTTTTTTATTTTTATTTATTTTATTTAATACTTATTACGGTGTAGTATTGCTATAAAGCGTTTATTTGCATTTTTTATTCATTTATAAGCCCATTAGAATTTACTGAATACGTCATGACTGATTTATAATGCTTAAGAAACGTAAATTTCAAAAAAGTAAAATATTTTTTTGAATTGTAAACTATGCTGGTTAAAAATTAAACACATAATGTAACAGTAAAATATGTTAAATATTATAAATGTAGTTTGTGAGGAGAACTGTGCTAAGCTAGTGCCATTGTTCTTTGAGTCTCGAAATGTGTCTGAAATTAAACAAAAGTGAGTAATAATTGTGTAAAACTAAGCCATTTAAATAATTAATGCTTTAGGGAAACGGTTTTGTAAAAATTGACAAGCTGTGTTTTTGTTGCCGAGGGAGCGCGAGCTCAGCAACACACGACCCGGAAGTGATCGTCGCTCACTCACATGTGGACAGGGATTTTAACATTGACTGGAACGTGCTCTCTGTGTTGTGATCTGGACCGGTTCTGGAGGGATGAGTTTTGTGGTTCCCATCACGTAAACTATCAGCATTGTTGACATCATTACCAGCCACAGAGGCATCCCTGGAAATCCTTGTGTTCAAGACCCATGAAAGGATGGAAAACCTGGAGTTAAGCCTTACATCTCTGAGTGCAATCTCAAGACATATTGATAAAAGTCATAACGACCTCAGCAAGTATCTCGCAAAGCAGGTGAGTTGTGTATGATCCTTACATAATAAGAAAGAGGTTTTATGTCTTACAGATGTATATTAGGATAGCACAACACATGTCACATGCATACCCACGTTTCTGTACTTGACATGTGGCATTTTGTTTATAAAGTTACAGGATGAATTGAAAATAAATGAATTAAATGTTAATCTTTTTCAACTTCTTTGTATTGTGCAGAAGGCTTTGTTTTTTTTATTCAATTCTGTCATAATAATGATTTAAGCCTGTTTATTAATTCACTTAACATATAGGAACAACACTTATTTGTTGTTGCATACATTAAAGTCTTATAGTTTTCTTCATTAGTGTGAAGTTACAAATCTTTCTTCTTCTGTAGACATGGACTCAGCAGGACAGGCAACATGTATTGGATTTTCTTGCTCAGCTCTTGTTGGAAAAGGAATACACGCTGCTCATCGCTCGACACCTGCGTCCACTGGTCCTGGATCTGTTGGAGAGGAATGCTGAGAGGATCAAAGTAGACGTTAGGTTATATCATGACCTCCACGAGCGCTTGTGTGTGGCTCTGAGCAAACTTCTAAACATCAGTCCTGATGCTCAAACGTAAGGAATTCTTCAGGAACGTAGATGTCATTGCTGGGCCGAAAGTATCACAGCAGGGTTCCTATGTTTGTTGAATTGTTCCCAAAGAAATAGAAAAAGTATTTTTGGACCAATTTTGAATTTGAATGAATCCCATAATTGGCCATTTTTATGGGTCAAAAAGGGAGAAAATACTCAAATCACTGACAAAAAAACACTACAAATATTTTGTCATTGTTGTGTAATGATTTTTTTCTTCCCACAGCTTTGCAACAAGGTACTTCAACAGTGCTCCACCGGTTTTCCAAAGACTCTTCTTTACTAGTGAGGAGTCTGCCTCTATTCAATATGGGCCCAGACGAATGAAACTACGGGACCTGATGGGGGCTACCCTTCATTTCCTCCAAAGTGACTGTGAGAAGTTTCGTGTTCTGTGGGACTGGAGTGCCTGTGTTTCACAGCTTCTTACCAGTGATGTCATGGTCAGAAGGTACGGATGATTTGTTAACACATTTGGCCATTTCATTTTTTTGTGAAGAAATATTTTTATAAGAAAGATATTAATATTATTAAGATGAATAATAGCGTGATAATTTGGCACTAAGGTGTCTGTACAAGCTAATGTTCCTATGCTCTTTTAGTTACACTGCCCAGTGCCTTGCTCTCGTGTCCCACATGACAGACAACCAGAAAACAATCTTTTTAAGAAAGGTTTTGTCTACCGAAGAGATACTGCATTTGAAAATGAAGTAAGTTAAAGAAAAGTTGACTACAAAAGTCAAATTTTTACAGGGCATATCACATAACTTCAAAATTCCAATATTTATTTACTTGCTGTAATTCTCTGTAGGTCACTTGAGGAGAATCAGCAACTGGAGGTTGAAAAGGCTTTGGTTTTGGCAAATCAGGGCTCAGTGTTGTGGCATAAGGAAAGAGCAAACAAGGCCACCCGCGGGAAGCTGGTGACAGAGGACCTAACACGTAGCGTTACCATGGTCTGTGGGGTAATTCTACACAGACGGACCCCTAGACAGGGAGAACCCACACAGATGAGTTTAAGTAACTTGGTGTTGGTGGATTCGACCTGTCGTAATCTACGGCGACTCGCAATGGCAGTGGCTTCCCAAAAGCCTGTTCTATTGGAAGGCCCCATTGGATGTGGAAAAACTGCTCTTGTTGAGTATTTAGCTGCTGTTACTGGACATGTAAAAGCCCCTGATATCCTGAAGGTTCAGCTTGGAGATCAGACTGACAGTAAGGTGAGATGTGCTTAATTGTTGGAATATTTTTTTAACATTCAACGTGTAAATATGAACTTTAATTTTGGCCAGGATTTTAAACATGTGATTTTGAAAACATCCCTTCTTACTTTAGATGCTGCTAGGCATGTACCGCTGCACGGATATTCCTGGCAAGTTCGTGTGGCAACCCGGATCTCTGACTCAGGCGGTCTCAAAAGGTTACTGGATTCTGCTGGAGGACATTGATCATGCTCCTTTAGATGTGGTAGGTGTCAAATGCATTAAAATATAACAAATAGAGCCTTTTTTAATAGTCTCTTAAACAATTGGTTTCAAGATCGAGCAAGATAATGTATTTTTATTATTTTTTTATTTTGCTCAATAGATATCAGTTTTGCTTCCACTTATGGAGAACAAAAAGTTGACCATTCCAGGGCGTGAGGACTGCATACAAATGGGCCCATCATTTCAGTTCTTTGCAACACGAAGGTAATTTCTCCTGCATTAATGTATGTTAGTATCACGTTTATGTGAGAATTAATCCTCTTTGATATAGCAAGTATATTTATATGTAATTTCTCAATAAAATCATTATTTTAGGACATTTTATAGTGGGGGAGCCTGGCATCGACCACATAATACACATGCAGCACTTCTAGACAAATACTGGAGTAAACTGCAGATTGGAAACATGACCAGAGAGGAACTTAAACAGGCAAGATGTCAATTAAGAATAAATAATTTATCTGTTATTTGAAATTGTATTCACGTTATCTCTTCTCTCTCTCTTTATGTCACTATCCAGATACTAATTAAGAGGTATCCTAACCTGACAGTGGTTGTTGATCGCCTTTTGGACATATACTGCCAGCTAACCGGAGACAGACACCAGGTCATCTCCGGTCTGCAGGGTACAAGTTTGATTCAAAGCACATCAGATGAGCATGCAAAAACACTGGAGGGCAGAGGTCTCTCACTGAGGTGAGATGTCAATAAAACACTTTACAATGTTGTAGAAAATGATTTTGACTATATTGACTTTACCTTATTCAAAGTTCACTGCTTTTGAAAACGACACTATACACTGTATGCGCTATTATTAGACAATTAGATTTTTGAGGATTAATTTTGTTATTGTACAACTACAGTGCCCATTTTTCCTGAGGAGAACAAGCTTCCTAAAAATTATGTACACCTTAATATTTGGTGTTGATCTCCTTAGGCTACCCCTTCCCTTGAAACACAAATACACATCCCCTGACATTCATTAAATCCTTCAAACATTCAAGTTTATAAACTTGGAGTTAGAAATTAGGGATAAAATGATGTTATGGTTAAAATAATGACTTTCCTAATAATTGTGCACACAGTGTAGATTCAGTAAGAACAGAACAGTTGCTTTGAACAAATAATTGATGGTAAGATGGTCAGTATAGCTTTGGGGCTGGGTCGTGATGCTTCAGTTTAGGTCTACCCGTCTGTTGTGTTGTCAGGCCTCGGGCTGATCATCTTTCCACTGAACTTCTGCACTTGATGACACATTGATTTTTATGTTCTGTTGTGGAGCCCCAGCCAGAGACACAGTGTATGATCTGGACTGGGACAAATAATTATTTATGTAACTAGCTTTAAGTAACAGATATCATGTATTTTTATATATGCATTGAGATCATGGTGTGACTTTTATGTTTTAAATATATGTTTTCTGAATTGTGTTATTTACCATTTTGGAGCAACTTCAATTCTACAGTAATATTAGCATTCGCAATTGTTATAAAAAATTTATTCAGGGAAGATATGATCAACCCCTCATTCAGAAGCCTGTTAAAAGTGTTTGACGAGGGGGCTGTTCAATAAGAAGTTAAATGATATGGAGACCGTGCTGCTACCACACAGATCAATGCTCTTCCCCGCTCGATAACCTATGGCATTTGTGGATGCTCGGACTGTGGTGGGGTTAAACTTCTTGAGTGAGCAATTGGTTTTTCTGCAGTCGTGTAGGAGTTCAGTGCTTTTATATGGAAAGTGAAATAGTCATGATATATGAAGTGTTTCGATCCAAAACCCTCATAAATAAAACTTGTAATAATAGGGCCTGATAAAATCATTGATTCCTCCATTTTAATCCATTTCGAGGGGTATAGGTGTATTTTCATGAATTTTGCTAAGTAGGATGGTTTTTACAAGCATATTTACCAGCATATTAAGTCAAACCCAAACCATATAAATAAGAATAGAAACCCAGCCCTACGATATGATCTACATCATAATGTAAATTTTTGAAAAAGGTGGTTATATGAAGCTTTTGAACTCATGTACTACAGTTGTCAGATTCATGAGGGGAAATGTGTTTTTTTTAATGAACAGGGACTTGCTAAAGTGGTGTGAGAGAATCTGCTTGAACTTTGATAGCTCTTCTGCCTCCACAGCACAGAATGTTTTTTTGGAGGTGAGCTGCAAGAATTTTTCTATCCGTTTGCATTATATGTTGAGTTTTGTTTTTTGAAAAGTTATTAAAACATCTTTCTTTGAGTTTTCCTTACAATGCAACTGATTGGCACACTAATGAATTTTAAAAGTAACTGAAAGTAACAAAATAATTTTTTTTCAGGCTCTGGACTGCTTCACTGCCATGCTCTCAAAATGTGAGAGCAGAGTCAAGATGGCAGAGATCATTGGCAGCAGGCTCAACATATCCAAAGACAAGGTTTGAAAGGGATCCATCAAATTCAACATCTCATTTGAAGCTAATAATTGTAATAACATCAATAACATTCACAAACACGCAAACAAAAGCTTTAAGTCTTAATGAATATGTTTGCTAAAGTGTTTTCTCTACTGAAATAAACTGTAGTAGTAAATGTTATAAGTATAACCATGTTATTACAGTCATATTACAATGTAATATCCAAGATTACATTTCATCTGTTTTTTTAGGCCCAGCACTTTTGCCACATGTACCTGCCTGCCATCACTGTGACAGAACTGGAGGTCACGGTGGGTCGGCAAACATTACTCCGCAAGCAGTGTGACGTTATGCGACTTACCATGTGAGCTATTAGAACCTATCATTTAAGCAGCCACTGATTCTGCTTTTTGAAGTTTAAAATAATTAATATAATTGTCTAACATGTTTGCTTCACAGAGAAAAACAAACGTTTGCTGCCACCCGACCGTCTTCTGTGCTTCTGGAACAGCTGTCAGTGTGTGTCTGTAAAGGGGAGCCAATCTTGTTGGTTGGAGAAACAGGAACCGGAAAAACCTCTACTGTGCAGTACCTGGCTGGAGTGACAGGTAACCACACTGACCATATAGCTTCATCATTGATTTCACATCACTCTTTTGCATTATTGTTCACTTCCTGCTCTGCTTCTTAAGGACACAAACTCAGAGTGGTCAACATGAACCAACAGAGTGACACTGCAGATCTGTTGGGAGGGTGAGTAGAGGAGTTCACAGCCACAGTTTTAGTAAAGTTGTGCTTCCTATATTCAAAATAATGTCATTGTGTTTATTAATTGAAGTTAATTCAAAGGCCGTCAAAGTACCATGATATGAATGGTTTTGATGCAATTTAACTTAAACAGAATTATGTAATTAAGAAATTGCTCTGTAAAGGGGTATACAGATCCTGATGCAATGAGCGCAACAGTCTCTAGTTTTTCTTAAGAGTAATGTTTTGTTGCAGTCCCTCCGTAAATACTTTTTATTGGTTAGATATTTACAAAACCCAATGACAAACAGTAAGTTTTACTAATAACACATTTTTATGGCAAAAATTGGATAACACAACATACAAAGTAAATCATATTTTGCTTTGTACATCAAACAAATGTTGACATTCAGTGGAAGGCCTTTCAAAATTTTTCATGAGCTGTTTCTTTGATGACTGAAGGTATAAACCAGTGGACCATAAGCTCATCTTGTTGCCCTTACGAGAGGCGTTTGAGGACCTCTTCTCGCAGACATACTCACGAAAGCAGAACTTAACATTCCTGGGCCATGTGCAGACCTGCTTTAGAGGAAAACGCTGGAAGGATCTTCTCAAGCTCATGGACCATGTGTGCAAATCGGCTTTAACCAAAGAACTACACGATAAACCCGATGGTAAGGCTGATGTGTTGCCCTGAGTAGTGTCTGATTTGCCTTACGGTTAAACGCCTTACTGACCTTTGTCTGAAAAACTGATATTTAGAATCGCTCAGTGTAGTATTACTTTATATTTGAAATTTTTTGTGTGGAATTGTTTCTTATAGTTTTGTATGACATGTTTATTTGCTTTTGTCTGTTATACAGCTTCTCTGCTGCAGGAAAAGTGGGAGGCTCTTGCTCTTAAGCTCAGTCAGACACAGGAACAGATTCGAGCCTGTGAATCAGCTATGGTCTTTGCTTTTGTGGAGGTAATAATGACTCTTTGTTCCTCTCATCCCCTTCGCCCTTACTGTTTCTGTGAACTGTCTTATTTACAATAAATATTAGACGTTTCTGTGAAGAGTAGGTTTTAGGCCTAGTTCCAAAATATGGCTGTTGTAACCACTTGCGTTGATCTTAACATATATTGGTGCTTTTGCTTGTCTCAAAATTACCCCATTAATATTTTTTATTTATTATATTGAACTTAGAGTAACTTATATCATGGAAAAAGGGAAAGTTTCACTTTTTAGGATCACAAAGTCTTTTTATTTATATTTAAACACATTTTACACAAATGGTTGTAAATCCATCAAGACTATTTTAATAACACATTTGTGATTATAGGAATTAATTTGTGATTTAAAGAATAAATAAATAAACTATGTTATACTTTAGCAGCTTTAATGAATTCTCATCTGTGCTTAACTCATTGGTTGCATTTATTAATTATTTGGTTTAATTAACCAATAAAAAACCGAATTATTTTTTAATGAAAGGAATAAATACATTGGCACAATTGTTTTTTTTGTGTGTAAAAGTGATTTGAAAAATGTAAAGGTTTTTAAGATCTTAAGAAACATTTTGTCAAGTGATCCCAAACATTTGACCAGTGGTGCATGTGTATAAAGGTACACAGTTCTGCTGTTGTTGTGTTGTACCTGTGATCATGACTGAGTGTGTTTACATCCACAGGGGACTTTAGCTCAAGCAGTGAAGAAAGGCGAGTGGATTTTGCTAGATGAGATTAATCTAGCAGCAGCAGAGATGTTGGAGTGTCTCAGTGGATTACTGGAGGGCAGCACTGGGTCTTTAGTGCTACTGGATCGCGGAGATACAGGTAAGTCTGATCTAAGATCACTTTCATTTTTACTGATTGAAATTACACTGATTAAAACTTCAATAAGAATGCTTGTGTCACCATTTATTCACCCTCTTGTCTTATATACCTGTAGCAATTTTTTTCTGCAGAACACATAAGATATTTTGAAAAATTATGCAAACTGGCACCTATTCACTTGCATTGGTTTTGTGTCCATACAACTGAAGTGAATAGGTGCTACTATTGTTCTATTGTACGGACTTTTTTCAAAATATCTTCTTTTGTGGGTTCTTTAGAAGAAATGATGTCATACAGGCTTGAAATGATAAGAGGCAAAGTAAACAATTTCCACTTGTTTTTGCTCTTTAAATGTGAACATTTATGAGTGTTTACTGAGTTTATTTTGGTGTTTGGTTTAGAGCCTTTAGTACGACATCCAGATTTCCGTCTGTTTGCCTGTATGAATCCAGCCACTGATGTAGGCAAGAGGAATCTACCACTGGGAATTAGGAACAGGTGAAAGACATTCAACCATTGCTTACAATTCTAAATGTTTGTTTTTTAAATACTCTGTGGGTCTTTTGTTTAGCTAAATTTGCTAGTTTGTATTTAAAAATCAGATTTACAGAGTTGTATGTGGAGGAACTGGAGAGTGAGAGTGATTTACGGATACTTGTCTCGGATTATCTCAAGGGTCTAAATCTAAACAGAAGCATAATTCATGGAATCATCAGGTTTGTTGTGCAAAAACAGGACGGCAATTCCAGATGTGGTCCCGTTTTGTCATTTAATCTTAATTTCATTTTCTGTTCCATTATAAACTATTTGTTTTTCCCCACAGTTTTTATTTGACCGTTCGTAAAGAGGCTCACATACGGTTGGTTGACGGTACGGGTCACAAGCCTCACTATAGCTTGCGTACTCTGTGTCGAGCTCTGAAGTATGTGGCGTCTGACCCGTGCTACAATGTTCAACGCTCACTCTATGAGGTGGGTCGTCTTTGTATTTTATTTTGTGTGTAGCAAAATATTGATTTTCCTAAATTCATTACCTTAGCTAGATGATGTTATTGATAAGGATGTGTAATATGTTCTGCAGGGTTTCTGTCTCAGTTTTCTCACTCAGCTGGATCGCAGCTCTCACCCCATTGTGCAGAAACTGGTGTGTCAGTACATACTTGGAGGAAATGTGAAATGTCTTAAACAGGTAAAAACAGGTTTTAGAATTTCTGTAGTAGGTTGAGGATGGCACTGGCATCACTATGGTCATGGGTTTGGTCTTGTCTGTGAAAATACACTCGGTGTGTGTAAATATAGATTTTTATCACTCACTCTGATTTTCTCTTCAGCCAATCCCACCGCCCAAAGGACGTGTGTGTGTACAGATGGAGGAGTACTGGCTCAGTCAAGGTGACTTGGAACCAATAGTGGACCCCAGTTACATCCTTACATCTTCTGTCAAGCTCAACTTGAAAGATCTGGCACGTGTTGTGTCCGCAGGGTAGGAAACCAAAACTCTTTTAATGTCCTCTGTAGATCACTTATTCTGTTGAAATGTATAACATATGCAACATCTTTTTGTAAATGAGAGAAAATAATAGTTTGTTGCTAATGCTGTAGGTGAAGACATTAAATATTTCATATTTACTTTATAGTATAACTATATAATAAGCTTCTGAGCTCTCTTGTTTATGCAGGTTCTAAATTGGTGTTGCAAATGTTAATTTTTGTTGTAACAGGATCCATCCAGTGCTCATCCAGGGAGAGACATCAGTAGGAAAGACAAGTCTTATTAAATGGCTTGCTTCTGCCACAGGAAACCAGTGTGTTAGAATCAATAACCATGAGCACACAGATATCCAGGAGTACATTGGCTGCTACTCATCTGATGAGCAGGGCAAACTTGTCTTCAAAGAAGGTAAAGAGACTTCTTGAAGTAGAACTTTCTCAACTGAGTTGTAATGCAACAATGGGTTGCATAAATAAATACAATAAAATTCGTCTTACCATGATTCGTGTACAGTTAGTAAAGCAAATTGTGGATTTTTTAAAGGTAGGAAATCATATCCCTTGTGTTTCATTAAAAGTTGATCACACAATTCTGCCTTTGTTTTGGCAATGTGTATTTGTTTATGCTTGTCATATTTTCATATAATTATTAATGTCAATCTTTTTGTCACCTAAAGGCGTGCTAATTGATGCCATGAGGAAAGGTTATTGGATCATTCTGGATGAACTGAATCTTGCCCCTACTGATGTCCTGGAGGCTTTGAATAGATTACTGGATGACAACAGGGAGCTTTTCATACCTGAAACGCAGGAAGTGGTCAAAGCTCACCCAAGATTCATGCTCTTTGCCACTCAGAATCCTCCTGGGCTCTATGGTGGCAGAAAGGTATACTAATACATAAACCAAAACAAGTTCACAATTACATGTAGATCTTATTTTGCAATGTATAGTGTACTTTCTACATAGGACACAACTTTGGAATATAATACAACAGGTTGTGAGGTCATGCGACTACAATTTAACATAAAACAGTTAATTTTGACCATGAAAGTTAGACAAGAGTGTAATCTGTTTCCTTTAGGTGCTGTCACGAGCGTTCAGGAATCGTTTTGTGGAACTTCATTTCGATGAGCTGCCCAGTTCGGAACTGGAGAACATCCTCCATCAGCGCTGCAGTCTGCCTCCATCCTACTGTTCTAAACTCATCAAAGTTATGCAAAACCTTCAGGTGACTCATTGGATACATCGCTGTTCTGATGCCACGTTCAGGATGTTTTTATAGTGTTTTGTGGGATATTAAACATGACAAATATAAATTAATCTAAGATGACTTCACAACATATGTATATATATATATGTCAGTCTTTACGTAGGGGATCAAGTGTGTTTGCGGGGAAACATGGTTTCATTACCCTCAGAGATCTTTTCCGCTGGGCTGAACGCTATAGGCTGGAGGAGCAGAATGATTCATCACATGATTGGCTTCAGCATCTGGCAGATGATGGTAATATTGATTATTCTCCTGTTTTCAGAATGGTACATTATGTGTAAAGTCATTATAATAATACAAAGATGGTCTTGTTCCTTTCAGGATATATGCTTTTGGCCGGCCGTGTCAGAAAGCCAGAGGAAGCTAAGACCATCCAGAACATACTGGAGAAGCATTTTAAAAGGACAGTCAACCCAGATGTTATTTTCTCAGAAGCACAGGTCACCTCTCAGTTCAGTGAGTTTGCAAGTGCAGACACGACCCAAACAGGGCTGAACCGCAATAGTACAATGCATTCCGTATCAGATCAATGACTTTCAATTAGCGATGTTGTCCTCGCTGGTTGTTCCATTGAATTGTCCAGTAAACAAACACCAGAAATACTGCTCAGGATAATGAAAACCCTGTAATGTTCATGCATTATCAACTCTTACTTAGTCTTTTTATGAAATAGCATTATAATACTAGTGCTATCTTTATTTATGAATAATATCCCCCCTACAAAGTTGTACTGCTTTTTCACCAAATTCTTTATTTTGTTTGTTGTTCGGAGTTCTGTTTTATTTTTGAAATTGCACAAGTATGTAGTTAAACGGCAACTGTGTTGCTGTTTAATATCTCTTTTCCTCCAATTTATTATCAAATTTGAAAAGAGCTTTATAGTTTTACATAGAAGGAGAACTATAAGGAATGTTTCTAAAAACAAACAATTACTTTTTAGTGTTTGTTAAATCACCAGCAAATGATTCTCTCTTGCTTTCTCTCATCATCTGTTTGCTAAACTCATTGTAAAACTAAAGGTCCAATCGATTGCTTTGTTTGGCTTAGTTTTGTTTATCGATGGTTTGGCACTTTGCAGGCCCTTTTGTGGAGAGTATTGCGGGTGTCCCAGAAGAGTTCGGCCATGTGGTGTGGACTCAGGGCATGAGGAGACTGGCAGTGCTTGTAGGTCGAGCTCTTCGTTTCGGAGAGTCTGTCCTACTTGTTGGAGACACAGGGTAAGCTGTGCTATTTTCTAATCAAATCCATTGTACAAGAACTAAGCCCTTTCTTTAATACAACCAGCAATCACAAAAAGCAACACATGTTTCATGACCATGAGTTCTTTTATACATATATTTTATTGTAAAATAGTTTAAGGTCAGACAAAATAAACTTTGCTTACTTGGTTCTTTCTCTCATCCGAAGGTGTGGCAAGACCACCATTTGTCAGCTATTTGCCGCATTAGTCGGTCAGAAGTTTTTCTCCCTGAACTGTCATTTACATATGGAGACATCTGATTTCCTTGGTGGACTCCGACCCGTCCGTCACACGGGAACCCAACAGGTACAAAAATGTTTTTCAAGTTGTTCAGCTGCTTCTTGATTGACTCTTCTCTATATGAATCAGTCCTATCAGTCGATTAAATGTTTTTTTCATTTCAGGCTGAAGGCGAAGATGGCCGTCTTTTCGAGTGGCATGATGGACCACTTGTCCTGGCAATGAAACAGGATGGTGTGTTTCTGATGGATGAAATCTCACTGGCTGATGACTCTGTGCTGGAGAGACTCAATAGGTTTATATTGCATAAAACATCAGTAGAACAGTCACATTTGAGTTGAACAAAGGAATGATTGACACACTCGGTTTTATGTCATGTGCAGTGTGCTGGAGATTGAGAAGTCTTTGGTGCTGGCAGAGAAAGGCAGTGGAGAGAATGATGATGTTGAGCTCATCACCGCCGGGAAGAAATTCCGACTTGTTGCCACCATGAATCCTGGAGGGGACTTTGGAAAGAAAGAGGTCAGTGTACGGAGAATCAGGTTGTCATTGTATAATCTGAATAGCCACATCTATTTATAATTCTAAAACAAACTAGTCCATCTATCCTAGTTGTAAGAAAAAAACAAGCCAGTTGTATTGACATGTTTATTTTTTAAACAGCTGTCTCCAGCACTAAGGAACAGGTTTACAGAGATATGGTGCCCTCAGAATAACAGCCGTAATGATCTGATTCAAATAATCCAACACAATCTTCGTCCTGGACTGTCTTTGGACCAACATGACCACCAAGGTAACTCTACACACCCAAAACAAAGCTAATAAAGTTTGTTTACATATGGAATAGTGCAGATATTTATATTCATTATAACGCTCATAGGTAAAGACATAGCAGAGCTCATGTTGGACTTCATTGATTGGTTGACCAATCAGGACTTTGGACGGCGATGTATTTTAAGCGTGCGAGATATTCTGTCATGGGTTAACTTCATGAACGCAGTGTGTGAGCGAGATGAAGACGGATTCATGACCATGGGTGAGATGGAGGAGGAGGAACCAGAATGGGATCTGCGGTTGGACACCGTAACAGCTTTCGTTCATGCAGCGTGCCTTGTGTATGTGGATGGAATAGGTTCAGGTGAGAAAAGAGAGATACTAAAAAACTTTGCCTCTATTTGTCTATATTAATCCTAATATCCCTTTCTTTTGACTTTTTGTTTTAAAATGTAGGTATATTTATGCTGTAATGTGTTTATTTCTTGACACCAGGAACAACAGTGTCAGCAGCAGAGAATGCCCTAGTGGCTCGAAAGGCTTGTCTGGAGTACCTGGAAAAGAGGATGAAAAGGATTACTGAGCTGGATGAGGAGATGCAGGATGCATTTAGAGTCTATGACAGCAGCGTTTCCAGAGAGCCTCAGTGGGGTGATGACTTCTTCGGCATTGACCCCTTTTACATAGCTGCAGGTCAGACTTTCTGTTAAAAAAAGATGATATCATTGAATGATCATCTTCACTGTTGAAATGACATATAAAAGGGATTTTATTTCAAATCTTTTGGATCATTAAAACGATTGAACACATATTTGGATCCTGATACACAGGTCCTGAAAGTGAGGGAAGGAGTCTTTCGGGTTACACCCTGAGTGCGGGCACCACCGCTGTGAACGCTCAGAGGATTCTACGGGCATTGAAGCTTCAGAGACCTGTACTACTGGAGGGCTCACCTGGTGTGGGCAAGACCAGCCTGGTTGCTGCACTGGCCAAAGCATCGGGCAACCACCTTGTCCGAATCAACCTGTCTGAACAAACTGTACGTCATAAAAATTTTAATGCTACCACAACTGTGTACATGTAAAACTTTTCTGAACAACAGAAAGTATTGATGTGCCTATGACTTAAGATATTATTTTATTATATATTATTTAAATACACAATGTTATTTTGATGCAATTATGGCTTTTTCTGTGCTCTGCATAGGATGTTACAGATCTGTTTGGGACAGACCTGCCAGTGGAAGGTGGGAAAGGAGGAGAGTTTGCCTGGCGTGATGGTCCTGTGCTCGCTGCTCTGAAAGCTGGGCATTGGATCGTCCTTGATGAGGTACAGATTGATGATTAATTTTTGCCTTTTAATAGTGTTTACTTTCTTCTTAACTCATTTTACTGGAGGACCTATTTCTCAATTATCTCACCTCCACAGCTCAATCTGGCTTCTCAGTCAGTGCTAGAAGGTCTTAACGCTTGCTTTGACCATCGAGCTGAGGTCTACATACCCGAGCTGGGCATGCACTTCCAGGTTCAGCAAGAGAAGACAAAGATCTTTGGCTGCCAGAACCCTTTCACTCAGGGAGGAGGACGCAAAGGCCTTCCAAAGTCTTTCCTTAATAGATTTACTCAGGTAATAAAAAGTACCAAAAATAACCGACATTTCAGTGTGTTTTTCTCTATTTTTTATGTTTTACAAACAGCGTTAAAATACAGTGTTTATGCAGTTTGTATTATCGTTTGCCATTTACTAATGCACAGGTCGTAAAATAAGGCCAAAATAGACTATTGATGGTGTTGATCTGAATTCTGTCTTTTTATCATTCAGGTGTATGTAGATGCTCTAACAAGTGAAGATATGCAGTTCATTGGTGACTCCATCTTTCCTAACATTGACAACACCATCATCTTAAAAATGGTGCAGTTTAGTAACCGGGTAAGAGGATGAAAGCTTGTTGCATCTTGACTGAATATTTGTAAACCAATGTCTTTTTCCTAATTAACTTCACTTTATTGTTGTTTTACAATGCTTTAAACTTTGAATTTATAATTTCCCAAGCTCATCCAAGAGGTAGCTGTTGAGAGGAAGTGGGGTCAGAGAGGAGGACCCTGGGAATTTAATCTTCGCGATCTCTTCCGTTGGTGTCAGCTAATGCAGACAGACCAATCACCAGGCTTTTTCAACCCTGGGCAGCATGTTGGACTTGTGTACGCGGACCGCATGAGGACAGAGGCAGACAAAGCTCAGGTAGCTACGATGATGTAACTACCATTGGTCTATAACATCAGCACAGGAATTCATAATGATGCAGTTGTTCATCTGTCTGTACATCTTTAGGTTTTAGCTGTGTTCAGAAAGGTGTTTGGAGAAGACTTTGAGCCATACATGGGTTCTAGACAGTTCCATATCACACCTTTGAATCTGCAGGTCAGTCGGAAAGTGATTGTTGTGTTAAATATTGAATAATATTACATAAACAGATACTAAAAATAATAAATCTAAGCCTTTTTACATTTTTGTTAATGATCTTGTGATCAATGTATGCTAAAAATTTTCTTCCTCATATACATGTAGTTGGGATACTCTGTTATCCAACGAAGTGGAGGGGCGCCTGTTGCTCTTGACACGCCTCTCTCCATTACCCATCATTCTTTGCGTCCACTGGAGGCTCTGATGAAGTGCGTGGAGATGGGGTGGATGGCCATACTGGTGGGTCCCACTGCCAGTGGAAAGAGCAGTCTAGTGCATCTGCTCGCATTGTTAACAGGCCATAGGTTGAGAGTCATGGCCATGAACAGTGCTATGGACACAACCGAGCTCCTGGGTGGATTTGAGCAGGTGGATATCATACGTCCATGGCAGCAGGTCTTGGAGAGCATGGACTATGTGGTTGCTATGGTTACCAGGCGAGGTCTGTTGTCATTGGATGGGGCGGTGCAGGATACAGAGTTTTTGTTGAGCACATGGAGCTCGTTCCGCCGCTGGCTAAAAGACGAGGGTCTTGATACTGCGGAGGGCACCGTCACATTTGATGCTTTAAACAAGCTGGAGGTCATTATTGTTCTGCTACATAAACTCAACACCAAACTCAAGGTGTTTACAGGTGAGGGCACTCCAACAGGTTTATGACAACTTAGCTCAGAGTCGTATAATCTATTATTTTACATTATTAAACTAATATTATGTGTGTATTTTTGCAGACCTGTCTAAGCTACAGATGGATTTTACCCTGCTGAAGGAGCGTTTGGCACAGATGCAGGACGGTTGGACTCATGGGGGCTTCGAGTGGCTAGATGGAACATTAGTACAGGCTTTGCAGGCCGGAGACTGGCTGCTCATGGACAACGTCAACTTCTGCAGGTGAGCTTAATTGCAAATCTAAAGTTTTTATATCTTTTTAAGAGTTATTTCATCACAAAAAGGAAAATGACATGACTCTACAAAAAATTTCTCCTAAGTGGTAGGACTTTTGTGGAGCTTGGAAAGTGAGGCTTATCAGATTTGGTTTGCAATCTGCATTAATTTATACATTAAAAGCAGTTGGACTAGAGAAGAGACTATAAACCTTTTAATTACATTGATATTGTTTTGGATTATTTACTAAATTCTACTATTCATATGAATGTACCTAATGAATGTATATTTATAGCCCTTCTGTGCTGGATCGACTGAATGCCCTTCTGGAGCCTGGCGGGTCATTAACCATTAATGAACGAGGAATCATTGACGGAGCTACACCCACTATCACTCCACACCCTAACTTCAGGTTATTTTTAATTTTAAATCGTTTCTTGGAGTATGAACTACTCTTTAGGGCTTCTGGTACTGAAAGTGTGGTACTATGGAGCAACTAGGCAAAATCTTGAAAAACCTTAAAGGGATAGTTCACTATTCCCTGCATACATTTCTTTGTTTGGATGAACACAGAAATATATATTTGGGTAAGTGCTTGTAACCAAACAGTACTTTAACCCCATGAACTACTATACTAGAAAAATTTTAATAAACTGAACTTTTTGTTTTCCTACATTCCTGAAAATATCTTATTTTAAAAAATGATTATAATGAAATGTAAATTTCCCTACTAAGTTAGTGAATGGGGACCAAGAACTATTTACTTGCATGAATTTTCAAAATATCTTATTCTGTGTTCATTAGAACAAAAATATGTTTCAAGGGTGAGTAAATCATTACAGGATTTTTAATTTTGGGTGACCTATGCTTTTTAAAATCCAAAACAGTTTATAAGATAATTAACGGTAAATGCAAACTTACCAAGACTTTTCATGCCTGATTTTGAATAATATTTACATTTCTTCAAGGTTGTTTCTCACTATGGATCCCACAAACGGTGAAATCTCTCGAGCTATGAGGAATCGTGGTGTTGAGATCTACATCGCTGGCGAGCATGAGAGCATGTGTTGGGATGACTTTGATCTAAAGATGGTTTTGCACACCCTAGGTGTGACAGGCGACTGTGTGTGTGACCTGCTAATCTCGGTTCATTCTGAGATCAAGAATGCCATCTGGGGTATTTTACTCACTTAATTAACATAAATTTTTGTTTTATGTTTAATTATTAAAGATTTTTTTTAATTAAGAGTCTTTCTTTAACAACCCACAGACTCGCCAGCCTCTTCCATGTCGTCTCTGCTCCATGCTGCGTCTCTTCTGTCCAATCAGCTCCAGAGAGGAGTAGATTTACCCAGTGCTCTTCTGCAGGCCTGTGGAGAGGCATATGCTTTTTGTCAACGCACCACCGCAAGTCAACAGGTTTGTGGATGTTGTTCCTGAAAGCCACATTAATTGGGTTTAGTGTATGGTAAAGCTATAATGCTCACATTTTTCATCATAATCATCCCTCAGTTGGCACAGGATGTCATAGAGAGGCAGTTAGCAGTGCTTGACTCTGAAGACTGGGGCAGCGGGCTGCTGTGTGCCGCCGTGTGGCCGAATCGAATCCCCTCGGCCCTGATGAGCACAGAGGACTCATGTTTCTCCAGTGTCCAAAGAGACGGACAGGTCTTACTGTACTGCCTCAACACCCTCAGCCTTCATGGGAAAAGGTACAAATAATTAAGAACTTTACATAAAATATTTGTTTTAATTAAGGTAATTAAGTCAAAATTGTACCCATTTAGGAATCGTCCACTAAGCCTGGTTGACCTGCAGATGTCCATGCAGAGTGGCGCCTCTTTAGACGGTCTTCAATTTTGCGGATGTGGGGCGTTTGATGGAGGAGCCGTCAATGCCTTATGCCTCCTCCCCACCGCAGTCAAAATACTCACAGAAAGAGCCTCGCACGGTGACTGGGTTCTCAGAACTAGCTGGCTCTCTCAGCTTGCTAAAACATACAAACATGCACCAGGTATCTTAAAATGGCTTGTAATGTAGCCATGCTGCTTTGTGCTGATATCTGTTGCTGTTCTCAGATCAGATTTGTGTTCGCAGATACAGCTTTGATGCAGATGGAGGCAGGATGCACAGCTCTCAAATCTGTATTTAGCAGCAAGCTTATTGGGAAAGGCAAATGCCTGGCAGAGCTATTGCAGCCACATAGCACAGGTAAACACTTGCACACACATTGATACTAATTACTTAGATTTTGATGGCAATTTTCCCATGCTACATATCTCACACACTCATTTAAAAAATATTCTTTTTGCACCTCTTGACTTTTAAATAAAGCTTACGTTATATTTCTTGACCAGATGACTACAGGATTCTGGTTGACATGCGCTGGAATAAGCAGTACTTAGACATCCTGGCCAACACCTGCAACTTTGAAGATGAAGAGAGATACATGGAATTTATGGAAGCGTTGAATGCTGTTGCCAACAGGTACGTTCTTAAAGTCCTCTTGGGGTCAGTAATTTTACACCTTAAAATAAACTTTTCCTGTAAAAGTAACTTTTCTGCCTCAAAATAGCTTGAATTGAATCACATCTTAGGCTCTTTAATTGATGCAGTTACATGAATATGCAAATTAGTTCTGCCCTCCACTCAATCATACTAGGGAGTTTTAGGTGCAAGTGAAACTTCATTTCAGCTGGAATCGGTATTTTATTTTTTCATTAATTAGAAAACTTAAAAAAAATACTCAGCAATATTATTATTTGATACAATTGCACATGGTTTGACTTAAGACATATTAAAAACACACTGTACTAAAACAACATAAAAACATCAATTTCACCACAAGGTATATTATATAATATGTTATTTTATTATGTAATTTTTTCTTAATATATTATGTTTGTTTAAAACTTTTTTTTAAAGAATCATGCTACTGATGGACCGAGAGGAGAGAACAGCTATTAACCACAGTTCTGCAAAAACTTCCCCTCATAACTGCGCTCTTAGACAGGCAACCGCCTTCTCTAAAGGTACAAAACACACACTTCAAAACTTTTATTTCCCCAGACCTTTCATATCACATATCTTTACAAACCAGCAAAATGTATTTGTGTTCTATTCATCAATGGCATTTTGTAGGAACGGTGGACATCGGTCATCTGCCTCATCCAGTGCTGGTGCACCTGCGCTCATTCTTTGACCTGTGGGATACTTTTGTGTTGCAGGCTGTGCAGACGGGCCAGCCCTATATCTCTGACCACTTGATGTTTGAGGTCTCAATTTCTCTCAGCATTTTATATTTATAGTAGTGTTGCTCTGATCTGAAACTTGTGTGGCACGATGTCATTGTGATTGTGGATGTGTAGATCATGCAGCTGTTGCAGTGGAGGGATCGTTTCTGGAGCATTTGTAACACTCTACCTGCAGATGCCCGGGGTGTGTGCGTGCTCTCCTTGCACTGGCAGTGGTTGCATAAGAACCTCATACTGCGACTGCCGCAGCTTTTGATGGGCGATAGTGACTATGAGTGAGTGCTTATGGTTCATCGCTGTTTGAGCATTACAATCCAGAATTTTTTACATTACATTGACATTTAAAAGCGATAGTGTCTAATATAGAAGTACCCGTTTAATTTAGTTTTTGTGTTTAAATTTGTGTTTCTGTATCAGAGGGCAACAGGAACTTCACACCATCTCAACGGCCATCCAGAACACACTCTCAAGCTCTGTGGCTGTGGCTTCTGCATTAAAGACCATTCAGAAAACTTTAGGAAAGCCACTACCATTTAAGGTTAGGCATAAAGAAGGATTTTTTATCTTTAAAAATGTCAAATGTGATTAGCACACATGCTGCACACAGTTAAAGCTTTGAAACACAAAAGAAAGTCTTTTGTGTACAGAAAAAGGAGGGAATACAGGTTTTTAATTCAGGAATTTAAATTTTTGGGTAATCCATCACTTTACGTCGGACATGTGGGATGCTCTTAGTTTCCCCTAAAAAATAAAAAAAACAACCCCGCAATCCTTTCTATACAGCTGGATGCTGTGGCAGAATGTGCAGCTCAGCTGCGAGTGCTATGCAGGGCATTGGATGTCAGGGACCTGCGCCTTGACAACAGCCTCACATCGCTATGGAAACAGGAGGTGTCTCGTCTCCGTGGTGTGGCTATGGGGATTGACTCCAAAGAAGCTCTACTGGAAGCTTGGGGTCTGGTGCTTCAGGCAAACCTTCTCCTTGAGCCTCAAAATTCCGGTGAGAATCAATCACTTTCAAAAATAACTTTTATTTATTTGTGTAGTGAATCTGTTAGGACTGTTCTGAACTATGTTTTGTCCCATCTGCAGGTGTTCTGGAAAGGCTTGTGAGCTGTGTGGATCAGCAGCAGGGTCACATGACCTCCTGTGGTCTTTTGGACTGTCTTTCTGAAGTGAATCAAGATGATTTGGGAGACAGTGCTGCTCCAGACAGGGAGGTGTTATTGCAGCTTGCTCGCAGGGCTCAGTTGTGGCCAGCGCTGGAGCAACTAGCAATGCTGAATCAGATGAAAGTCACCACAGATCTGCTGCACCTGTCTGTTATACCAGGGTATTACAAAGCTTCTCTGGCACATTTCTGTTGCTTATCTATTAAATAAGTAATAATTTGTGGTTTTAATATTTTGTCCTAAAGAGGCAATAAGCAGGCAGAGGCTGGTCTTCGAAGGTCCCTCTCTAACCACCTGCGTTTCTGCATGCAGTCCACCCCTATGAACATCAGACAGCTGCAGCCCCTCTGGTTTCTGCTCAGCACAGAACGGGTCTGTCAAAACATCATTATTATTTATATTTATGTGAGATAAATGTTTGCAACGAAGCAAAATAGAACTTTTAGCTCTCACACATTTTTACCATGTATTTTTCCCTCCTATACAGAGCCCCGATTTTTTTCAGCCGAATCTGATTGTTCAAGTGTATATAACTGATTTGCAGGGCCAGATGATCATGTATGTCCTCACATATTGACCCCAATCTTATGAACCGATCTTAATTGATGACAAGTTTAGTGAATACCGAATACGGATCGAGTAAGAAAATGTCATTATCGGCCAATACTGATCTCTGACTAAGTGATCAGGTCCCTTATTTTAACAAATGTAATGTCAGTATTTTTAACATGAATGCTAAAGTTACTACGTATTTTTTTTTTGTCAAGTAATGCTTTTGTAATTTCCTCACTAGCCTGTGGAGGAGCTGTCGCTGATGTGGTGCGAGCTGCTCTCTGAAACGCTGGCTGCTCTGTGGAGTGGCAGTGTGACCACTGATCCTGACCGCTGGCTCAAGTGGAACCCACTTAATCCAGAAGAACTCAGAAACTCAAGGTCACTGCTCGGCCCATCTGATACGGTGAGTGTGCGTGTCAGGAGAAATAGCAAAATTCCTCGTAGATGGATATAACTTGATGTATTTTTGAAACATGCATAAATAACTAATATCTGTAGGATTTTTTAATACCTGTAAAATAATCTTCATATGATGTGGATTATTGGACGAAAACATTTTTAATGTAAAGGGTCCTGCGATGCTGAGTCGTGCAGTGTGGTCCCGGTGCATGCTGGGAGTTCTGAGCAACTCTGACATGGGTGGAAGATGGGATCCTTCGGGCTCACACTTCTTGTCATCATCGAGGGTGACCCTGGGCGAGTGGAGAGAGAGAATCGGGCAGCTACAAGATCTAAGCGCTGTTATCTGGGACAATATGTCTATGACTGAGCTTGCTGACTTCAGGTACGGACCTATTGTTTCGTCTATTTACGGTGTTTTCACACGTAAGCGTTGGTTTCATAAAAGATTTCATACTCTCTTGTGATTTGTTACAACTGTGAAAGCAATCCAACCCAACGAACCAGGCAGTGTTATCGTGTATGTTTGGTAGTTATGGAGAGCTGCTTGAAAATTCAGGGAGTGTATTGATAATGTCTCCGAAAATGAACTGTGTGCAAACTTGGAGCAAGGAAGAAGTGAAATTTCAGATGAACACATTGCCGAACAACTCCCGAAAACACACTAAATCACCAAAGTTTATAAAGTGTTTAGCGAGAGCTTGAAACAACTGGCTTTTCTGCAGCTTGAACCCTGCCAAGTTAAAGCAAAGAAACCAGAAAAGCTGCTGTCTGTCTATCCTGACGAATTACAATTTTCAGTGGAATCTCTGAAAATAAAGAGATGCATTCTGAGCAATAAAGGGAGACTTTGCTAACATAACTTTGTTCTGTTTGGAAAATTGCCTATTGAATGCGATCTGAATGCGATCAAGTTGATATTGCAACAACCCCTGATTTCGGAAAAGAGCATTAGATTTACAAGTCTCAAATACCTTATATATTTATATGACAGTACATTTTTTCTTCCGTTTTGATTGCTTATTATTATTCTCTGCAGGTTAACTGACCGTTGGTTACAAGGCCTGGTTCTACGCAGACAGCTGCAGTCTCTCTCTGAGTTGTTGTCTCCAGGATTACAAGAGAGCTATACAGAATCCTGTGATAGTCTTACCGAAGGCAATGACCCTGTCATGGCTGCTCAGGAGATTCAGACAGCCCTCAGAGAAGGTCTGCCTGAAAACCTGCTCCCAGAAGGCTTCCTGGAGACCATATTGACTTGCCTGACACAGTTTGCTCACAATCGGGCACAAGATTCAGTCCAGCTCGCTCGGTCTGGAGTTTTCTGGGTGAATATGGGTCTCCTACAAATCCAAGTTTGGGCTCCACAAACTATTTTCGACCCTGCTGTGAAAAGAGCATATAAACTACGTTATGCACAAGAGGAGGTAAGACATGATTGCTAGTAGATTTTTGCATTGGTTTGAAACATTTCCTCACAGTGTTCTCTTTCAGCTTGCTTTGCTCCAGGAAGAGTGGAGAGGACGGGGCCTATCATCTCGGCTGCTCACAGGGGCGGAGCTTGAGGAGAGTAGCACCACTGATAACTTCCAGCATCCTCGCATTAGGTACTGAAACATCCATCAGCTGTCACATTCTACAACAGATTTGCACTCAGATGTTAAAATGTGTTTGTGTGTGTTGTAGGTACTTGTGGATTCGTATGCAGCAAGTGAAGGAGCAAATTTGCGAACTGAGCCGAAAACAAGCCTGCCGCCCTCCTGACCCACAATATGGCCGCTTATACCAGGAGCTCCAGCATTACCTGTCCAGCATCGGCCAACCAGCTGCAGTGGGTGACCTGCTCTCCCACCTGCTAAAGGCCTTACAAGCCCCGGGGCAAAAATCCAAACTGGGTATTCAGGGTCTGCTGAAGGAGGAGGCAGTCTGGCAGGCATCACAGCAGCGCTTTGCCCAGCGGCTGGTAGATGAGTACCCGCTGTATCCTGATGTCGTGGTTCCCCTGCGGACAGCAATTCTTCAGGTGCAACATGGCATGCGGCTTTTGGCATCTCAGGTGTCTTCCTCGCTGACCACCCTTCCTGGTCTGATAAACCTTGTGTCTACTATGCTGGCTTTTCCGAGCTCAGTCGCCAACTCTGATCTGGCGTGCGCAGACTTCTTGTGTTCGAAAGAATGCATGCAGATGCTAAAGAGCCTGGGAAAGCAGTTGCCCTCAACAGAGGTCAGCCGCGTGGTGCCGGATCCTGCAGTTTTGCTGATGAATGCGCTACTGTACATCCAATGTTACACGCTGAGTTCAGGACATCTCAGCGAAGAGACACAAAGACTTTTCAGACACGTTTGCCAGGTGAGGTTCAGATCACAAGGTCTTTAACCTAAAAATCCTTACATCATTCCGAACAAGTATCAATCTCTTTCTTGTGTGAAAAATAATAGAAGGTACTTTGCGAAATGTCTCAGTGGTTTTTCTGTGCATACAGTGGAGGTCAGTCAGCTTCAGTGTTGTTTGCTTACCAACATTATTCAAAATATCTTGTTTTTTTAATTTGCAGAAGAGAGTAAGTTTAGATGTTGAAGCACAGGGGGTAAATGAATAATGCAAGAATTGTTGGCCTTTAAGGTAGACCTAATTTTACGACATGATGCTTTGTTCAGGCTATTGTGAATGAATGGGATGAGCAGGAGAAGAGAGCAAGAGAGAAAGAGCAGATTGAAGCCAGTCTGTACCGTAACCGGTCTCGTCTGCATGGAACAGGCCTCACAGAAGACCAACAGGAGGAAAGAGAGTTCAGACGATCTTTTCCCTCCTATCATAAGGTAAACATGCACCAAATAAGTTTTACTGTTTTAAATAATTTATTTATTTCATTGTGTTCTTTTGCAACCTTTGTGACTACTCAGCCAGTGGTGAGAACTTATAATAATTTCTTTTGTCTTCCATAGGATTTCGCTGACATAACTTCAGAACCTAGTCTTGATCAGCCAATAATTATAGAGGATGATGATGCAGATATGGAGGAGGGTTGTAGTCAGACAAGTAGCTTCCTGTTGGTCAGCAATATGAACAAAGTGGTTCAAGTCCATCAGACACTCTGCTTATCTTACGCGAAGTCACTGTGGTACCAGCCCAGTCCACCAACCAATCATACCAAGGAACACATCCGTGCCCTGGTTTCATCCTATCAGATCGCAGCTCCCCTGATAACCCGCTTTTACCATTTAATGGGTATGAACACAGAAGTAGAAGAGTATTACCATTGGATGTGAACAGACCTTAAAGGGAGAGTTCACCCAAAAATGAATTACCCTCTTGACATTTCAAACCTGTATGACTTTTTTCATAACAGGCGATATTTTGATATTTTGGTAACCATTAACTGTTGGTCAACCATTGCAAGCCAATGGGGACCAATGGTTTTCTGTAACCAGCATTCTTCAAAATATCCTCTGCAAAGAGTTGGATATGAAATGTAAATGATGACAGAATTTTAATTTTAACCCTCTAAAAACATTCTCTGCTGTTCGTCTTTCTCTGTTCAGACTGTGAACTGGATCCCAAGTTAATGGGTTCTCAGCTACTGCTCAGCACTCTGCTCCAAAACACTGTAAGTGGTTCTGGAGGTCCAGCTGGACTCATCCTGCAGAGCGATGGTTCCTATGATTTCTACAAAGATCCTAATATGAGTCAGGCTCGGCTGTGTCTTCCAGCTCTGGAACAGCTCAGTAAGGTGGTGAGGCAGCGTCTGGATGAATGGCCAGAACACCCTGCTCTCGTTCAGGTAAGTGTGTCATTTCTTACATTTTAAAAATCTTAACTAGTGTTTAGACTTTAATCCTTTCTAGCTCTTCTAGTGTCTGAATGTTTTCTGGTATACAATCTTACAGATCACTGTGGTAATAGAGAGGATCTTGGCATTTAACCTGTCAAGCCCTCTGGCAAAGTTTCTAAATGGTCTGGAGATTCTGCTCAGCAAATCTCAGGTAGAGGAACCAGAACTCTTTACATGCATCAATAATTTGGTATGCAGTTGCACATACCTAATGTTTCTACATGAGTTTGAGAATATTGTTCTGTTGTTCAGGACTGGGAAAACAATGCTAGCCGGACTGTGTCTCTAAGGAATGAGCTGGATGCCATCACACAACTCATCATTCAGTGGAGAAAACTTGAACTCAAGTAAGCAGTGATTTTGAATTGATGGTGCCAAACAAAAGATACATTTTCAATATTTGAGGGAAACAGTTTTTTGATATGGTTAACTTGTGAGCTATTGGCTATTCTTCTAATCTGTCGAATCTCTGCAGCTGCTGGTCAAGTAGTCTGGATAATGCACTAAATCGGCATGCTGAAAACTCCATCAAGCACTGGTTCTCCATTTATCAGCTGGTCGAAAAATTCTTACAGGACTTCAGACACGGTATTATACTAATTTTGGTTTAGACTACATACCATTTCAATTAGCTTGTTTGCACCGGATCATGTTTCTGTTTTATAGAGGGTGTTGTGGAGGATCTCTCTCTCTCCTCGGTCTCATCCACCTTACAGGCCTTCCTGGAAGGTTCCACCTTAGGAGAGTTTCACACCCGCTTGTCCATGTTACTTGGTTTTCACTGCCATGTTCTGTTGGCTCCCAAACAGAAAGGACAAGGTAAGATTTGTCGTGGCATCACTTTTATTTTATTTTTGAGTAACTTAAGTGTAGAATCCTGTTGAAATCTCCGAAAAAGTGTTTGGTTAGCTCACATATCTAGAAGACAGATATAGCTTTATCTCCTGCGAGCAACCAATCTACTCATGAGGGCTTCTCCTAGAATATACACGCTGGTGGTCGTGCTCTTCCGCACTCTTTGATTGGTGCTTGGGTGGGATTTTACTGGTGAATGGCCAATAAATTGTTCGTAAACCTATGACTGTAAAAAGTGCAAAATTAAAAAAAAAACTTTCCGATACGAGTGGCTTGCTGGGGGAGTGTATTGAGCACAGAAAAATAACTTCAAGCGTCTCAATGTTTTAAACAACTAAACATGTGAACTAAACATGTTTAAGGGCGTATGTCTATCGTGGCTTTTTTATGTGGCTTAAAACACTTTACCCTGACTGAAAATACAGGTTGTGGGCGTTTAAACAGCGTTTTTGTAAGCGTAGCATTTTCAGTTGAGATGTGCAATGGTTGTTGCAATATGGAGTACAATTAAAAAAGCATTTTATTTAAATGCTGTACATAGGACAGTTGTGGTTAGCTCAAAACAAAATAGCCATCTTAATAACGTTTTACCTGGGCAGTCACAGGGCAGGTAAAACATTTATCCAAGCACTGTTTTTCATGTTAAAGTTGTAATAGTCCGGTGGAAGACATTTGATTTAGACTATTATTAAAAACAATCTAAATTAATATCCCATCCATTGTTGTCTTTTGCCGCTGTACATTTGTTGATCTATGTTGCCAGTAGGATTTGATTGCTGATGTTCTATGATGATTTTCTATGCTTCTTTGTATCTTAGTTCTAAATGTTCAGCTTACAATTTTATGACTGTAGTGAAATGAAATAAATGACTTCCTGTCTCACAGACTCACTCTGCAGTCTGCTCTGGAACCTCTTTAAATACTACAGCCAGTTCTCAGAGAGTATTCAGACCAAAATATCCGCGCTGAGATCTCCTATAGAGAAAGAACTCAAGGTGAGTGAAGTCTAGCAAGACTGTCATTAGTTTCATTGATTTATCATATAGTTTGATCTGATATTTATCTTTTACAATATAGGACTTTGTCAAAATCTCCAAATGGAATGATGTCAGTTTTTGGTCCATTAAGCAGTCAGTGGAGAAGACACACAGGTGAGATGATTTTTTTTTAGTTTTGTTTATATGTTCAGTAGTTGAATCAAGATTAAAGAACCAATAAGAATTGTTTATTGAGGCCATTATGTTCTGCCTGTAAAAAGGACGCTGTTTAAGTTTGTGAAGAAGTTTGAGGCGGCGCTGAGGGAGCAGTGTGCTCCATGTCTGGTGGAGCAGGGCAGTGACAGCAGCATAGACAGCGTGGATTCACAGCCTGAGGATACTCCTCTGCACAGGGTTCACAAGGCACTGAGAGAGGCTATGCCTGGCAAGAGCAGAGATCTGCAGGTAAATTTACTCTGAAGTCACCAGCAGAGCAAAGTACCACAACACCCAACCATCTTTACAATGCAAAACACACAGGCCACGATATTTGAAAGTTTATGGCCTTGGTTTTTCTTTGGACACATCTATGATATTCATGATATAGGCATGAAAATGTTTGGATGTTATCCTGAAAGACATGTAGTTAACCATATACTGTGCAAAAGTCGACATTTTTACCCCAATTAATGTTTTTATAAAAAATATTAAAATAAAAAAAGATTTATTTAGGTAAGATGTGTGACAATGGCCTGTGATCTGCAAAGAGACCTGATGTCATGACATATAACATGTTAAAAATAAAGAAACAAAACATAAACAGACTGAATCCAGGAGACCTGTGTTAATGTCTTTAAGACACCTACCGAAGTTACAATACTGTGAAAAGTTTCTTCACAGTACTGCATAATAAAATTCTTTCTGGATTATTACAAGTAATTACAAAATAAGTGTTTAGAAATGTTATCTTATGTATTTCCAATGTCTTACTACTGAAAATGAAAATTGTAAATACAGACTCAAATCATTGAACCAAAGAAAGTTTTGAAGCCTGACTTAATTTTCTTATTGCAATCTAATGAAATCTTTAACCGTTTTTCATGAATCAGGTTGATGGTCAAGAGGAGCTTTCATCTGATAAAGACCCCTCATCACTCCAAGCCCGTTTACCTGTCCTCACAAGGAAGATGAGAAAGTTGTGTGTCCAGCTAATAAAGAAATCCTCTGTGACTGAGCTATCGGAAGATCTGGATCAGTTTACTGGTATTACTGTTTGTCCATACTCTTCATTGACTCCTTATCTTTTACCTCCTTAAAAAATTATATTTGTCAAAAATCTGAAAACATGGAGGATAAGATCCAAATCTGTTGTCATAAGTAAGTTTGTTTTTATTTTAGCGGAGTTAATCGCAAACGTACAGGCCTTACAGAGCTTAACAGTGGACCGCAGTGTCGAACAGGAGAAGCAGAAGTCGGAGGTCAAACACATCCTCCTGCAAAAACAAAGAGCACTGGCTGATCTCTTCAAAATGCTTGCCCAGATCGGTAAGTCTCATTTAAAAGGAAATCCATATAATTCTGCTTTGAAATGTGGAATGCCACAACTGGATATTGGTAGGCAGACAATATAATCAGTAAATACTGTTTCGCATCAAGGTTTGTCGTACCGTAAGGGTCTGATGTGGGGTCGCACTGCAAACCCTGAAGAGACGTTGTGTTTGCAGCCAATCGAGTTAAAGACTACCCTCTCAACAGTTAAGACGCAGGACAACACGGAGCACATGTATGAAACCATTTCATCTTCTACATAACAGTATCACCTTCCACAGATCTGAAGGACATGATGATGATGTTAAAACTGGGATTTTTTTACGCAGGTTGTTTGCAGAGATGACAAATGCATGGGCAGGCTGTGAAAAGTATTTCTATCGTTCATGGGCCAGACGAAACGCCATGCTGACGGCATTACAAAGTGCAGTTAAAGTAAGGGCTTTTTTTTATGTGTGTGTGAGAATACTGATGTTATTGGACTGATGTTTAATTCTCCCTCTGTGGTGCAGGAGCTGGGATTTGGGAATGTGGAACGCTGCCGTGGTTTCTCTTCTCATCTGTTTAAACTGTTGCTGAGGCAAAGACGAAGACTTTCTGTACTCACCGCACACTGGGTTCAACTCAGGTACTGTCCTTCTTTTCACATCTAAACACTTCCTTCTTTTAATTACAATAGCATGTATGAAGTGAAACAGTTTTCAGATTTTTCTGTCTTAACTACAGGAACCTGATAGACAGTGTTCAAAGCATCCAATTCCAGACATCGGGGTCTAGAGACAACTCCAGTGGTCTCCCTCCTCAGGATCCTCTCAACCAGTGGATCACAAGAGCTCAGGCTTTAGCTTTGCAGTGTTCTGTTGCTCTCCAGCAGCTCTCATGGATCCTCCAGTGTTGTCCTGATGGCTCTTCTGCACCTGCCACTCTGGTCAGGGAGGGGGAGGTGGTGCAGGGTCAAGCCACCCTGAGCCACCCTTCTCCCCTGGCTTCTCACATCCAGCCACAGGCATGTTTAATGAGGAGAGGTGAGCAGGCTTGGAAAGAGGTGGAGCAGAAAGTAGAGAACCTTTTGAAGGAGGTAAAGGAGCTAAAAGAGATGCTGGATGGATTGGCACAGGAGTCTACAGAACGAGTCATACACAGCTGGTGAGTCACAGATGTTCAGACATGTAAATGCATGTAAAAAAAACATATATTATTCAGAAACGTTTGCGTTAACACAAATATATACCTGAAGTAAAATATTTAATTATTAATTTTTTTACAATATTAAATTATTAATCATTTTTATATCGATTCAATTACTAGTAAATATCAATAAACCAGTCTAAATATTTCCTTATTTTACATGCATGTATGTGTAAGTCTTTGTGTTTTTAAAACCAAAATTACTACGACACAAACAGACTTTTATTTTGGATGCAATTAATTCTGATGAATTGTTTGCTAGCTCTGCTAAATATGTTATGTTGTAATGTAATTTATATTAATAAAAAAAAATTAAAGTAAATTAGTTTGGTGTACAAATGAATGTCATAAGCATCACCATGAGATTAGATACAAATTTCCTGTATTGTGAAAATTAATCTCTCATTAGGTTTACAGTCCATGACTTTACCTATGCGATAATATTTCTCCATGCAGGGATCACTTCACAATTTGCTCTTCGTCTCTGGACCGGCTGGGTGCTGTGGTGGCCCAGATGCCAGTCCTTGAACAGCTCTTCATTCCTGATGCGGTCCCAGTCAGCCATACCCAGCCTGCCCTCACGCGTGGTCTCCAGGCTGCAAGAACAGAGGTGGAGACCTGCCTCACAGAGTTCACTACCTGGAAGACTGACCTGCTTTCTATCAGACAGTCAAAAAAATGTAAGAGCATTTTTCTTTTAATTTGTTACTTTCAATGTAAATCTATATTCATATGGAATTCCATTAACGCCATTTTTCCGCCACACACAGGCCATTCCCATCCGTTTACCATTGAGTTCTCAGAGCGGTTGGAGAAAGCGATAAATGCGGTTCTATGTGTGGTTCAGAATCTGGTTAAGAGAAAGGAACGAGAAGATCAGGAGGACAAACAGTCAGAAAGCAAGAGAGGTGAGATTCGCAAAACTCAGGCCTGTTTTGCTTTTTCTGAAGACAGCACCGAGCAAATCCTCACATGTATGTTATTATGTTTGCCTCTTTAGAGAGTGACTCTGAGATTCCAGAGGACCTCTTGAAACCAGGACATTTAAGCAAGTTACTAGAAGAGGAACTGAGTGGAGACGTGTCCTGCCTCTCATTACCTGAGGTGAACGGGGTTTTAACAGAGCTGCTGAAGAAACTTCGATCACATAGGGATGCATGTCAAGCCAATCAACTACAGGTGAGAAGCCACACTGTTCTCTATAGACCTAAACCACTTTATTACTCAAAATTGAAATTAAATTAAAATATTTGTATTTGCAGGAGCTAAGAGATGCCTGTGGTGCTTTTAAACGCCTCGAGCCCATGTTGTGTTTATATTCAGAGCTGGTGCGCTATTATCTGACTGTTGTAATGGGTGCTCACCGTGCCACAGGAAAACTGCTGTCTGTTCTCGCAAACGTCTTTACTGAACTTGCACAGAAGGCATGTCAACTTCTAATGCATTATCTCTTGCACTATAACTTAAAAAAAAAAAAAAAAAATTCTTAGCTGATGTACATGAAGATGATATAAAATATTTCTTCATTTTTGATTTTCTATGTTTTTGCACTGCAGGGATTCTGTCTGCCCCAGGAACTCATGGGAGGAGACGGTGAAGGAGCAACAGAGTTTCATGACTATGAAGGTGGAGGAATAGGAGAGGGAGAAGGTGTTAAAGACGTCAGCGACAAGATTGAGAATGAGGATCAGGTGAATTAGCATTCAAACCTGGGTTCAAACAGTATTCAAACTGTTCTCAATCTAACATTTATTTTTTTCATTTTTTAGATAAATTTGGAAAAATTGGCTGAAGCAATTAAATGTGGAATATTTCCTCAATCAAAAATTATCATTTGTAAATTTGCATGAAGATTGACATGTCATGTTTGACACGTAAAGACACTTGCAGTAGCCCAATGGTTTTTTTTCACTCTCACAAAAAAAACAATCTATCCCATGAACAATATTTTTCAATGCTTAGCTTTGGTTAAAATAAACCTGAACTGGAATTCTGTTAAATTGTAAGCTGATTTTAAAATAAATTATAAATTTGTGTTGAATAAAACTGTGATATTGTATTGAGCTGAATTGTAATGCTGAATCTAAACCAGTAAATACCTGTTTTTGTTTTAAAACTGGTGTTGTGCAAAATGGTACTAAAGCTTATATGATATCATCACCTCGTCCAGGTTGAAGACACATTCCAGGAAGGTCAAGAAAAGGAGGAGCCACAGGACCAACGTGATGTTGAAGAGGAGGACAACGCCATTGAGATGTCCGAAGACTTTGATGGAAAGATGCATGACGGTGTAGACAAGGAGCCAGGTAATAGAGCATGAGTTTAAGTTTAAATGGGTAATTTATCAAAAATCTTTTTTCCCTGTTTTATGTTTTAGAAGTTGCCTAGCATATATTACACATGTGAAATAGCAAAAATGTAACTATAAAAAACAAAATATATATTCCATATGAAAAGCAAAGGTTCCCCAGGTCTGCCTGAAACAGCTCTTTTACATATGTTTCCATGTTGGAAATAACCTTAGACATCATTGTAGTGTTGTGGATGCTTCAGCAGACATGTCCAGGATGATGATGTGTATTTGGTTTTGCTTTGTTTGGGCTTCCAAAAGATGAAAATTGCTTAACATGACTGGCTGATATTGTTGTAACAACTGTAACAGAACAGATAAGTACACACATTCACATGTGTGGAGCATGATTTAACTGAAGATTGCTTTTTCAACCCGGAGGAGTACGAGAGTGGTACATAAACTCATTAAAAAGTGGGGCAAATTCACAACAACGAGCTTTGTAAAAAGTCTAATTGTCATAGAGGCATGGCCAAGAGGAGATATAAAATGTAAGGTATGTGTAAATAAACAATGATTTACACCTAATCTAAACAATTAATCAAAGTTTAATCACTGTCATATGACTCCTTTAAATAAACTGTTCAGTTTCAGTGTTGCCACAGTAACTTTAAAAAATGTAATCTGATTACCTCTTTAAAAATTTAATTGGTTACTTTACAGATTACTTTATTTTAGAAGTAACTAGGTTAAAAGTAATTGTTTTAGTTACATACAACAGCTTCCAACAATACGCCACCACCTCAACTTGACAACCGGTTTTGCCAGCACTCACCTTATTGGAAATGTATTTTAACCATAAGTCCAACAATGTATCTCCTGACATTTAAGGTTGAACTTAAAATCTATTTCCTGAAAAAAAACTCTCCGGCAGTAGCCTGGCCCTTGTCTGTAAGCCTTTCAGAATTCTCATCCGCAGCCTGACTGAACTCATTTTATTTGACGTTGTGTTTTTAACCTCTCATTTACACAGCCTTTTCTATTGTTGAAGACATTATTATAATTAAGTTCTGTTTAAAATTAAATTTAAAGTTTTATCATCAAGGAAATTAAGAAAAAGTGTTTCCTTTAATATGCAGTCTAATTGCGGACTCAAAGGCATACAGTATGTATTTAAAAGAACGAGACTCTTTAAACTGTTGTTTTGTTTTCGTTTCTTTAAACAATGTTTTTTCTAAATTAAAGTAATAAAGTACTTTCTGTCTATGGTTTAGGCACCAACTTAAATTACCAACTGGGCTGAAATTCTGATTTAAATGCATGAAATGAAAGAGTATCTATACTGCTACAGTCATTTAAAGAGTATATTACATATTTCTTTTCACTTTTCATGTTTAGGGGAGAATGAAGAAGACTCTGATAAGGAGGAGGATGAAGAGCTGGATAAGAAGATGGGAGATTTGGGTGATGGTCAGACCGATACTCTAGATGAGAGAATGTGGGGAGATGATGATGAGGATGACGATAATATTGAAAGTGATAAAGAGGAAGAGTCTGGTACAGGGATGGAGCAGGTATGGATTTGTGATGTTTTTATTTATTCTAATACAGTAATTTAGAGGACTCTGTGTTAAAAAATTGGATTTTACAGGGAGCGTCAGAGCTGGTTGCAAAGGATGACAACATGGATGCTGGAGATTCAAATGACAAAAACAAGGACAAAGATCAACCTAAAGATGAAGAAGAGAAAGAGAAAATCCATGAACAAATGGACGAGGTTGGTTCATTTCATCGGAAAACATATACACAGAAGTGGAAGTGGTCGTTAATTGTTTTTATTTTTAGCGGGAATTTGATGAGAACGAAGTAGACCCATACCATGGTAAACAGGAGAAGAAGAAAGAGACAGAAGCCATGGACCTAGCAGAGGAGCTTAATCTTGATGAAGATGACAAAGATGAAGAGGAGGGAGATGGCAAGGGTAAGTCTTAAAGTTGATTATAATCAATTTTCTGTATGGTCCTGGAATCTTATTGATCAGTACTCTCTACTAGTTGTAAATGGTATCTGCTTATTGTTAATATGTTGGCTATATTTTCATGTTTCAGAGGACAATCCATTTGACATTGATGACAAACCAATAGAGCTGGATGAGAACATGGGAGAAGAGAAAGATGGATCAGATGAACCTGGAGAAGATATGATGGATGAACAGCAAGATGGTAAGATGGAAGAAAATGGAGAAGAGGAGAAACAAGACGAAGAAGCTGGAGAAGAAAAAGCACAGGATCAGGACCCTGAAACCGAAGAGAAAGGAGAGAATGAGGACGGTGAGGGTGAGGGTGAGGGTGAGGAAGAGAAAAATAAAGACAAGGAAGAAGGACGAGAGGAGGACAAATCCATTCCAACAGATCAAGGCCAGAAACCAAAAGTTTGTACCTGTTTTAAAGCTTATGCTTTACTTAATATAAATGACAAATAAAAGAAAAAAACCCAATGATATTTCTCAGGAAGAGGAGGAGGAGGAGAAAGCAGAGCGTGGTGAGGATGACGATGCTCAGATTGAGTCTGCAGAAAGAAAAGAACATGTGTCGGATGGACAGACGGGAGAGGAGAACATACAGAGTGATAATGCTGTAGAGCTGGCTGGAGCTGCTTCAGAGAAAGACCAGGCCAAAGAGGTAAACAATGAACATAACATGTTATGAAGAAAACGCATACAAGAATGAAATGTGTACTTTAAACTTTTTGGATGTTAATGTGCCCACAGGAGCACGGCAGCGGGGCAGCTGATGCCAGTCAGTCAGAGGGACACGACTCCAAGCTGATGGCCAGGATGAGTTCACAAAAACAAATACAGAAAAATACACAGGTTAGAGTGTTAAAACACTGTGAAACATTAGGATTGTCTGCTCATAGTTTTGTTATACTCAAGGTCGGAACCATATTTTGATGTTCTTGGTTATGTCTCTGGTCTTGGTCTTGGTTTCAGACTAAGTTGTCTGTGGATTTTATTTCAAGACCGTCAGGGAATGACACTTAATTGCTGGGGCATTGTTTTATTTGTTTAATATTTTTGTGTGATAGGATGTAAAACATCTGGTTTTAAAAAACATTTATTAACTTTTTTTTATTTTTTTATTTTATACTTTTGTTGCTTTTACTGTAAGTAATAGAATAATGGTAGATTGTCTTTAATAAATCTGTCAACCAAATTAATATCTACATTTCTTTTAAGGTACATCTGTGTTCTGTCATTAATTTCTTTACACTTTGTTAGAGACCGACTTAAATTTATCTTTGGTATTTACAGTTTTTTATTGTTGGAATTTTAACCTGCATGTTACTGTAGGTGGGTATTAAAACATGGAAAATAAAACATATTTCAAATAAATTTCTAAACATTAGATTAGAAACATTCAAATTTTTTATGACTTTTTGTGTTTTGTGTTGGTCTTGTTTTTTTAATCCTGAAGTGTTGCAGTAATAAGTGTAAAGTATGACCATTTGTTAAACTAACAAAAACTGATGATCATTCTGATATTTCAATTTCCCCCAGAGTTTCAAGCGTAAACCTGGCCAGGCTGATAATGAACGCTCTATGGGCGATTACAATGAACATGTAAATAAACGTTTACGCACGGTTGAGAACAGACAGGAAAGAGCGCAGGAGCAGAATCAGGCCGACACACAACAGGAGTCAGACTTATACGAGCATGTTAAACAGGGAGAGGAACAGTATGATGCACAAACATATGGTTAGTAATTTTTAAGTACTTATTAAAGTATTTTCAGAATTTTTTGTTTTTGGATTTTATGCTGTTTAAGCCACAGTCAGAGCTTTAACTATGCGAATGATTCAGGATTGAATCTGGTCTGAAAAATCCACCCTTTAATCACATTCTATGAGCCCCTTGTTAATTGTTTTTACAGATACTGCCAGTGCAGAACAGCAGAAACCAACAGGCATGAAACAGGAAGGAGAGGAAGAGGAGGAAGATGACATTGCCATGGAAATGGAGGAAGAGAAGGACTTCCAAGCAGTTGAAGCCCAGGAGCTCAAACCAGAGAAACTAGATGACAATAAAGCTTCTAAAAAAGGTGCAATATACCAACATAACTAGCACACTGAATTACATTTATTTATAATGTGAAAGCTGCTTATCATGCTGATTAGTTTGTCTGTCATACCTTTTTAATTGAGATATTTAAAATTATATATGAAATTGATTTAATTGTTCTTAAATATATGTATTTATGAATACTGAAAAATGAATTTGCACAATACACAGATATACATTACTATATGTAAGCGCAAACTTTTAATCTGGATGCGATTAATCACAATTGTTTTGACAGCCTTACTATCAGTAGAATTATAAATAAAATATACTTGCATTTTATATTATTTATAAATTGTTTGCAAATTTACATGTTTTAAAAAAAGCATAAATATGCATGTATTTTTACAGTGAAAACTAAATAAATATACACAATGCACATTACAGAGACATACATTATATAAACACCACTTTTTATGCTTTTTAAAGCCCTATTTTAATTTAACAAATAAACGTTATACTTTTATTACATTATACATTATTAATATTTAGGTCTGGAATGTGGAGACATGGAGACACAGAACCGGGCTGATGAGGAACAAGAGGAGAAGCCTGAGACACAGAGGAGCTGTGATGAAGAGGAACTTAAAGAGAGAATCACTGATTCCACCATCCACACTGTACCTGAACTACTGATGGACACACAAAGGGTATTCATACTCGATCACGCCAAAAATTATGTCAGAGCAATATTTAACATCAATTAGTTTGCAACTTGACACCAACCAAAATTGTATATTATACCAGGAGCCATTGCAAAACCCAGAAGAACTAAGAAAAGAGATGGAGCTCCAGTTGGAAGCATGGCAGAGACAGACTTTTGGATCACAAGAAGAGGTGACATCATAACAGCAGTCACGTTGAATGTTTCGACTGTGATTGTCTATAGTACACTGTGTGTACTGATTATATGTATGTGCATATTGCACACTGTCTTATGTGGTCAGCACTATATGTTTCATGTTTGTTACCTGTACTGCGCTGTTTTTGGAGCAAGCTCCTAAGAATTTCACTCACCAGGGCACATGTGCCGTGGTGATGTGACAATAAAAGTGAATTGAATTGAACGTTACTACTGAACTTCCTTGCATTTAAAGATTCAGGGGCTCCTATCTTCAGTTTCTGATTATGTTTTTGTTGTTTCTTCATCAGGAAAGCGCTGCAGCAGCGATGTGGCATCAGTATCAAGCTCTTACGTCTCCTCTATCCCAGCAGCTTTGTGAACAGTTAAGGCTCATTCTGGAGCCAACACAGGCAGCCAAACTTAAGTAGGTCTTCTACCTTCTCATTTAACCTTATTCTAATAACTCAGAAATTTATGGGATTATTAGAATAACCCAAAGTTTAGAGCTCCCTAACAGCTTACAACATTAACACTCTGTGTTTGGTGGCCGAACAGGGGAGATTTCCGCACGGGGAAAAGGTTGAACATGCGCAAGGTCATTCCATACATCGCCAGTCAGTTCCGCAAGGATAAGATCTGGCTTAGAAGAACAAAACCAAGCAAAAGGAACTATCAGATTTGTCTGGCTGTAGATGACTCCTCAAGCATGGTGGACAACCACACAAAGCAGGTACAGTAAACCACTTTCATTAAACTGTACCTACTGAATTCACATAACAAGAGTATATGTATTATTATATTTATAAATGTATGTTTCTGTTTGTTTTGTAGCTGGCATTTGAGTCTGTCTCTGTAATAGTAAATGCCTTAACCCTGCTTGAAGCGGGACAAGTTTCTGTGTGTAGGTGAGTCAAGTCCATTTAATACAATTTAGTTCATGAAAAAAAGCATGGTTTGTATTGAAGAATGTAGTAAAAAGGCCAATGGGGTTTATTCATTAATTACATTTTTTTTAGCTTTGGAGAGAGCGTCCAGCTTCTCCATCCCTTCCACCAACAGTTTAACGATCAAAGTGGAGCGAGAATACTGCGTCTTTGTCAGTTCCAGCAGAAGAAGACAAGAATAGCTCAAGTAAAATATTTTTCTATATGTTTATGATGTTCTTAATTTAATGTATTTACGGTGTAAAATTATTTAGAATGGGATGACTTGCCTATATGAAGTTAAATAAGAGTAAAAAGGCATTAACAATTTTGATTTTTATCTTTTAGTTTTTAGAGACTTCAACAAATATGTTTGTGGCAGCTAGACAGCACAACCCTGGCTCGACAAACACTGGTAAACATGTTATTTCATTAACTTATAATATTGATGTCAGTGAAACCGGTTCTGTGTTTTAAAACTACATCTATTATTATATATCTCAACCTCTCCATCTCTGTTCCTATGTGCAGATACATCTCAGTTATTACTCGTAGTTTCTGACGGCAGAGGTTTGTTCTTGGAGGGCAAAGAAAGAGTGTCAGCAGCCGTTCAAGCTGCTCGGAGTGCAAACATCTTTGTCATATTTGTAGTGCTGGACAACCCCAACTCACGGGTAAGAATTGCTCATGTTTAATAAATCGCATTTATTAGTCAAGTTTATTTGTTTGGCTTGAATGATATTATATTCATTTCTCCATGCCAGGACTCCATATTGGATATCAAAGTGCCCATATTTAAGGGACCGGGCGAGCTTCCAGAAATTCGGTCCTACATGGAGGAATTTCCCTTTCCCTTCTATGTTATCTTGAGAAATGTGAACGCTCTCCCAGAGACACTCAGTGATGCGTTGAGACAGTGGTTTGAGCTTGTGACAGCCACAGACCAGTAAAGCACTACAGTGAAGCCATTCTGAAGGGGCCAGAATACACGACTGTACGTGAGAAGTTCTGCTGCTAGACCTCCAAAACATGAATACACACAACACTTCTGTACATGTGCCTTTTTCTTAATTTTATCATTATTTTATTGAATTTGTGGGGTTTTGATTGAAGATGTTTGTTGTCAGTCACCACAATGGCTAGGAATTACTTTCATTACTTTTCTTCTTTGTCCAAGGAATTGAGGAAAACCTTCAGTTGACTGAACAGTATTACTGATCCTCTCTCTTGTTCTCAATCTTCTGTGTAAATGTCCCAATGGTACTACCAATAATGTTTTGACAATACATCTATATGCATGACAACAACTGTCCCCAGACACATTCGTGACTATCCATATAAAATGTGCCTTTACAGTACAAAACACCACATACGATCTTGACAGATGTAGATGAAAACTTATCAAAGTTAGTCTTTACTTACTTGATGTGTGCATTTTAAAGGATGTGCATTTCTTCTATACACCCAAGAGCACAATTGCTGCCAATCAAATCTTTCTGTAATTTCAGTCCACACTGTTCTGTATTCTGTAACATACCTTAGAAATGTGAAGTCATAGACAATAACTGCACTATTTGCCAGCTATATCTAATTATAAACATTTCATTTCTTTGGTTCAGTACAATTTGCACACGTTTTACATTTCTCTGCTCTGCAATCTGCGTCCAAGAAGGAAATGTTTTGCATTGTACATATTGTCAAGTCCAGATGTAGTATAAAATCAATCAGTCTCATCATCTTCATCTCGGTAGATGAGCTTGATCATTGTTCATAATCAAGTAACAATAAAATCTTTTGGACATGTCATTGCCATGAAGGACTTTTATTTTGAAACGTGCGAAGTCTATAATACTTTACAAAACTCTAATATTTAAAGTGCTTTTTTTAATAAATGATTTAATTGAACATTTCATAACTTTTATACCATTACAAGCCTAATGACAGTCGCTTTACGACAATCAATGGCCCTGCGTATGAAGGACTTTTATTTTGAAACGTGCGAAGTCTATAATACTTTACAAAACTCTTTAATATTTAAAGGGCTTTTTTATAAATTATTTAATTGAACATTTCATAACTTTATACCATTACAAGCCTAATGACAGTCGCTTTACGACAATCAGTGGCCCTGCGTATGAAGGACTTTTATGTTGAAATATGTCGGATATAGTTTGTTTCCGTGTTCACGGCGCTCTTAAGTTTATATCCCAAACCAGTGAAGATCTGTGCGTTTATCACTGCGTCTAAACTTAAACTTGTCTCAGTTTTAATCCACACATGAGTTTTGATCACCAGTCATTTCAAATAAAGTCTCAATCCAAGTATCGCGATAGTTTATAAAGTGAGACTTCTGACCAGGTAAGTGCATTTCAACTCTTTTCACCTGAACTTCACAATTAAACAAATCAGATAGTCACACTGTTCTATCCTGTGCTTGTAATACATATATAAGGTCATAAACAGCATGGCATTGATCAAGTATGCAGTGATCAGCTGGTAGGATATAAAAAACTGATGTTTGAGTATTTTAAATTGACCACGTGTTCTCTTGCAGCATGAGTTTGGGGGAGATCAATGAGAATGTGAAGCTGGCAAGAGAATATGCCCTGCTGGGAAACTACAGCTCTGCAGTGGTCTGCTATCAGGGGGTCCTGGAGCAGATCAAGAAGTACCAGTACTCAGTGAAGGACTCCTCCCTACAGCACAGATGGCAACAGGTCAGTTTGCCCTGCTGGACAACACACCACCAGGCCTGTATTGCATGCCATCTGGTTCATAAAGGTTTGATTTGGTGTTGATTGTGTATCTCATCCAGGTTTGGCAGGAGATCAATGAAGAAACCAAGCACGTTCGAGAGATCATGAGCACACTTGAGAGTTTTCAGCGGCAGGAGTCCACTCCATCTAAAGCCGGCAGTTTCAGCCTGGAGAATGATATCATGCCTGTTCATGTGGAACACAGGTGTGGGGAAAAACATGACGGCACACTGTCAGTTTTGTATAACACAGCTTCAGATTGGCATCACCGTATCGGAGCGTACGCTTAGCTTACCAAAACGTGGAAATGTTAGTTATAAAGCTGGCTTGTGGAGCACACAAGTCTAATGTAATATGATCATAATGCGTACACATTTTCCAATGCTGCTAATAATAGTTGTTATTAATAATAGTTTTAATTACGGCGGTCAATCGAATAATCACGATCAATCGTAACAGAAATAAGTTATTACATAATATAAATTGTCTGTGTACTGTGCAAAATAATGTTGTAGTTATAAACACACTCATGTATACATTGAAATATTATAACAGAAAACAATTATGTATATATAAATATATACAAATATAAACATTCATATTACGTACATACATACATGTATGTATGTATGTGCGTGCGTATATATGTATGTATACATTAATACATAGATGATAGATGCACCGTTTTTTCCAAAAGTTTTACTCATTTCAAACACCTTTAATTCAGAGCAATGTCGTAACCTTATAGTTAAGTAACAATGTCTTTAGCAATCCCTTTAGTATTTATATCATGCGAGTTAGATTAGGATCAGAATGGCTAGAGTTTTCTCTCAAGTCTTTAAAGCCTGTTATATAAACCATGATGTGATTATAACATAACATTTGGATTACAGCCGGTAATAATCTCAGACTTGAATCAATTCGGCAAGCTCAATAAAGTTCTTGGGACCACTGTCGAAATTCAGCACATTTACACTGTATAATGTGTTTGTGTGTGATTGAACAGATCGTCTCCATGTGTTGTTCGAAAGTCTTCTGGACCGTATAAAGATGGTAAAAGCCACGGTAACAGGGTAAGCATTGGTCTCCGTGGTCAGCAACGCCCGTCCCCGCGCATTGCCAACGGCGACAAGGGGAAACCTCCGAAAAGCAAAGAAAAGAAAGAGAACGCATCAAAGCCAAAAGATGAAAAGGTGAGGACGTCTGTCTTGCTGGATGTCAATATGATCTGAGCTTTCACCCACACTGCATCTATTTTCTGTTTACTTTTTGGACAATGTGTATTGTCTTCATGTTCTCCAATATAGATTCAATATTTACTTAAAACTTTAATGTTTGCAATGTTGACACTGCAAACAGGTGCTACCAGTTTTTTTTAAGCTTTTTCTGTTTACTGTGGAAATAAGATCATGAACCACATTTGCCAAACAACTGAAGGGATTAAACTTGCTAGCAAATAAGTTTTTTTTTTAATTCAGTACAAGCATCACATTTATCCTTTGAAAGTATATTTCAAACTCATTAAACTCATACTTTACATATAGAACAAAGCGGATGGTGTGGAGACAGAAGTGAAGAGGTTCGACAGAGGAGGAGAAGATAAAGACTTGATAGATGCTTTGGAGAGAGATATCATCTCCCAAAACCCCAACGTCACATGGTGTGTTAACATACACTTTTCTTACTTTCCTATGAAAGTATTTTTTTCTCCATAAAAGTAACTTTTTTAGATTTTTAAAGTATAATTCTCTATTTGTGCATGTGTACTATAGGGCTGTGCGATAAGTTGTAATCGAATTTAAATTTCGGCCTTTAACAAATATGAAAGTATAATGTTTATAATAATGGCCAGGTAATCAGACGTGTATTTGTTTGTTATAGGGATGATATTGCTGATCTGGAGGAAGCAAAGAAGCTGTTGAAAGAAGCTGTGGTTCTGCCCATGTGGATGCCCGAGTTCTTTAAAGGAATAAGACGCCCTTGGAAGGTACCAATGCATACAAGAACACCGCTGACAATATATTTGGATAGAGTTTTTGACCAAGCATAATATATTGATTCCAAGAAATCCATCATACAGTTTTCAGATAAACTTTACACTTTTCTTTAAATTGGAAACTCATTAAGAAGTGCATAAGAATCATGAAATATTTTCCTCTCTTAAAAATTAATAATACATTTTTGTACAATAATAGGTAAAATATAGCACAATCTTCTATTCTGGACTAAAGAGAACTTTATTTTAAGGGAGTCTTGATGGTCGGTCCACCAGGCACCGGAAAGACGCTACTTGCCAAAGCCGTTGCCACAGAATGCCGAACAACATTTTTTAATGTGTCCTCCTCCACCCTTACCTCCAAATACAGAGGAGAATCGGAAAAACTTGTACGGCTGCTCTTTGAAATGGTAAAATCACATACATACCAAACAACACTTCTCATGAAACCTTTAACACAGGTCTTGTATGTTGTATTAACATTTATGTTTTTATTGGCATGTTCACACAGGCAAGATTTTATGCCCCCACTACCATCTTTATTGATGAAATAGACTCTATATGTAGCCGTAGAGGAACATCGGAGGAGCATGAAGCCAGCAGACGTGTTAAATCTGAACTGCTTGTCCAGATGGATGGTACTGCTGTATTTCACACAAACACATTGCTTTAAACAATGGCTGTGTTGATTTTGTATTTATTTTTAAATCCACATTAACTTGTGTTATCCAGGGGTTGGTGGAATGGCTGAAAGCGACTCGTCAAAAATGGTTATGGTTCTAGCAGCTACCAACTTCCCTTGGGACATTGACGAAGCTCTGAGACGCCGATTAGAGAAAAGAATTTATATCCCATTGCCGTCAGGTACTCAGGATGTCAGGAATCCACTAGTGGCTCATGCAATATTATTCTTTACATCAGCCATAATTTAATAGACCTGCATTAGGAATCTATTTCATTATCATTTTCCCTCATGTGAGTGCTCAAAGATGTATTTATTTTTAATGCTTTTGTAGGTCAAGGCAGAGTAGAGTTACTCAAGATCAATCTGAAGGAGCTGGAGCTAGCCAATGATGTTAACATGGACAAGATTGCTGAGCAGATGGAGGGATATTCAGGTGCTGACATCACCATTCTATGCAGGTATGTGTGTGTCAAGCACCCATGATGCCATTACTCATACACTGATTCTGTTAAGTATACTTTTTCTTCTGAATAACACAGACATTTTGAAAAATGTTCAAACCATTGGTCCCCATGTTTGGTGACATTGTTTTAAAAAATATTTTTTTTGTCACACACGTTTAAAATAACAAATGAATAAGTCAATGATAAAAGGATTTCATTTTTGGTTGAATTATACCCTATAAGATAAATCAATAAATGATCAGCTGTTTATACATTTGTTTTGGAATAATCATAGAGACGCTTCCCTGATGGCAATGAGAAGACGGATTGAGGGTTTGACCCCAGAAGAGATCCGAAATTTACCAAAGGACGAAATGCACATGCCTACTACAATGGAGGATTTCGAGATGGCTCTGAAGAAAGTCTCCAAATCTGTATCTGCTACTGACTTGGAGAAATATGAGAAGTGGATAGAAGAGTTCGGCTCCTGCTGATGGGGCATGGCTCTGGAGTTCAGAGATTGCTGTTATTCCAGTTGACAATCAATAATAGCACTTTGGAGGACTAAGGGTCAGTTTTAGTCATTTCATAGTTCATTTCCATTATAGACACATTTCTCATAGGCCGTGCCTTAAATTAAGTTTGTGTGTGTGTTTATATGTAAGAATCTGTCTTAACTGAAGCTCAGTCATAGGGAAGTTTTAAGGACCAAGTTGAGTCTGGTTTTGGTACAGCTATTAAAATGAATCCTACCTTTTTTATCATAGCTAGACATTGCAGAGAATAGGGCATCCACCTTTGTACAAAGAGTGCACTATTGGCCTATGTCTGATTGTTTTTTCTACAATATTGATTTGCTTTGTACATAACCCATACTGCCAATGACTTACGAAATCATAAAATGCAAATGACATAGGCAAGAAGCTATGCAAGTGAATAAGTATACTGTTACATCTGTGCCATTCTATAGATTTAATGGCCAAAGTTTCCAGCACTGGACGAATGGGACCAAGTTTTTAATATCTTAGATTACTTGACTTTTCTAAACACTAAACAATTCTGGTTTTGGTGACATGTCTTTGCTATGATTGATTCAATTATATTTTCCTGAATAAACTTTTTATGTCTCTATGCTCTTGAGATACAAGCACTTGAATAAACGTGTTCAGTACGAGACAGGTAGAGACAAACTCATTTATTGGGCAGAATGTAATTAACAAAGGAAAAAACATATTCACATGCTTTTGAAAGCAGAGTAAATATTTGTTATAAAATCAAATGCAGACAGTTCTGTCACTCAGGGTTACAATTAAACTTGTTCATTAAACTTTACAAAATAATGCTACATTACAGTGCCTGAAATGAATAGATTATGTCTCTCTGTGAAGAACAGAGAACATCACCCAATATAGGAACATTAAAAAAGCAGGTCACAATTGAAATGTACTGCCTAAATACATGCTTAAGGCAACATTAACATCTGTAAAAATTCTAAAATGAAAATGCATATACCGTTCAATATAAATAAGGAATATAGGCAGTTTTACACAGGCCACTAATAAAAACAGGCTACAAGTAAGAAAATAAAATAAAATCAGCAACAAGGGATAGGCCAAAATAAGAATATTCTACCACAAATTACTTGCCCTCGATTTGTTAAAAAAAAAATGTATTGGGCGCACACAAAGATAAAGAATGTTAGCATGAGTGGGAATTATTGACTACCATTTACATTGTTTTTTATAGGGTAGTCAAAGGTGCATGAAAAATCTAACGTGCTTCTTAATGATGTTCAACTTGAAGGTGATTATTTAAATTTTTGGATAAACTATCCCTTTAAGGATTTAGGTTAACATTATTAACTACCCTTTTTTATGATATTCGTCATATTCCTTGGGTGTATAACAATCTATTTCAACCAAAATGGCAAAAAAGTCTAAGACAAGATTTTAACAAAGAATCAACTCAAACAATGCTGTGTTTATACTATAAATGTGTGCGCCATATTTCTTTTCCTCTTGTTACGGCGCGGCTACTACGAACAAATGGAATAGAAATCTTTGCTCAGGTAATATTGCAGAATTTGTATTTAAAGTGCTACACTAAAGTCATTGGTATCCGTAACCAAATAAAGCCACATAACCAAACCGATGAAAACACATCTGTCACAATCACTTTTCTATCAAAACTTGCTTTTCTGTTAATTCTGCCTCGATCTCCACGTTATCTAATAGACTCTGTTTTTCATCTTCTGGCATTAGAGTCTCTGGATTAAGATGAAAGAATCCTCTGAAAAAGAATGGATCATGTATTAGTGTAGAGTACCTTATCAAACTGCAACTTCAATTAAAAGACATGACGCAATTCCTATTTTAGCTAAGCAACATCCGTGCAGGTCATACCTGTGTTCACAGGAGGGGAACAGAAGATCCAGAATCTTAATAATTACAGCCGAGCCTGCAACACCGACCACCACCACCCACATGATCAAGAAGAAAAGTGGGACTGAATCAGACCAGAATCTCCTCAGTTTATCCCTCAACTCTTCAATCCTCTGGCATACCACCTGTGCACATACACAATACACGAGCTGAGACCAAACCAAACAGAATATGTTCTTGCATTTTTTAAATGCTGCCACTCTCCAGCAGCCATAGCACACCGTGTTTACTTCAGCACTACACAAGCACTTACGCTATAAGAGGTCATGGAATCCCTGAGAGGAACCTCAGGCAGGATGTAATCAGAGTTTCTTCCCTCTTCCGCTCTGGACTCGTACAGAGTTTCTGGATCCATCCGCAAGGGCGTTTCTGGGAGTTTTCCTGGAGCTGCAATCTCTTCTTGGGTAGTCTCTGCATTTTTATACATATAGTGGCTGGTGGTGTTTAAAACTTGATCTTCACCTGTAGGAAATTGATAGTAAACCATCAACCATCATTGGTAACTCGCACTACTACTGAAGAAAAATAAAACGATACCAAGCAAACAGATGCTGTAATGCTGTTTAGGAGACACGAAAACACGACACAGATTATGTATCAGATCATTATAACCAATGAAAAAAACAAGTAGGCTATGTAATGTGGTCAGCCATAATAAATCGGGTTATTTTTCAAAATTAAGCATACAATGTGTAAGGTTACAAAACTTATAACATTAAACATACAATAAAATGAGAAACAAAACGCAAAAAGCATTAGGGCAATTGCAGCCTTATGGATGTAAGAAAATTACAACATATAATGGTTCACAAAAAACTGAACTATCAGTTTATATTTTTTATATTTATGTTTATATGAGTAATATAAGTCAAAAAAAAAAAGAAAAAGAAAATAAACATTAAGATTAACATGGACATAAGAAAAAATGAAAAACTGTAGTTTTTTTTAAGTTACAACGAATAACCCAAAAGCAATAACACCTAACAATCGGAATATATAGAACTTAATAAACAAGAATATAGTTACAATACTAAAATATAAACAACTTTTGTATGTCTTTTTCAGAAGAATTTGTAATGTTATGGACAGCCTTTAAAAAAGCCCTTACTTGACTATGAAAAATAAATGCACTTAAATTACAACAAATGCTTTAAAAATTTAAAGAGAGAACTCCAATGGGTATTTGAACCACCAAATGTTGACATCTATGCTATTAGTAGAGTAAAAACTAATATACATTATTCTTAGGTTGACATTTTCACAGTATTACCCATAACATAACACATAACATATAAAATAGTACACAATAAATGCATGTTTTGTTAAGCCGCTGATGGTGCTTGCAAATACTGTATAATATCTAAAAACAATCTATACTTTTGGTTCCTGTGTTATCTATGCAATATGACAGGACATAAATGACATTTCATGCCACGCAACATACCGTCATTGTGTGTCGATGTATCAGTTACCAAGATGTCATTTTCTAACGGGATGGCTGAGATTTTGCTCTCTGATGAAGGGTAAACACTGACAACTTGCGTGATCTCCTCAGAGGTTTGATTCCACAGGATTTCCACCTCAAAGAGCTCTGGCTGATGGACCTGAAAACATATAGGAGTTATCACAATCATTAGATTTAGTTAATTTCATAACTTCTTACTTATTTTCGAGCAACCGTCTACAACAGATGAATTGGACACGGTCAAAATGAGACGAACCATTTCATCTTCCAGCTGTATAATCTGCTGACTCAGGATGAGTTGCTGAACCTGATCTCCAACATCATTCTGAACGTACGAGCGATTCAGCATCAGCCTCAGTTCACTGCTCACCAACCCACCAGCTATGGCAGAAGTCACATTATAACCAATCCACAAACAGACTTTAACTTTAATTCACCAACATGACATACAAGTAATCCAAAAAAGATGCTTACACAGCAGAACGGGACACATCATCCGTGTGACTTCTGAATGTTGGATGGGAGCTCCATTAACAAATGTCTCATTGTGCAGAAGACCAACAGTCAAGTTCATCTGGAAGAGCAAGTGCAGTCTTTCAGTCTGGTTTCCATGGAAACCAATGGGATTGTACATCCTGATCAGTAAATCCATCAGGATGAGATGATTAATGTATATAAGTGCATTTTTTCTTACCTGTACATTGAACTTTGTTTGAAACACATCCACAGCTGTCACATTTAACACAACAGTCTCCTGTAAAACAATCCACAAACATTTGTTTACATTATTCACACTATTGTGTGTTGAGGTGTTGTTGCTAATATCCATTTAAAAACCTTAAACACAAACTCAGTGGTTTCAACAATATTTATAAATTGTGCAACACATCCTGTTGTGTGTGTGTTGACATCCCATGCTGCTTAAACACATTCTATTGCGCAACATGAACACAAACACACTGAACTACTTAAAACCATATGGAGATTAACCTACCGTTGTTATTTGTCTCGACTGGGTGTTGGTTAGGATACACAAAACGCTTAAATTCACAAGAATTAAATACATTTTCCATGTGGACGCCATTTTTAATCAAGCGTCCTGGTTGAATAAAGCCGCTGCGCTCATATAGTGATGCGCGTCATGACGGTATTACGGTAATTCGGCTACTGCGCGCCTCCTATTGGTTTCTACGAGTACTGCAGTAAGTTCACTTAACGGCATTTAATATAACTTTCAATTTTGTTTGTCGTCAACTGACCCCCCTTTAAACTACATATTTTCAATTATTTAAAAAATATGCAAATAATAAAAGTTTTCATATTAATAGTTGTTTTATTATGTAGGAAGTATTGGTGGTACATGTGCCTTAGCCATGGCACTGTATGTCAGGTATATTAATGTAAATTAATGTATGGTTAATATAAATGACAAAAAAAAAATTTGTTAGAAAAACAACATATTCACACTTATATGCATACATGTGTGCTTGATTCTGCTGCTGCAAAGATAAATCATGTTTTGAGGACCATCTAGTAGAAATAAAAGGAAACTTCATAACAAAATCAACAATATAACAATACAAAAATCTCTTTGAAAGCCATAGGAAATATATACAATAAAAAAGAAGAAGGATATAATAATGTGAATAGGAAAGCTAAGATGCATACTCACTTATCCAGTTATATTTCCAGCATTTTGGAATAATAATAAAATGATCAAAAATTCTGAAATAAAGCAAAGTGTGATTGTGGGAAATATGACATCACAAAAAAATGATAAAATAAAACACATTCTATTTCATCATCTTCAGTCACATACACCTTTCACATCAAACGTTACAAATATCAAATGTTACAAATATCAAATGTTACAAATATCAAAAGTTACAAATAACAAATGTTACAAATAACAAATGTTACAAATAACAAATGTTACAAACGGGAAAGCATTTTACATTGTGTCAATATTAAAAGCAAACGTATGTTATTGTTTACAAGTAGAACCAGAATTAAAGCTATAAAAAAATAACAAAGACTTTTTTAGCTTTTCTTGTGTCTCAGCATCACAGCTGTTATGTGTTTATTGTATTTAGAAATTAAAAATATTCATTAAAATATATAATTCCTCAAACAAATCTAAGCTGTACTGAAGTGTAGAATTAACAGTATATATATATAAATAATATCATGTCTGTTTTATTAATAGTTGTTCAGAAGGGTTGCATGTTAACCCCCAATGCAGAAAAGTAGCAGTGATGTCATTTTTTGGTTGAGACATCCTGTTAAATTGCTTGCGAAATGCTTATTGCCAGTAATGCTTACACAGCTTAAGAAATGTTTTTTTCATTTAGTTATTTTTGACTGTGTTTTGGCTTCAAAAGCTGATAAGATGCATTACTTCTATAACAATATACTGAAAAGAAAAGCTCAAAACATGCCTGATCAGTGGATAAATGATAATATATAAATTATAAAATAATTATACTAAAATAACACGCTAGACCTATATTTGGAGGATTCACATCTTTTAATTTGCATTTTATGAGAATGACATAGGAAACTATTGTGAAAGCAAAAAGAGGAAGTTCCTTTTCTTAAGATGAACAGTTTTATCAAATAAATCACAGAGTAGATGACAGTTGCCACTCAGATGAAAGCTTGGACGTAATAACTCAGTGAGGATTCACATAGGAACCCATAATGTATTGTGTATATATTTTTCTCTTTACGACTCAAATCAGTGCCGGTGAGTAGCTATTGAGGAATCTGCATTGCTATTTTAAAAGGTTTCAAATGAATTAACAAAAAATGTAAAATCAAAAATCTAAAATCAATCATGAACAGAAAATTTAAGATGGCAAATCTAGTTGAGTCTTACATTCTACATAGGGTAAAGTTTTCTTATATTGAAATTAGATGTCATGTACGAGCACTAGAAAGTCATATTTATAATATGCACAATTTCATCATATTTGGTTTATTTACATCAAAGTTCAACTTTTTTAAGTATATACAGACATGGTTTTTTGAGCTTTATTTGTTTTATCTCTGTTTACATGTTCAACAAACAAGTTTTTATGGTGCTTCGTTGTTTGTAAGAATTTATTAAAGATTTAAATATTAATCAGTGGATTTAATTTTGTTGTCAGTATGTGTTTTGGTTCAGAACAGGCATATTGAGGTGACCGGATATTTGGGAGGATCTGTAGTCCTGCCCTGCTCATGTACTGATTCACAAGCTGAAACAGAACAGAAAACGTGGAAGTATTATACAGGAAATAGTTATGAAGAAATTTACCCATCTGAAAACATCGAGAGATACAAGAACAGAGTTCAACTCTTAAATCAAAGCATGCCAAGAAATGTCTCTCTTCTCCTCTCATCACTGACCCGAGAGGATAAAGGAGACTATATTTGTTTAGTGTCACCCGACAAGTATATACACATCAAACTGCAAGTCAAAGGTATTTTTCTCTTCTCTGTTGCTTTTGTTTTTTTATTCATGATTATCATTTATTTTGTTACCAGAAATATTCAACCTTTAAACATTCACTATATAAAGACAATTTGAAAAGTGTTAGTATAAATCAGTTTTATTTTGTTTTGATTTATAATGATATGTGTTATTTGGTCCTTAGATTGTGATGTAGTTGGGAACAAAAATGAAATAGAGGTGACTGGATATTTAGGAGATTCTGTACTTCTGCCCTGCTTTTGTACCGAACTACGGGCTAAACCTAAACAGCTACAATGGAAGTATTTTACGACAGAAGGCCCCTTGGAAATGTACCCATCTGATCCTACTGAGATATACAAGAAAAGGATTAAACTATCTGATCCAAACACACCAGGAAATCTCTCTGTACTTCTCTCATCAATAACCAAAGAGGACGCAAAAGACTACCAATGTTCAGTGTCACCTGACGAGTATATATACATCAGACTTCATGTTCATGGTAATTTTTTCCTGTTTTGATGTTTTTACTTCATCATCCCTATTGATTTATTGGCTAGCCATATTTAGTTAAAAAAAATGAGATGACACGCTCTAAAGTGTACAGTGTTGTATTTTTGCTAACACTGATGTTCATCTGAACAGAACGTACTACACATGTCCATACCTTTTCATCTACATCTCAACCTTTACAACAAACCCATGAATACAAATCAAATGAACAGCCTAAATACCATTTAACACAAAAACGCATCGATCCGTGTAAGTCAATTTACTTTTTTACGTAATTTTCACAAGATATGTGAAAGGTTTATATATTGGTAGTTGACATGAAATGCTTAAATTGCCACAAAATGATTCAAAGCATATTATTATTTTACTATTATAGGCTCCTCGAATGTCAAACTGTGGAATTTATAGGCCACAAATACATGTCTTTAAGGAAACTTAAAACGTTTCAAGGACTAGTGACCTTTTACATTCACTTTATGTTTGTTTTGAATACATTGTGTCTCAGCTGTGGGTAATTCTTTATGTTTGTTTCTCTCCAGATGTTATTTTAATATTGGTATTTGCCTCAGTGCTGGTACTTGCATTACTAGCAGCTCTTATCTTCTGGAGATTTAAAGGTACACACACACACACACACACGCATGCACGCACGCACGCGCGCACACGCGCGCACACACAGCTCACCCCTTTATGTCTATGATTTATGTCACTAAACACAAATCAAGTATTCATAAGCACTGTCAACGTCACTACTGATTTCTGGACTAAATTACCAAATTTAAAATCTGAGATTTAGATTTAACATCATATTTGTTGAATTATTGAGACTGAAGTCTGAAATGTTTAGTATTATCAAGCTAACACATTTTATATTTTAACAAATATAAGTTCTGCCCACAGATGAGATTTGTGCCAAAATTTGTGTCAATTCGTAAACCATGAGAGCACTGCTCATTGCCCGGAAATAGTCATAATGCTGTACCTGTCTTATGTTACTGTGAGTAGACCAAAGAATTTTCATGGTTATGAATGACACAATTCTACACTACAGGTACTCAAGATTAACATAAAAGTGTCACAAAAAGCACTCGATACTCATTAAACAACTCAAGATAAACTCAAGAAAGTTTAAAGATGGCTTAAGCTGGTCATATGCTGGTCCTGAGTAGGAACTTGTTGATATGTGCTGTTCAACAGCGTATTTAATTTTGGTCATGTAATTTAACTGGTATACATTTTTCTTTGTTATAGGAGGTAGAAATGTGAAGGTGACCACTGATGATCAAGAGCAAGTGAGAGAAAATGAGGTCAGCACAATGATTCGTGTTAAAATACAATGACACACTTTTGTGTTAATGCACTTACAAACTGCTCTTTGTTTTTCTTTAGGATGAAGTTACATATTCTGCTGTTGTCCATGCTAAACATTCATCCACACTTGCTTCCACACGTTACAAATTAGAAGACACAGAGTATTCAAGTGTAAATGTAAAACAACCTTAAAACAAGTTCACCATTCCAATGTTATATTTAGATCATCATTGCAGTGTATTAAACCATTAAGCTTGTATGGTATGTTCTAGTTAACCACAAATGAAGGTACCCGAATTTCTTATAATCACATCTATGAAAATATAACTCTGTTAACTCAAATGAATAACGTTGAACATGACTTAAACGCAAACAATACTCCTCGTTTTATAAAAGTTATTACTTTATTTTTTAACTTACCCCTCATAACTGACAATCACTTTTATGAATAAACATCCATCAGATTTTGTTGACTAGTACGCAGTATGTTGAATTTTAATCTTACTGTACATGAGCAACAGCTTGTGTGAAATCACTTATCTGACCTGCTTTGCTTGATTCAAGTAGTGAAATGCTCCATATTTTAATGTAATGCACAGGAATTTAGAGGTGGAACATCAAATTCGAAAGGGGAATAAAAATGAACTATAAAGAGAAATTAAGTAAGATTCAAAATGGGCCGTAAATCTGTCAAGTCTCGAAAAATTTATCAAACATCAAATTTGTGCTTTCAAAATAATAATATAATAAAACATTTTTTCTACAATATATGAAGCATAGAAATACATAAAACGCCATCTTATTCAAGTAAACATCACATGAAATGTCACATACAATACTAAAGTACAGCAGACAATACTAGAACAAATCCATGTTCATGAAGTCATCAAAAACTGCCACCATGTGTTTGTGAGAACTATGGTGGATATGGTTTATAAAAATGTTTCCTTAAAATGTTCTTAACTTAATGAATTGTGGTTGTGAATGAAAGAGTTTAGAAGAGTTCACCCAAATAAAAATTCTGTCATCTATAACTCACCTTCGAGTTTTTCCAAACCTTTCTTTTTCTGTAGAACACAAAGGGAGATATTTGTAAGAATATTAGTGACTGAGAAGTCTGGATACAATTAAATACCATAGTAGAAAACATCTGATGTACACGCAATAACAAATTTTGAATAATTCAGTAAAACAAACTGTTCTTTGGCACATTAGACTCCCATTTTCTTTCTGTCCATAGTACTCAATGATATCCAGAACTTTCAGTTGTGAACATTCTTCCTAATATCTTCCTTTTTGTTAAAAAGAACAAAGAAATGTTTATAGGTTTGGAACAATCTAAGGTTGTGACAGAATGTTCATTTTGGGGTCAACTCTTCATTTAATGACTGCATAATCATTATAACCTAAAAATGATTCTAGTAGTTCAACCTCGGGTGAACAAGTCTGTGGTGTCTCTTTGTGCAAGATGTTACAGCTCGCTGAAGAAAAGCTAAGCAAATGTTAATACCACTTTGTGCTTTTTGTGGGGGTTTTCTGTTGCGTCACTGCTTGGAACAAATCAGACTTTCTTTTCTAAAAATATCAACTAGATTCATATTGTTATTGCAACGAAGGATCATCAGTAAAATGCTAAATCATGTTTTATTTCCTTACTTTAGCAAAAGTACAGCTACTGGTTTTTTAATAAACACTTTATTTAATTCATGGTGACATAATACACCCCACAACCAGAATTTGTGACGACAAACCTTCCAGTGTGCTTTAAGTTCTACCTTGATAGGCGAACACAATTATGGTTAACATTACCTTCTTTGGGCTCATCCTCTGCATTACGTTTCCCAATCTAAAAATCCCAAGACCATGACTAGGAACACATGACTATCACTATCATGGGGTTCTAAAGGGCGTTTTCACATATCAGCTGACTCACATCGTCCTTTCGTACTAAATAATAATAAGTTAAACTGTGTTCCTAAGATGATTCATTTAGTTCTCATGACTGATCTGCTTTGTTTGCGTATATATGTATATACAGTAAAGTGAGACAGTACAAGGCACACATATTTGAAATGTAACTGATGCATAAATTAACAAATCCCATCACAACATGGCTAGAAAAAGGATGTCTAGTGCTAATGGCTAAACTTACACGTATTTCATGAAAAGACCTGTTGAGGTGGCTGTAGTATATATTTGTTAGACTGTAGTAAAATCCATGCATCTGATGACTCTCATGATATGTCAATTCCAGCTGTTGGATCACATTCATGTGATCAAACAAGTAGTCCAATTGTAGTTCAGTGTTGCTAAGTTTTATCTTTGAGAGTTTTAGAACGTTCATTTTCGTTAAATGCTGTCAACAAAGCTGCCGGGAAACAGGCCGGTTCTTCCGTTCCTCTGTAGTGTTCCTTTAAACCAGCCGTCCTCGCGCTTTCTGTGCACAAATACAATATCTCCCTCTTTGAGTTCCAGTTCTGCCTCGCTCTGGGGAGGGTAAGACACCATCACCCGATACCTGTTCAGATAAAAATGCCCGTTTTAGAATGCACATGTTGAGAATAATGTCAATTAATTTTGGGGAAGGCTACCGTACCGTTCACACAGGATTGGTCGTCCATCATGATTCAGGGAAAGGAGTGAGGAGCATGGTTGTCGTGGCGGTGGGGCAATGGGGGCGGTGTTGTCCTGGGAGTTGCTCCTATGGGATGCTGCTTCTGTGCTGGATGATGATGATAAAGAAAGTTCAGATTCCAATGGACAGCCTCCAACACGACAATGATTGCCAATTATGACTGAGTTAGACGGAGCCATTTCAGGTCCAACAGCTCCTTGGGGCATGTCCATGGAAACCGTTTGTTCCGCCTCCAGTGTAGGAGATGATGGGGGAGATGGCCGGAGCTTCTTTTTATTTGACAACAGCTTGAGCAGGCCTTTTTTCTCTCGCTGAAAAAGACATTTGATTCTTTGTGAATGCCATAAGAGTGCAAAAAAGTAAAATTGACATCTATATCTGAAAAAGAGCTAATAATAAACATTAATAAATTAGTCCCACCTTGCCGTCTTTATCCAGTTTACAAGCAGCAGTGTTATTCATGCTTGCACCCGAAGGCTTTGCAGAAAGTGCCACAACAGTGACAGGTCTCATGACATCACTGTCTAGAGAAGCAGCATTAACATTCGGTGGGGTCAGGGAGGATGCCGCACAGCCCATAGCCATGCCTATTCTGCCAGAGGATGATCCCGGGCTGGAGCTGAGGACAGGTGATGGCTGAAGACTAATAGCGGTGTTGGGATGGTATCCCAGAGAATTGTGGGATTGTATGGGCATCACTGCTGCTGTCGGGCGGTCCTGACTATGACACACAGCTGGTGAAAACATTTAAAAATTAGCTTTTTTAAACATAAATTTTATATACTTATTGATTTTTTTTTAGAAAAAACAAGAAATGCATTATCATATCAATTATGTTCATATATTAATGTAGTATATTGATACATTAAATGTACAGAAAAAGTAAAGAAATTGTTGTATTAATTATGTATGTCTACCTGTCCTGACCACGCTGCGTGCTTGATTGACAGTCATCTGTGATGTCACATGCATGAGCACCTTAGGCGTCTGTCCAGTGGGTATATGTGCGGCTGTTACTATTGCAGCAGGCAAGCTTGATGGAATGGTATTTGGGCAGACTGGGAGGGTCTTGCTGGGGTCAACACTCCCCAGTGCGGCCCCGAGGGGAGCAGGGGACGGGCTGACGATGGTGACACCACGCCCAGTCTGAGAGCACAGGGTCAGTGGAACTTTTGGCTGACTGCTGCCAGTCCTACAATAGATGAGAGATGAAGTAAGTTCATTCTGGACTCAAGTCATATTCTTTAACTCAAGATATTGCCAAGATATTACATTTGATATAATTGATATATATATATATATATATATATATATATATATATATATATATATATTTATTGATATTTTATTTATGGATATACTAATTTGTGTATTACTGCGATTGAAGTTGAAGTTGTATTTGTTTTACTTTTTCCCATGATTAAAAAAACAGGATTACTGTAATTCTCAAATCTGCCACAAGGTAGTGTCAGGTTTAAGAAATGTTCTAGGTTTAAAGCAAGTAAAAAACTATGTCCTTTTTTGTAACAATTTCAAAACAATACACAAAGCCACATTATAAATATAAAAAAATATGTAAGAGATTATATAATATATTAAAATAAAAACTATACAGTAAATACAAATATAAGGCCTTAAACGAGGCAAGAGTATGGAAGTGCATTACTTCTAGCCATGTTTTTATAAAGCTATAAATTCTGTCTAAAAAAAATAGCTCAAACCCAAAACCTTTCCTTAAACAATTTGACTATATGTTATTAGTTGACCTACAAAGTTTTTTCAACAAGGGGAGACTTTGTGTTTGCATGTCTGAGGGATGTAGTCCAATGGAAATCCAAGACACAATCTAATCTTTTCTTAGCTTTCTGGGTGTATATACACATGTGATAAAACACTCAAGGGAGTGAGTGCATGTGTGTGCTTCGTACCTGCTGACAGGACTCATGTAGTTACCAGGAAACACTCCAATCTTTCCGGTGTGCATGGACGTTCCTTTAAACCAACCGTCCTGACAGCGCTCCAGCACCAGAAACATCTCACCCTTCCTTAATTCGAGCTCGTCTTCCTTGCGGGGCGCATATGGAAACATTGCCACATACCTGAGAGAATCACATCCATTTAAATTTATATAAACAAAACAATGCTCATATAAAACCCAAATCATGCCTAAAGGGTATTGCATGTATTTAACATCTTTACAGTATTGCTAATCAAACTGTGGTTTGAGCTGTTTCCACACCGCTAACATAACAAAATAGCAAAACATCAATCAATAAACAACCATTTTAACAAAGCGCCATGGGTAACAGGCATAAAACCACTTCAATCCAAGCCCAAAAGAATTCAGGTGTGTTTAGTTCTTTAAAGTCGAAAGGTTAAAGGTGAGGGGTCATTCCTCAAGTTTAGGCCCCAGAGACAGCCATATTCCCCTTAGAAGTGACCTGTGACCCCTCACCTGTGTGTTTAGTCACGCTCAGATGGAATTAAGTAACAGCAGAGGTGAGTTAGAGTTTAAGGACTGTCTCTCATATACTTATAAAACTGTGTGAGTGAAGCTCAATGTTTGATGAAGCGAACAAGAATGTGCATGTGTAAATCCTATGTGCTTTAATTGATTTAAGAAGTAAATTACATTAAAAGTTGCATGTTTGAGGTGTGGTAAGGTAGGACTCACACTGTGGGTCTTTGACGTCCACTCTGGTCACCTGTAGCAGGCGATGATCTTTGTCCCGAATTCAAAGCGACAGCACCCACAGCTATGGACTGTGACTGGGGTGGAGGAGGCGGTGGAGGAGGAAGAGCATCCTGAAATGCATTATCATATGTGGTTTAAAATAGAATCTGCACATAGAAATCAAACACTATTTTAGTAATATCCTTAAAGCACCAGTCATTGAAAAGCAGTGGCAATTTGATTCTTATATTAATTCTTTACTTAAAGTAATGTTAAAGATGAAGGTGTTAATTTAAGTAAAAAACTTTTTTTTTTAAACCTGATTTCTCCAAAACGAGATTATAAGAATATCAATATAGCTCCTCTTTTCTTTACAAAATAATAAAAAGGACTGAGTGCCAACAGTAACAACATGATAATCATGATACGGTTGCATCGTGTGGCAAATAGACTGAGATTTATACTGTTGCAAATCTTGCCTGAAAAACTTGACAGCCATGGAAAACATCAGCTTGAACATTGTGTCAGAAATAACTGGTTTTGTGTCCGAGTAACTATGACAGATTTGAACTATTCATTCTATCCATATCTGTAACTCATTTCAATTTGTAGCAAGAACAGGGAACACAGAACACAGACAGAAATCCCTACAAAGCCACAATCCCCCTGACTGTGACTTTCCAGCTTGTGTGTTGGTTTTTAAAGCGGGTACTTTGGCTGTGGCAGGTGTTGTGATTGGTGGATATCCAGCCTGGCCTAAATGTCTGGCTGTGAAAAGGATAAATTGGTTCCATATGGACTAACGCACACATCTGCAAACAGACTTTATGAGCCCGGTGGCACCACTATGAAAACAACTCTCACTGGGTAATGCTCACTTTTGCTAGTTTTGTTGCATTAAGGGACTACACAGATGTATACAAGCACTGACACAGGAGAAACTAATAAACTGCAACAGAATAGTTCAATTCATTAAAAATGTCATTATATGTGCTTTATATTTCATTAACAGCTGTTTTACAATATTCATTAACCTTAATTGATTAAATGTTAACTCAAAACTCAATTTATTCCAAATTTAGTTTTGTGTATTGTTAATTCATGTATCACAATTGTAACTTGTAAAACCCATACTCACACAATAAAAGGAAAAGTATTATACAGTGTGCAGTTTTTAATAATGTTTTGAACAGCTTTCATCTAATGGGTATAATTCATTCTATGGTTTTATTATATTAATGCCTTAATTTTAATTTAATACAATAAGCAAAACCATTTCAGTTTTGCTTTTATATTGTCCCTGCATATGAGACAACAGAGACAGCCGATGCACGCTGAGACCACCATTACAAAAACAATACATTCAAAACAAAAGAAAACAGTTCCCACACACCACTGCACGCACATCAATCTCACAGAACCATTAGTGTCCACCCTGAGGCCCTCACGACTCCCAGAAAATGGTTTGTGTGTTTGTGTTGAGGGAGATGAAGGGCTATCAGATGGCACACTGTCCTCATCGAGAGTTAGTATTTCAGTTGGAGAAAGAGAGGGAGTGTGTGTGTGTGTTCAGATGTATATGAGAGATACTTTATGTTGCTAACGTCAGTATGCGAGCATGTTTGTGTTTTGATATACTGTTGATGCCCCAGGGAAAGCGTTGTCTTGTATGGCCTATCATCAAGGCTTAAGTATCCTGTTTGTGACGCCAAAAGGAAACGTCACATTTTAGTTTATAATGGATTTCCTGATATTCCAAACGCAATGTTGTGGTGGTTGACGAATATTATCTGTGTAAACATTGTGAACTTTTATAACTACTTACCAAGTAAATAATACACAAAACTTTTCCACAAGTTTCTTAACTTCTTCAGGTTACATAGATTTGAGTGTTTAGGTTTAACGTTGGTTTTAACTACTGATACAGATTTAGATAAATAAGGCCCTTTAAGACTCACCACTGATAAAGAGGCATAGCTGGTCTCGGGAGGAAATGTAAAAACTGTCGCCGTGGTGACAGGACTGCTTGGTGGAGGAGTAACAATAAGTCCAGTTGTGCAAATGTGGACCTAAGAAGTCAAAAAAGAAGAGATGAAATGTTAATAACCATTCCTGAACCAGTTCTGTTTTTCTCAATGCATGATTTAAAAAGAAATACGACAGAGCAAAATGAAAGAGGGTAACCACAAAAGTATGTAAGTTTGATGCAAGGAGACACTTGTAATGGCATGTGGTCTGGCTGTATACACATTGGTCCCATTCACATTTGTTTTTAATGCCTGAAATAATGGTGGCCTTAAAATGTCATAACCAATCAGAACTGGAGAACAACAGATCCTGAGTCACATGGTCAAACTAACATTTATTCTGATTGGTTGACTTCATGTCGATACGCTATAAACTTACAAGGGGTCAACAAATCAAGAATAAAAAATATGGTTGGAATTTTCAAAAAACTCTAGCACACCAGTGTGGACGATGCGTTGCAAGTTCTCAGATGTTGGTATCTTAAAGCATCACGCACAACTGACAGAAATATGTAAATCTCTGAGAGACACTACAAAGACGCTTGAATCAAACAGATTTGTTGGTTCAAAGGGAAGCGTCGCAGAAATTCACCAAAGACATTTTCTGATGTGACAAGAAATAACTACAGCAAATGACACACTCATCTTTTTGGAAAACAACTCTGTGTTCCGTTTCAGTTACTCACATACTTAAGAAGGAGCATTCACAGAAGCAAAATATAAAGATTTTAAAGTAATAGTTTTCACGAAACTAAAAAAAATCTGTCATAATTTATTCAATGTTGAGTTGTTTAAAATATATATATACACATTTATTTGTTCTGATAAACACAAGGAAAGAAATTTGGAAGAATGCTTGTAATAAAACAATTCTTGTATCCCATTAAATAACATAGCAGGAAAAAAATTATTTGAGATACTTTAAGAACACAAATCAGATATTTAGAAAACAATATGATTATAATAATATGGGGGTTATCTTGACTATTTTAACTACTATTGATATTTTTTCTCCTATGGTAGTCAATGGGGTCCAAGGTTTGTTTGGTTACAAGCATTCTTCCAAATAACTTTCTCTGAGTAATTCACAAGAGAATCTTAATTTTTGGGTGAAGTATCACGTTAAGAATATACACTCCTTATCTATTGTGTGTGTGTGTCTACAGAAGCCAAAGATTCTCAAAATAGTCCTTCTCAGAGAGGAGACAGAGATAATGGTGTAGAAATGATGACTTCCGCAAATCACTTTCAAGCTTGATTCAATTTCCAGTTCTTTGCCCAGAGGGAAACGCAAGTCTTGAACCTTTCTGCATATTGCATGACTGTCCTGGGGTGGCATTTGTCATTAATGACATAAATTTTTCCATTTTCACCCTAGGTCCAGAATAAGCTCCGTACATCTCACTTTATGATTTAAATGTACTTAAGACCTTCATTTTTGGATGAACTTTCCCTGTTCATCTGTCATTCTTTTTTCTCACCCTCTTGTGATATCAAACATGTAAAACTTTCTGCAGAACACAAAAAACAACATTCTTTAAAATATATTCTTTGGTGTTCTGCAAAAGATAAAAAGTCATACCGGTTATATGAGTTATAAGAATTACTTCTTCAATTTTCAGATATGGGTAAAGTATACCTTTAACCTATAAGAAAATAAATGTTGAACCATTTTAAATCTGCAATATCTGACACTGCTTTCTATACTAAATAAAGAAAAGAGCAAACTGTTAAAGCATATGTTCTTTGACAACTTTTTCGTTTTTTAATAAAAAAAAACAAGAACTATTAAATTCCTATTACAGTAATAGTTTGAAACCAGAGAAGACACAGTGTCGTGTCTGTCACTGTGAATCTGTGCCTTTCATTCATCTTTTACACTTTTGTTTTCTCATTCAATGAAGTCGGCCGAGATCTCATTCTGTGTGGTATTAATTCTGTTCTTTCTCGTCCTTTCATCATTTTAAACTTTGTTTCCAGCCACAATATCCAACCCACATCATACTTCCAAATAATTTCTTTCGTCCCTCGTCCCTCTTACCCTTACAGAACAAGAATATGAGAGTGCAATAAGTTTGTGGTTGATATCTTCTTTTTTAAGTGTGTCACAAAAGGCGTGTAAATCGATACATCGCTCTCATAACTGCTGCCACGCAGGAGGGGCATCACTTTACAGGCATGAACAGGCTTTTATGAGATCTAAAGTGTCTGGTTAATTATTAGTGCTAAAACTCTCAGAAAGGAATGTTAAAAACACTGTGAGACGCAAAACATGGGCACGCAACATGAGGAAAAAGACAGAGATGAATTAGGAGTATGTGTGTAGGGGTGTTATAAAGCGGGGTCTATATTCATATTACTGGATGACATATCAACAACAGATCAGCTAATATCGTACCTTCCTGAAGTGTGGTTGCCTGGAAACAAACATTTCAGATGTCAGTCACTGAAAATAAAAAAGCTAATTTTACCAAACACAATTATAGAGTTGCAGAATTGTGTTTTGGAAGTGCAAATGTTACAAAAGCTTAGAAGAATGTGAACCAAGCAGATGAAAAAAGACACTTGATATAATAGATGACAAAATAAAACAAAACAATATACAGCCAGCGGTACAAGATAACAAAATAAAACACTGGGACAATAAGTAGAATCCAATTATAGATTCACAACGCAGAAAATACTAGTTACACATCTAGGAAATGGCCTGATGTCTTGCGTAAACCCACTTGGATTTGTTACAGGACAGAGGCGCAGGTTTCTACAAACACATGACGACAGTTCTGTTTGAGAAACTCTCTCATGTATATAATAAATGTTAACCCGCTTCCTCATTCCATAGGGGTTAAGTATTCACTCAGAATCAGAGTCAGTTTTCACAACACCCCTCCTACAAACACCAAAACACATCCCAGAACATAAGATAAGGCCGAAACCAAGAGCACACAGGTATCATGTGTCTTCTCTTATTTTCAGTGTTTTTGGAATAAGAGCTTCAGACAGGTTCTCAGACCGGTGACGCCATTATTTGGAGGGCTATACAGCAAGATATTTATCGAAATGTCTTCCTTTTGAACTTAAATAGACAGTTCACACATAACTGACAAATTCCTTCATTTACTCACTCTTATGTGCGATTTTCTTCTGCAGAACACAAAAGCAGATATTTTAAAGAATGTTGGTCACCACCTTTTTGGTTTCATCATGAGGATACAAAACCACTGAGACGTTTCACAAAATATCTTCTGTTGTGTTACACAGATAGTGAAAGGTTTAAAATCGACTATGGGTGAATAAATGACAGATTTTTGTATCCCATTAACAACATACAAATTGGTCTGTATCTTGTCAAATTCATGTTTCTCCAAGTGTAAGGGATCTAGTTTTGAGACTTTCAGCCTTTTTATAAGTTATTTTAGTTTGCTTCCTCGACAGTTTCAGGTCACTGCTGCTAGGTCTCTAAGCGGTACTCCTACTTTTGTATACGAATTTTTGCCAATTACAAGCCACATCAAGTAAAGCAAAAAAGGAACTTAACTGTTTACTAATTGTACTTTTAACCATTTGATACATTTTAAAGAACTTGCTACTGCAAATGAAGCAACATAAATGAGTCAAATGAGAGCAAGGGGACCGCCGCATTTATTTAAAACTTTTCTTAATCTCCACCTTGTCATTTCTTTGTGCATTTCCTAGGAGAGCACAATGCTCAGCAACCAGTGAAACAGCTGTGAGTGACTGTCATTCCAGAGCTGCTGCCTTAACCTCTGCCTGTGATTGGAGGGGGGAGTTGTTTGAAGTGCTGGAGCGCTGTCACGCATCAGTGATTTCAAACGCTTGGACATGATGTCGGAGCGTGTGGAATGAGGAGCGAGTGAGAACTGCTGACAGAATAGGAGAGAATAGTAAGCTGGTGTGGAAAAGCCTGGCTCTTGAGTGTGTGTAGCATGTTGACACAATGCTCTTTCCTGTCTTCTCCAGCTATCATTTGCAGATGTTTGACAAATTTCACCATTTGGTTTTTATGATACTGCTGTGCATCCCCTATATTTCTGTCATTCAACAGTCAATTTTTTGCCAGTTTTTTGGAGTACATACTGATTTTTTAGCACATAAGTGCCCATACTGCCTTTTCAAAGTTCCCAAAAGCTTTTTCTCTCCAAACCTTTCATCAGCAAACAATCCGTTCCCATGTATTCTTTCAACATATAGACTGTGTTCTTAATACCGTTTACAAACTTCACATCCTTATCATACAGTCTTCGAACATTTTGTCAAGAAAAATGCTGGTGCTGGCCTTGACACAACTCAGAACTGGGAAGTTAAGCTGGGATTGCGATTTTGAAAATATTTGGATGTATCCGACAAATTTGAAATAACTATTTCGGAAATTCTAGGGGAAAATCTGTTTTAATTTAACGCTGGTTTGACTGGTCTGCCGACAGTCGTTTAATGATCACTGTGATCAAATTTATCCTCCGATAAGACTCTCACAGTGTCAGAAATTTCAGCCACTAACCTTGAGAGTGACATCTTCACCACCATCAAAAAAGCAATCTATAGTTGCCATAGATTGTTGTGGAGCACGAATGAAGGCTCTTTACCATCACGGTCAGATGACAAAAACTCCAGATTACCATATTTTTGTTTGACTAACAACGAATTGATGTCTTTCCCCCACCAACTGATATTTCAGGGCCATCTTCTTGCATGCAAGTGTGAAACAGTCTGTCGTAAAATCTGTCATTACAATGCATCCAAACTTTTGTAGTGATGATTATCAAAGCCACTACTGAAATAAGCCAACCACTGTAGCAAATGTGTTTGGTTGCTATGAGCCCTGCTTGTGAGATTTAAATTATTAAAAGACCAAGTCCCAAGTGATACGAACTAACTCTGTGTCATTGACGTTCTGATGCAGAGATATAAGTCTTGCTAAACGGTTCCAAGGCTAATTTGTTTGGGTGCTATAGGTATGGCTTCATAGGTACGTGATGATTTTGAAAGACTAATTGGTTGTCTGCCTGAGTAAAATATGCCCATCCACCTGTCTATACTACTAGGTTGCTATGAACATGGCTTGATTGCTTCATATTGATCCTGAGAGACAATAAAACATCACTTTAGGGATGGTCTACAATCTTATCCCTGACATCCTCTTTGGTCTTAGACATGGTGGAGCATTTGGAATCTTATTGATTGCATCTGTAAAGATGTAACAAATTTATAAATAAAGACTGCTTCTAAAATCAGCTTGTTTCACCTGACACCTGGTAGCCAGAATTCCTGCTGATTGATAGGGGATCAAATGCCTATTTCACTCATTAGAATGCAAATCAGTTAATAACTTATTTTGTTGTTATTTCGTTTCTGTCAATTTCAGGAGGGGATCAAATTCTTCTGGCCTTCACTGTGTATTGCGCAGCATTCAATAAGCTCCAATACCAAAGATTGACAGTCTCTGTCTGTTCCCTCGTCTGAGAGAGACGGTTTTAAATGAATGACTATCAAGGTCAAACAGCTGCCATGGTCATGCCTTATGAATTTAATCTGCAGTTATGTGAAAATTCGGCTGTACATGAACGGATACGAGCGTTTAACTTATCAAGCTGTGTAACCATGGCCACAGCTAGAGCTCTCATCCTCAGTAAGTGATGATGTTCTTGCCTGCACCCAACATCAGTGCTAATCTATATATAACACCGAGAGGGAAGGGAAGACGGGTAACAGGACATTTAGAGGTGAGCTGCTGTCATGCTGGAATAATAATCAAAGAGCGAGAAAGAGGTATCTCACCACAAACCGCTTTTATTTCTACCTCATACCACAAGCCTCATTTTCACATCACCAATCCATTAGCTGTATTACACAATATGCATCCATCAGTCTCTCACCTGTGAAGGTGCGCTGGAGGACAAGCCTCCGCTGAGCTCTCCTATTCGGGCAGCAGCTGTGGGGTTAGATGAGCTGATCAGAACTGGACCGCTGATCTCCATGGAGTGTCTCTGGGGTGGAGGAGCCAGACAGGGCTTATGGGACATCGTCAGGGAGGTGAAAGAGTGGCGCTTTTTAGTGTTCTTTTTTTCCCCGGTGGCCTTCTGAGAGCCGTTGGCTTGGGGGCCTGAGGAAGCAGAGGAAGGCCCATCACTGGAGTCTCCCCCACCTTCTGATGGTTTGTCCAGTTCTATGAGCTGTCGCGCTGCGCTGTTGAACTGAGAAAAAGAGAGAATAAGAAAATTCTTTATACACCGATAAAAAAATTTAAGGAATAGTGCTGGATCGACTGTAACGGTTTCTTCTGCAACTTTAAATACTGTACACGTGACATCTAGTAGAAGCCATACTTGACGGATTCCATTTCCACGTTACTCTTTGTAAATATACATATTTATGACCACAAAAAGATATCATGGGAACAGAAAAGATTTCCTCCTACCCCTTTGCCCCACTTTGAGAACCTGATTGAATGTCACTTTTAATGTCACTGCTATCAGAGATTACCTTCTCAAAAGCATTCGCTTGGAAAAAGTCTAGTTTGGGGAAAATTGCAGTGGCTTTTGTGAAAGCTGGAAGCCCCCGCCCGCTCCTCCCTCCCTCGTTCCTGCGCTATTCAGGCGGCGCTTTTCTGCCACAAGCTATTTTTGATTGTCTTTTGATGGTTATTTTTTCTCACAGGTTGTGCACGTGGCGAAGAGCTGACATTGGCTCTGCTGGGGTTCATGAAGGTTAACAGGTACGTTTGCGCAAGTATACTTTTAGTGCTTTTGGATATAATACAATTATGCAAAAGACACATAGTTCTGGCCTCAGCCGGAACTGAAGTTGTGTTTTTGCCTTAAACAAAAACCCAAAGGATGCGTGCGTTTCAGTGAGACAGTTCTGCATGTGTTTGAAAATGACTAACTCTTTATGCTTTAAAAGCTTTGTCTTTTCAACAAAGGCAGAATTCATGATTTGTTTAAGGTAAAAGAGAAAACCAATGTAAGTGACAAAATATGATATTTCTGAAAAGATTGGCATTAATGTTTTCAAAAGAAAGGTTGTGCGTAACGGTGAACAACAAACATAAAACATTAAATGTTAAATCTGTTGAAAACAACACCAGTAAATGCACTTAAATAACTCACCTCTACATAAGATATGGGAAAGATGCCAATCTTATCTCCCAACATCCCCTCGGCCCAATTCTCATCAACTCGACGAATTACTGTGAGAATATCATCCTGAGGGAAGATAGAAAATATTACTTGTTTTTCAGCCAGAAGTTGTTGAAAATACACAAGAGACACTTTTGAAAAACACTGTAACTCATAGACAGCTATAGCTATATCTCAAATGAAAATACACAAAACATCAACAGCTTGAAGACAGCCTGCATGCTTTTATTCTTTTGTCTTTTGCTGCCTGTTTGAAATGCATTTTCCCATACAGTGTTATTTGTTTACAAGCTTCAAATAGCCATGAAAGTAGTAAATGCATAATGCTCTATTTTCTGGAACTTCTGATGCCTTTTTATTGTTTTGGCATGTTTGAAACAGCCTAAATTAGGCTCATTATTCATTTATTCTCTTTACCTTTGCTGTACCAGGAAAAATAACATTCATTCCTCAGCATGTTTAAACTTGACGTGTTGCATATGGTTTACATGTATAGGGGGTATGTGTGTCATCAGAATTAATGTTATGAGACAGCCCACATGTTTGGAAGTAGGGTTAGACACAAAGAACACAAATGTATCGTGGGGACTAATACGTTTAGAGTCTTTCATGTTTGGAGTCTCTCATTCACCTTTGAGAACGGTAGGCAGTCTTTATCCGCCTCTTTGTCTTTGAGCTCAAAGTCGTACAGGGCTTTGCACTGTGGAGGCGGCTGTGGCAATGGTTTGATGACCTGGACAAAGTTGGTGGGAAAGAACCCATGGACTCCACCCATCTCTCCATGGTACCAGTTCTCATCCACCTGGCGACGCAGGATAATGATGTCACCCTTGATGAACTTGAGATCCCCAGGTTCTTTGCCGTCATAGTTATACAAGGCCTTGGCACAGGGTAGCTGAGGGACACCCTGCAGTAGAAAAAGAGAAGGGTTACTTAAAGTGAGAGTTGTGAGTGATTCATGGATAATGTAAGACCAGCACTCAGAAGCACATGCATTTTTTAAGCTTGCAGGACAAAGAGGGGTGAATGTGTGTGGAGTGGATGACATGTAATACAAAGATTGATGGTTCTATAATAAACCTTGTGCAGTAAAGACTTTCAGATTCTGCATATGTCTATGCTAAGAGATAAAAACACACTGTTTTTCCTATAAGACATAGTCAAAACCATCACATAAGCTAGATTTTGTGCTGGATGTGAGCCCAATGACCAACTGCTGTCTTGTCTTTCAGACTGACCTTGTTGGCCAGCCTCTCTATTTGACTGCACTGGGTTGCTCAACTCATTGACTGCTTCCTTGTCTGACGGTCCCAAAATGCCCTGGGATATGCCAATGGATTCACAATGCTGTGGAGCAAGTCCATTTGTCAATGTGTTTGGAGTTTTATGGTGCAGAACCAGTCGTCTGGAACCGGTCAAAGCTTCTTTCAAGGCCTGACAATGATCCACGGCCAGGGAGAGGGAGGAGAGCGCAGACGCGGTCCTGACTGACTGAATGAGCTCTTTTCAGGCCCACTGTTCAAGAGAGGCCTCTGTCCAAGAGAACACCCCTCCCTTCACCCCGCATAAAGCACCACGGCCTTCCTAAACTGTAGACCACATCTCAAGCATAGTGAGCAGAATGATAATCACGACACCAATGATAGAGAGAGATTGAAGTAAAGAAGAAATGTAAGGAAGGAAGGATTGACAGGGGGGAACAAGGAAGTAATTTTTCAAAGAAAAGGAAAAAGTGTAAGAAATCAAGGAAGAAAGAAGAAAGAAATAATGAACAAACAAACAAACAAACAAAAGAAAGAAAAGAAAGAACGAACGAACGTAAGAACGAAGGAACATAAGAATGAATGAATGAAAGAACGAAAGAATGAAAAAGCCAAAAAGATGGAAGAAATAAAGAGTAGAAAGAGATGTAAGAAAGGGGGATACGGGAAGGTAAGGTGGGAATAAATGAACAAGAAAGCAAGAAATCAAGAAAACAAGAAATAAAGGATGGATGGAGAGAGGGAGAAGAGGAAATAACAAAGCCTAGATGGAAGAGGGGAGGAATCGGAAGAAAGAGAGAAGAAGAGCAAGAGAAAGGAACAAGAGAAAGAATAGGAACAGAAGAAGATTAAAACGAGAGGAAGAACAGACAGTGGAACAGACTCTGACTAGGCAGCACTCGTGCATATGAAAAGCATGGCCAGCCAGACGCTAAGACAACTAACTAAAGGACAAACTAACCTTTTAAAAATCCTATCACTTTCCTGAACTTATATAAGTAACCAATTAAAAACTGAAGACAAATCTAACATCGCTGCAACCGCCATATATTGTATAGCAAATGTTGTTTTGGGCACAGATCTAACTTTGATGTAAATGCTGTAAGCGTGTCCATTGCCTTTTAACAAGCTCCATTTGCCTGTACACCATTTGCTCTCTTCTCTTCCCCTGCTGTGGGCCTCTTTTAAAAGCAGCTGACAGCAGATTTTCCCATTTTCACAGCTAAAAGAAAAGAGAGCAAGAAAGGTAAGAGACCAATGCATACTGTAAGATGGAGGGATAAGAAGGACTAAAGAAGGGGTGATTAAACAACTGTTAGGGTGGTCAGCCTGCGTGCTTTTTTGGGCTGAACCTTGCGTGTGAAGGGAAGGGTGCTGGAGATTGCTTGAACTGGACAGACATGAAAGAACCACACTTAGGCTTTCACATTCAGTCCAAACAAAACACTGAGGGCTTGCATTTGTGTGTGTGTGTGTGTGTGTGTGTGTGTGTGTGTGTGTGTGTGTGTGTGTGTGTGTGTGTGTGTGTGTGTGTGTGTGTGTGTGTGTGTGTGTGTGTGTGTGTGTCCGTTTTTCATTCAGTTACATGAGCCTCAATAGATTCATTCAAAAAACTAATCTGCTCGTTGCCTCGAAGGCTTTCCAATCTTAAGAACATGGTCCAAATACTCTTATTCTAGACATGAGGGATAAACACGTCCCTCAGCTGAATCGGTATCAGCCGTCCCTCTAAAGATCTGAAGAACATTGCGGGATGGGAATGGATCAGACCAATAGAATATTAGATGCTAATTCAACACAGCTCTGAGAGCACAGCAGACCTGAAATTACTCACCGCTGCGCAACTGCTCAATATTTCTATCACTGGAGGGAAAAACAACAAGAGCTTTATGATGTTAAAACTCTCCATGATGCTAGAAAGAATCAGATTATGATGTAAACAAGATGCCTAAAAATACCCCCGGCCTTGGCTCATAGCTGACACTTATTCAAAGTTACAAACAGTAGACATTTATTACATCAAAGTGAATCCACACGCAACTTTCTTAGGGCACAATGATGACAGCTTCATGGGGTTTGATTCTTAAATTTTTCACCACACATTGCCAGAGCTGGAAAAGATGCACACAAATTAGAAAGGGAGACTGAAAGAAAGAGTAAAAAGAAAAATAATTGAAAGTGTCGATAGAGAGAAAAACAGAGTCAAACAGAGATAGAGTAGGAAAGGGAGACAGAAAGAAAGAGTGGAAAGAGAGAAAAAGAGAGCTGAAGAAGGAGAATCTAGAGAAAGAGAAAGAGAAAGAGAGAGAGAGAGAGAGAGAGAGAGAGAGAGAGAGAGAGAGAGAGAGAGAGAGAGAGAGAGAGAGAGAGAGAATGAATAGAATTGAAGGGGAGGTAAGAAATAGAAAGAAAAAAGTCTAAATAAAATTAAGTAGAAAAACAAGAATGAGAAAAGCAAGAAACAAAAAACAGTAGAGGAATAAGTTAAAGTAGTAAAAAAAGAGAATCAAAGAATCAAACTGATGTTGGCCACATTAGAACACAGCTTTAATACATGTAAAGTAATAGTAAGGATATATTTAATAGCGGAACAAAACAATAAACAGAATAAATGGAAAGACCTCTTTATATTTTATCACACGATTAGGCTGGTGGCGATGGTTGACGTTTCCTAGAAGAGTAAAATCTGACTGTAATTTGTCAATGTGTGACAGCTAGACATGTCTAATACACCGCTAATGAGGAATCTGCAATTAAACTCTGATGGGCTCTGCCATTCATGAGCCATCAATCACTATTAACACTCCAGCATACACAAACAGCTCTATATCGCTCCAAACAGGCTTTATCTTTTCATCTGTCCTTGTACTCATGCCTTTCTCAAATCACAAAATCTATCACATCTACAACTTATCGCTGTCCAGATCATTTTTTAGACAGGATGATATATTAAAGTCTGCTTAGAGTCGATTTCACAGCAAATTGATGTCATGAAAAAAGGTACTGCACCGGCTGGTAGCCAAATGAACCTGGCATGTATTAAATCGACGATTAAGAGTTACAATGGACGTATTAAAATTCTGATCTCGCAGTGTGTGCGTTTTATTGCCATGGTTGTTCAAGTCTTCCTATGGAAAAATCAGCCTGTTGGTGTTTACAAGAGTTTTTATAGCAGTGGGAGGGTATATGGGTTAGACAGGAGACCGTAACAGGGGGTGAATGGGTCAGACAGGAGACTGGTTTACAGCTGGAGACGCCATACCACCAATCTGTTCACTAACCATGTGTTGTGTATTGTGAACAAAAATGGAAAGCAAATGCAATCTGGCAAGCTCTTTTCTGAAACAAAGTTGTGTTGATATAGTAGCAGAGTTGATGAATTAGTTATTTATTTGGAAAAAAGTGAAAATACTTTTACCATTTACTCACACTATTGTCACTTAAAACTGGTATGATTTTATTTCTTCCGCCGAACACAAGAGAAAGGTCTTTTGAAGAATGTTGATAACCAGACAACATTGTTTTTTTTATTTAATTTTATGGAAATTTCTCAATATACTCATTTGTGTTCCAAAGCAGAATCCTACACAAGTTGTGAATGACCAAATGATCACATCTTTTTTTATAACAAAGAGCGACACTGTATTTTCTGCAAACTGTAAGTATCAGTCAAACATCTGGAAACACAAGATCATCTCTGCGGCAGAAATATTACGACAAACACAGGTCACAAAAAAAGACAAGACAACCCACCACACACTGCTGCGTTCTTCCCAACTCTTTCCAAAGATCAACACCAACTAGAGATGATGCTTTGTTATTGACAGAGGTTGTGAGGGCCGCGGCCATCTTGTTTTCATTACGACTACATTAGTTGAAATGGGCTGCTAATGACTCTGTTTATGACCACTGGGAATTGACCTGACCAGTCTCCCATCCAAATCCTAAAAACAGCCTCCCACCCACAGCTAGTGCTGAAACCCTGTACTTCTCACCTTCCGACTAACGGGCCTCCCCGCAGAAGCTTTAGTGGATAATTACTTTGTAAGGGATGATAGATCAGGTGTGGAGGATACCGAGTAGGCATTTACAACCCAGGGAAGGGGTGGATTGATGAGTTGATGCGGGGCGGAAAACTAAATAACAAAACGCAGGGGTGCAGTTATCATTGACTCAACCTCTTTCCCCCAAATTTGAAGAATGATACTGACTGACCCCTATTCCCTTGGAATAGTTTTGTGTCTATACCGTGAGAAGTGAATAGGTGTTCAGTTATCAGCTTTCTTCCAAATATCTCCTTTTTATGTTCCAAAAGGAAGTCAGTTTTGAAATGACAAGAGAATTTTACTTTTCAATTAAAAGGAGGATAAACAATTAGATGGCTGACCAGGTTACAAGCCTGATGTTGGTCATCTTTTCTATTTTTGCTCAACCTTTGACCTTTGGATGTCAGAAAGATGAGCAGTCGGCTCCAGTGGTCAGGAGTTAAACCAAATAGTAAGTTTCCTGCAAGGTTTCACAGCTTTTTCTTTCCGCATCTCATAGCAAAAAACCCAAGTGAGATGCAGGAGTTTTAAAGCAGGAGGCTAGAAAAAAACATTTCTGTTTAGACACAATAAAATAAAACTGAAAAGCAATCTGGACCACAGATGTGGGTCTTGAACAGCAACAGACATGAACCTGAGCAGCTAGGCATTCTCTTCCTCTCAGAATTTTCTTTTAATCCACCGTTGAACCTTGTTTCCCAGCCATCTCCATTATCCCTCTTTCCCACATCTGGTTAAGTCACTTCAACATTCACCTCATTGCTACATGCACCTGTTTCACAGTCACTGACCTCTGCAAACCCTCTTTGTTCATCTGGGCATTAGGAACTGGACTACACCTTAGGGACTCTTGGGAACTTGAGTCATTGCAGCTTGATCGAGTCAAGCTGCTTCTGACCGATGTGCAGGGTCTCATGGGAGCTGGAGTCCTTTCATATGATCAAAGCCGTGCAGTCTAAATGTGTGGGCAAATGAACCATGAAGCCGGCCTGTGTAAAGCTAAACGTCAAAGTCAAAACAGAGCCCTAGTTAGAAGGAACTTTTTTTTGTCAGAAAACACAGAACATATGGGACGTTACTGAGGCGGGACTTTTCTGAAGGCTACATATAAGTTATCAAAAAGAAAATGTTTTAACAGGGATGGGGTCTGAATGTTGCTAGGAATTATGGGAAGGAAGCATGTGGTTTTTATAAAGGACGGGTGTAATTGCATGTATTCGTCATTGGGAAAGGGAAGCACATGTTCGCTGCTATTCTGTATGTGGATGCTCAGAGGGATGTAATTTGATATCTCTCTGTGAGTACACCTGACCTTATTGGTATGTTAAAGGCAGGTGGGTTCTGCTCAAGAGTAGCAAAACTTATGCAAGTAGAGCTTACAATAATAAAACGTAAACTTTTAAAAAATCTAAGACTAACAAATAACAGTGAACAGTACTTTATTAAAAAAGAAATTAACTAACTAGTGATAAAAAAAACAACTCAACCATCAACTTTTCATTTGGCAGCTTAATGTATAACTTTGATCAAAACGTTTAATCTTTAAATGTTCACTACTGTAGGAATACAAAAAAACCCCCAGATCCTTCTGATCCAGTTGTTGACATGCCACCGCTTCCAGGCCTAAACTCTAAATAAGGAACCACGTATAAACAACAAAAACTGCTTACTTACACATTTATTGTTTGCTGTAAAACTTATCACAATCCTTTCCTTTATTTTCATAATAAAATCCCAGATGCCCAAGCAGGGGTTACTTTTTATGATATTAAACTATGGATGTCAGAGACTCAAATGTGGGAATGTTGAGTACACCATGAATTTATTTCAGCTGCATGTAAATGTAGAAAAAATATGTAGAAAAATGCCCCCCAGAAAAGACATTTTTAATAATCAATTGAAATGATCGGAGGCTTGGACCCAAAAAGTATTCCTTACGACTGTAACGGATGGATAAAATTTTTACATAGGTATGATTTGCTTAATTTCCTTGATGACATGAATCTGAATAAAAAAAAGTCAAGTTTTTTGGAACAGAACTGCTTAAATATAAAGTTTCATGGGCGGTAAGACAGATTGAATCGAACACATTCTTCTGGAGTCTTCAAGAAAACAGTTTCTGTATCTCATAACTCTTCTTGCTTTCATCTTGTTTTCCATTTCTATCAATTTTCACACACTTACTCACTCTCTGGTCCTACGCTCTCTCTCTCTTTCCATATTTCACCCCGGCACAGAGTTGTTACAAATGTAGAAATAATGAAGGAAGAAGCTGTGTGCTCGAAACTCTGTGAAAGACATGAAGGGAAGTTGCAGTCTGTGTGACTGTATACAAGCGAGTACACATTTTTGACACAGACTGAGTGCAAATGAGAAAAAGTGAGAGAAAGGCAATTAGCATTAGGTGTTTTTCTTCTTTCGACCTCTCTCGCTTCCTTTCCAATATCAGAGATGTTTTGCTATCATTGCTACTCCTGACACTAAAACCACCTCCATCACACAAATATGTCAAATCTCAACCTTCACTGTCAAGGACTCGTTGCATTGGCTGGTTTATGGATGCACACTGAACTCTTTATGTAATACAGGGTTGTTCATTGTTGCTGACAAAACAGATGGAGGTCTGCTCAGTGGTAAAAAAAAAAAAAAAAATCACAGGAAAATGAAAATCCAGTCATTATTTAGTCACTCTTATGTCTTTCCAAAGCTTGATAACTTTCTTCTGTACTGAAGAGGCAATGAAAAAAGGCACATAAACAATACATAACATAAGTAAAATATATTGATTCAATCTTAATGGATTTTTAGTATAAAGAAACATTTCAGTTTGAAATAAAGGTAAAACAACTGCACAAAAAGAATACAAGAAAATTACTTATATAATATACTATATATATTTAAATATGGATTCCATGTGTACAAAACTAGCACGCTTTTACATAAAGAAGTAATAATCATTAATGAAATTAATCAAAATTGTATCTAAACCAAAACAAATACACAATTAACTGAATCGCTCAATTGGTCCCAAAACCCCATGTAAAATAGGAATTATTGCTATGGTAAAAATGTAAATGCTAGAAGAAGGTAATTAGGTTAGTGTTGCAAGTTTTATTAAAGTGCTAAACACTCTTACACTTTAGTGCAAAAAACAAACACTGATGTTTATCCATCTGAGTTTCCAAGTCCGATTAGCACTATGTTTCTGAGCCGATTCCTGCTGTTTCATGCCCACCCACAGCGCAGCCTCTCTAATCTACTTTATAGTCCAACAGTTACAGAACCGACACTTATTCAAAGTCTATCATCAGACAGAGAGACAGAAAAAAACACAGACAGAGAGATGTAAATGAGTACAGAAATAAAGAAAGGATAATTGAAGCAGAAGGTTAGTTGGATAGACGTCACTTAGAGACACATGCAGATTAACTGAGATCTAGAACCCCCCAGGGCCCAATGCATAACTCTTCAACTACGCGTTATGTGCTCAGAGGGGGTGCGTGAGACAAAGCAGAGCAAGAAAAGACATCTGGAGGGGAAATAGAAACAAAAATGATCTCACCAAAACTGCCCGAGTTTGCCCTGTGATTCATTCGAATGGTCTCCGACCACATGCCAACCACCATGTTTCTATAAAGTATGGTTCAGTACCCAAGACCAAAGCACAAAAGAGAGGTGCGTCACACATGATCTTAATCCAAGAGACACGCTGTGGTCATCCTGTGTGTTGTTTTAACATTAAACTTCTTTACTTAAGCTTTCCCAGTTTTCCAGCACTATGTCTGTTTTTGGTATATACTGAGATATATATATATATATATATATATATATATATATATATATATATATATATATAATAATTCAGCCCATACAGATGCTAATACCAAACTGTTCAAAGATGATCTTCAGTAAACCAATGCAAATAACGATAGTTTAGTGGTTGCTTTAATTTGCATAAACTTCTAAAGGTTATTTCTTAACTTGATTGTTAACCGATTAAATAATGATCCACAATATTAAGCATAAAATTGCATAGATTTCTAAACAAATCACCATTTTCCCTTCCTCAGTTCATTGACAATATAAATCTGGCCTGTCGGCTGTTTTTCTGTTCACCAGCTGATACCATAATGTGCCGATATATCTGTGCATCTCTAGGTCCTAACATGAGTTTCTTAGCTTAAGGTAATCAAAATAAAGACATGCTTAAAAAAGCAACCAGCCCATCCAACCTATATATTTTTAAATGATATATTCAGTGTATATTTAAACATTTCCAGTTTAGCACTGAAAAACAATTACCTACTAGGAAGATTTAAGGTAAATGAAACCAAGTGTTTAGAGCTTCTGTACACAACCACTGAAATTTCTCAACAATCTGCTGCTTTTTTAAAGTAAAGGGTCAAAGGTCTAAATAAGGAAATCCCCATCAATCAACATGAGGTACAAAACTGTCAATCACTCCAGATGACAAACAAGTCTGAGGATCTCCAATCTTAAATTAGATCTGGTATTTACAGAGCAGTTAAAAAGTCCTAGTTTGAGAGAGAAAGAAAACACCCGCTGTAGAGCATCTGATTACTGTAATAAGACCACACATATGTAGATGTGTGTGGGTTAACTCTAGCTGTGCCATCACAGGTGTGACAGATCTGCTACAAAAACACCTAAAGGAAAACATAAAAAATACACAAACACAGCTGTCAAGATGAGCTCAGGTGTTTGAAAAACATGTCACCCATCACACACACACACACCCTCAGAATAATGTGATGTGATATGGATTGCTTAGCACTTATTGATTGGTGAATAATGGCCAGATGTGACTCTGCTGGAAAAGTAGCAGATGGCATCAATAAATGCTTGCAAGCACGTTTGCAGCAGATGTTAATATTAGCAAATTAAATATTCAAGCTTCTAACAGTCATACACACTCACTTCTTAAGGGACGCATGCGCACCCTTTTCAAGGACATCAAAGACGGATGTCGACAGAAACTAAAACTGTAATTAGTCCAGTTTCAGACTAAATGATGTGATAAATACCTGAGACAGAGGATACTTTAAACACACACAGGCACGCATGAATACTCACACACACACCCTTCCCCAAGGGCCCACCGGCGCTCCCGACCAAACAGTGAGTCAGTCTCCATGGTTACGCTGTTAACACCTGATTAGGTCTTTTGATCCGAACCCTGAAATGATGTAACCTCAGGGTAGAGAAATGGACTGTCACGCCCAACAGAACCAGGGCATACACAAACACATCTGAAATCACAACAAACCCAAACACCTGCTTGTTCCAGCACGCAAAAACAACATGCAGCTGGAGATTTATCATTTCTGAAGGTACACAGCACAGCACATTAGACTCATAGCTCACCTTCTCACCATTTAAAACCTTCATGAGTTTCTGTCTTATGCAGAAATTAAGATATTTTGAAGTATGTTGGGAGCTGGCACACATTTACTTGCATTGTGTTTTGGTCTATGCAATACAAGCGAATGGGTTCCACTGCTCATCAACTTTCTTTTTTAAGATACAATTTCTTTTTGGGGGTAAACAATTACTTTAACTTATAGGTCACATGATCCTGACTCAAAGACTTGCTCAATGTTGCAAAATTACGCAAATCACAATGGAATGAAGCAAAAATTCCCTACTGCATTAATCATACTAAATTTCTGTTTAAAGTTTAACGGAAGATGTATGGTAGAATGTTACCAACTGATATTTCTGGGGCATCGCTAACTACCTTTGAAAACTTTTGTTCTATTGATCAACCAAAAAATGTTGAAGAATTTAGGAAAATCAGCTCTAGAGCACCTCTAAAACTTTGTTACAACGATATTTGATGGTGCCTCTGTTGCCTTCTTTTAAATATCTTTGAAGAAAAGCATGTAAACATGTTTTAGACAAGGTGTTTCATTTTTGGGCAAATCGTCCCTTTTTAATTTTTCTACAATATGAATGTAAATACAGACGCACAAATACAAACAATCTGGAAGGGAAAGGTCTGACCAACATCTGAAATCACTGACCACAATAAGGAATTTCATGACATTTAAAACCAGGAAAACGGAAATCACAAAGCTTTATGTACAAAGATCAAGGACATCAACTTTTGCTCCAAAGTCCTTCAAACAAAACTAAATGTAAAAATTTTTTAAATAAAGACAAGTGAAATGTAATGAATGTGTATAGCTGTGGTCTCATTGCTTAAAAGGGGACACATTTTAAGGACTCTCTTCTGACAGGGCTGAACCATACAAACTAACATAAGCATGCTAATTAGAGCACACTAAAAACCAATCGTAAGCACGAAAAGAAACCACAACACAGAGGTACAAACTTAACTTGGAGCACAGATCAGCTTCATTTATTGTGTTACACACACAGACGCACACACAGACACGCACAAATACAAACCATCTGGAAGCCCGTGGGAAACATTAGGCCGCTGAAAATGGCTTCCTGCTATCAGTTGAAAGAAATGAGGGAAAGAATTAAGAACGATGAAAAGGCCAAGAACAAGAAAATGGAAGTTAAGGAGTAATGGATATTAAAAGAGTGGAGGAGTGAGTGGAAATTCGCTGATATGCTCACATTGGAAACGGAGGGAAAACATGGAGGTAGAACTGGGAAAAAGGATCTGAAAGGTTTGGCTACAGTGTACTAGCTTTAATGAGGGGGTTCCGTGACACATACGAGGGTCAGCCAGAGGTTTCTGCGGAAATCATGACATCATCAAAAAGGGTCGATGTGAGTCGATGCGGCCCACTCGGCCACAGGGCTGCGAGGAGGCAGGGCCACCAAAACCAATACCGGTAGGACACGAAAACAACATTCCTCATTTCTTGCATGAAACACCAAGAACCGCCAAAGAGACACAAAGAAGGGAACACAAGCAAACACGCTGCTAGGAGTAGTCAAAGGCAGAAGAAAGGCTTCACACATCAAACGGACAGCTTGCAGGGTTTAGATTTTAGGGCTTTTGGGGTTTGAAGGAGTTTCCGCTACGGAGGTCAGTCTCACGAAATGCTCTCAATGATGGACATCCGCTCGGGTTTTGGAGTTAAACAGACCCAATGGATGCATATGTGGGTGTGTGATGAGGTAAAAGGTCACGGTTTTCTCTTGTAATCCATGCCACAAGGATGTGATGCTGAGAATGAAACAGAATGAGAAAGTAGAGGGAAAACGTGTGTGAGAATGAATTTTTTTTTTTGGCCGAGCCGAGTCAAATTAAAACTTTTGACAAGACATCAAAAGTGTTCAGTTTCATACCACTGTGCTCCGTCTAGCCATGTTTAAGTGTAAGATTAATTCCTGTGTGAACGGCTCTTTAAAGATCGCTACACGAAAACACAAAATGACAGACATAATGGTTAATGTTAAGAGATCAAAGAGCTTAAAACCAACTTGGACAGGAAGGGAACCGTCTGACCGACATCTGAAGTCACTGACCACAATAAGGATTTACATGACATCAAAACCAGGAAACTGAAATCACAAAGTTATATATACAGTGATCAAGGACATCAACATTTTGCTACAAAGTCCTTGAAACAAAACTCTTGAACATCTTTCCAAGATGTGATGCCATAGGCCTCCAAATTTTTTAACCATTTCTGAATGCTTGCCACAGTCAGACAGTGCCAGGCAATCAGTTTCAAGCATTCTGTTTCCAAAAAGCTTTTTCATTTTTCTAAAAACAAAGCATCAGAGAACGCTATGTGGCGTTGGCATCCATAGCCAACACTAAGCATAATCCCACAAGGCCAATAAAATCAATCATTCATCAAATAAATGCAAAGACTTATTTCTTCTGCTTCTCATAACAAGATATTAGAGTGAAAACGTGTGGCGTGCGCTCAAGGCTTACAACACAGCAGCAAACGCTTTCTCATAGCCAGATATGGAGATTCATTACATCACTGGCAACCCCAAAGCAGCTTTAGAATCATATTAAATATTAATATGTTTCTGAGTGAGTGTAAAAGAGAGATCAAAGAGTAACTCTGAATTACATTACCGCTGTCTCTGCCTTTTGCTCTGCTTCTGACCCCACACTCACGACCTCTAACACCTGACCTACGACCCCACGCAGTAGTTCTCTTTGTTTCGTCTGTGACAGCTTGGGTGACACACTGGTCGGTGAAAGCGTTGTCACGTCATCTCGGAACGGTAGAAGAAAGTGACGGGGTTAAACTATCATTATGTTGGCAGTTCCACACATGTCAGGAAATGATCACGGTACTGGTTTAACTGAATTCTTCTACCAAAAATCCCATTAAGGTAATATATTCGCGTTGTAAAATTGGATATCTATGACTACAATAGTAGGAAATATAAAAGCAGTCAAACATACCTTAGAACTTTTTGCCGTTATATATTTTGTTTTCCTACTAAGTTGTTCAACGGGGTTCAACAACTGTTTGGTTATAGCACTCTTCCAGATATCTTTCTCTGTGTATCTTTTAAAATAATAAATAGAGAGTTGGAAGCAGAAGGTTGTGGGTTCGAACCTCAATGCCAGCAGACATTGACTGAAGTGTCCTCGAGCAAGACATCTTACCCATGTTTGCTCTGCAGTGATAATTGGCAACTGCATAATACTGGTAAGTTGCTTTGGATAAAAGCATCTGCCAAATGAATAAATGTAAATGTAAAGTGTACAAAAACTCATATGTGAGTAAATAATGGCTTAATCTTTTTGATTGAACTATCCCTTTAAGTTGTAGTAATTTTATTATTTTAAGATATGATATTTTTGTGTGGGATAGCTGTGCTGTGGGTCAGTGGTTGGACCATGGTGCTTACACGGCTCTTCAATCCCAGGGATGCTCATACTCAAAATCTAATGTAAAAGTACAGTGCAAGGTATGTTGCTTTGGATAAAATCATCTGCAAATGCATAAATGTAAACATTATGATAATATCATATTGTGACACCCCTTCCACTGCTACCACATTAAATCAAAATTTCACAATTTTGAAGAACTGGAGCTTGATAATTTTTATATTTAAACACACACACACACACACACACACACACACACACACACACACACACACACACACACACACACACACACACACACACACACACACACACACACACACACACACACACACACACACACACACACACACACACACACACACACACACACACACACACACACACACACACACACACACACACACACACACACACACACACACACACACACACACACACACACATATATCAATTAATGATTCAATTTAAAAACGATATAGTTTTGCATACTGCATTTTTTTCTTCGTTATCCTAAAGCCCTACTAAATACCTTTTTTTAAGCAGTTGCAGTACAATAAAGAGTGCCAGATGGGAATTCAATAACAGCTCTGACGGTTTCAGCGACTTCATTCAATGAAAGACTCATCACGCTGACTCAAAGTGATTTTCTCCTGTCTCCAAGTGCAATTCATTAAAGGACTGTTTTGTAAGAATCATCCATCTCGAAAAAGTGCTGAGAGCATTACGAGAAAAACCGGGAAACACAAATTTCTATTCATGTGATCTTTTAACCTGTTCAATGAATGCTCTTCTCCTGCGACACACACAGCAAAACATTTGCAGTTGGCTGAACCAAAACTCTGTTCACAAAAGCTGAACCCTGGGCAACACTCAGTCAGGCATTCACAAACACAACCGCACATGCACACAAACGCACAATGCGAGTTCTTGTGATTAGTCAGCGAGAGCTGTGCCGAGTTGTTTTAGTGAAGTGGCTTTGGATCTCTGCGGTAGGGAGAGTCACAATCCACAGCTGACATTTGGCCCCTTAAATCATCCGAGCGTCCATCCGACACCTTCTCTCTTTACAATATATTCTCAACCATCCATGTTTCTCTGCTCTACTTTTTCTCCCTCACCTATTCTGTCCTTTATTTACATCTAAAAGACGTCTGGGGGTTTTTGTCCCCCTGCAGCGTATGGTGCTGGACGCGTCACTGCCCGGAGTCTGTCAGATCAGAAGTGGGTGCAAACAATAAGCTGTTGTGCATCTGTCTCCTCAACCACACCTCCTGCTATTCTCCAGCTCTGATAGAAATCAGAGGGAAAAGGGAGACAGACAGAGTCGGACTGAGTGAGAGAGGGGTATTCCTTGCCCGCTGGGACACATGGGTATCAATGTGTGCTTTGATCTTTCCCTTTTTCAGCACTCAAAGAATCCACCTGCATGTCCCTACGCCCCACCTTTATCTCCCTCACATCTTGCTCCCCTTAGAAACACTTGAACCGCCCTGGATGAGCTCCAGTGACGGGATACTTTCAGCTTTAGATGCCCTGTCCAAGAACCATTTACGGTCCGTTTGATCCCATTTGCACACATACGGCACAAGCTGGCTGGGATTCAACAAAACTTCCAGTGGTTGTGCATGCTAATCAGTATTCTTTAAAAAACAGAATCTTTTTACAAGTTCAAATCATGTGAAATCGCAACATGTCTCAACTAAAGATGCTAAATCACAGTTATTAAAACAATCACCTTATCCCATTCAATCCTTATGCTTCAAACTAGTCTGCATCCATGCATGGGTGATGTTGTGTGCGTATCCAATGCAGTGCATATCATGTGTCAGACTTAACAAAAACCCCATGAAGACCTAAATAACAGGCCAGTCAGTCACACAGATCTCTGTTATCATGTTGTCTCAGATGCATTCCTGGTCCTTGCATCACCTCTGAATCACAGGCGCCGTTTGAAGCTACAACTGTGGCACAAAACCCTTTTTACACGCAGCGGGGCTGTTTACAGCACCTCCAATACACCCTTGAATAGGCTGGCATGTGAATACATCTCGGGTACAAAGGGTTGAGCAGATAAGGAGCGATCAATGCTAAGTTTATCCAGGAGGAATAAAACAGGTAGGTTTTAATAGAGTTTTTAAGCTTGGTGTCCTGATCAACCTTACATTACCTAATGGGACTTTGTTTATATTGGATTCAGTGAGCATTGGTAGTATATACATAATATATGTATTAATTTGAAGATCTACTGACAGAAATACAATATAATAAACATAACTAAACTAGTTTTCAGAGGTATGTAAAACCTTGCGTAAGAAACTGTTTTTTAAACCTAATTGTCTATCAACATAAAGCGAGAAGTCTTTGGAATTTGCCACCAAGTTTCCAACAGTAGCTCTACATGGACAAAGTGGTTTACAGAATACAATTTGTTAATTCTTATTTCCATTGGCAAAAAAGCTAAAAGCGTAATGATGCCTTTGTCCTCTGACAGCCTCTGTGTTGCATCGAAAAGGATGGATAGAATGAAGGCCGATTTTCACGTCTGCTTCCTATTCGGCTCTTGTTTTGGTAACACAATTAACACATGTTTGGCTATTGGTGGTGCCAATAGCCAAAAGAACCATTAAGTCAAAGGTAAAAAGACCTTCCTTATGAAACCATTTAGCCAAAAATTATTCCTCTTTGGCATCATGAAGAACTTTTATTGTTAGCAGTTTGCCATTGCAACCAACAACAAAGTACTATTTAAGTCCCAGAGCATTTTGCATAAGCTGTAATTGAAAAAAGAACATGCAAGAAGCATTGTCAGAAACAGTGAACTTATCATCTTTGAATCGTCCACTTGTCTTAAAAATCTACATGTAAAAAGGTTGTTTACGATGGGATATCAAGATGAACTGCCTCTTAAACTGCTTTCAGATATTCAGAGGAGCTTGATTAGGAGGATAATCCAGCTGTCATTGTGTTATTCAGGAACAACAGCAAGATGGATATTACGAGATTATAGACCGGAGATGTTTTGCTTAAAGCGACGTCTCCAGTCATGCGGTGGGTGGAGGCCTCTTTCTGTCCAACAAGTCTTTGTGGGCGAGATGACAGAGGGCTTGATTGTAGGGACACCTGTGTTTTGTTACCGTGCATAACCAAAAGGTGAGACAAAGCAAAACAAACAATCACAAAAACTGCTGCTATGACAACTATGCGGGTCCACTGAGGCGCTTTGTATGAAAGTTATAAAGCAGATACTCCATATCGGACACGGGCATGAATTTACACGTGTTGACACACAAAACAGTGTCCGCATTCTAAGTGCTTATTCTTTTCCTTTGTGAGAATGAAAAAAGACGTTTACAACCACGCACACAGCCGCGCCAAACGGAAAATTGTAGTTGGTTGTTGCAGTTAATGCTGCTTTCTCTCAGCAGGGAAGGAGGCTTACCTCAGCTGATTTAAATGCAACACAAAGCACTGAGCTAACAAGATTCTTTCTAGTGCACTATACAAATTGTCCAAAACACAAAAACACAATTTACACACAGACGAATACAGGTACGCACGCCCACAGGCACGCACGCCCACACACGCAGGCACGCACGCACACAGGCACGCACGTACACAGGCACGCACGCCCACAAGCACGCACACACACAGGCACGCAAACAGACGCACACACAATGTATTTTTATACAAGACAGTAAAAGTCTACTCTACCCTAAAAAAATGTTACAGTGATTTTTTGTGAAACTATTACCATGAAAAAAATGGATAAAAAATATTTTTATTAGAATTCACCAAAATGCGTATATTAAAATATATTAATTTAAAAAATACTTTTGTTTTTCACAACATTAATAGAAATTAACTGTTGGATTTTTAATCAATATTTTCACCCAGAAAAGAATGTACTGTTTATTTCTGTAATATTTACTTATAAATTATAAATATTTATATATAAATTACTTTTATAATATCATGTCTTAGAAACAATCAACTGTATTTATATCACTATGGTAAAATAATTATCATTCTATTATATTGTACAGTTTAAAAGCTTTGAATGATGATACAGATGGTAGAGAGAGAGATGGAGAGAAAGAGACCCAAAGGTTGGGATTGGTGAGCCCAGACAGGCAGTCTACCATCTGACAAAGATACAACCATTTACCTAATAATCCTTGAAAAACTATTAATTAGCAAGTTTTGACTATACTTTCCACAGAAGTCTACTAGCTCAAGAGTTGTCAAAACTCACCCTCACTGGAGTAGTCTTGGCCTGAGCTCTCTGAGGCTGCATCCCGGTGGGACCTTGATCTCTTTGGCCTCCTCCCGAAGCCTGTGCCCGCACTCCCGCTCCGGCTGATCCATTAGTACACACTGAGTGCGCAGTTCCTGTCCTCTTTGGCCTCTGTTTGATACCGTCCAGCAGCCTCACCAGGAGGATGTTGCTCGGCAACTCATCCACTCCGCTTTCCACCAGCGTGCGGCACTCCGGGCAGCGCAGTTCCCCAGCACGCGATCCCACAATTCCAATTAGGCAACGCCGGCAAAACGTGTGCTGGCATGGCAACACCTTCGCCGTGGCGTCCAGTCGCTCCAGACACACCGGACACTCCAACAGGTCGAGGAGTGCAGACTCATCCATTTTCTCAATGTGGTCGTTCATTCAATCAGTTTTGTGCGTTCGAGGAGGATAGGGCATGGTGGGGAAATGAGCTTTTTTATGGAGGAAAGTCTGATCCGGCTATCATGTCACTCCCATGCCGCAGTCATGGTCATGCCACTAGCATTTACTGCAAAAAGCAAAAGAAAATGGCATAAGTACATCGCTTTCATATACATCACGTCACAATGTGGAAAACAAGGACACACGGGTCCTGGTATTCAGGTGTCTTTTGGGGGATCGGATCACAAGTGGTCAGCTGAGACATGTAACAGTTTATGCCTGGAAGTGATAATGTTCGACGTATTTTCATCTGCAAGACATCTGTAAGACATCTGCTGTCAGGTGTAATTCAGACCTCTAGAAGATATCAGTAAGATGATTAAGATTTAGAATGGATGTACAACAGCTAAAGATGTTTATCAGATGGTTTTAAACATCAGACCTCCAGCTGACTATAGTTAAGGTTTACACACCATGCATGGAACAGACCGATCATATTTGCATTACAACATTTTAACTACAAATCAAGGGTAAAGAATGGTTACTGTGGTAAAACCATGGTAAATTGGTGGTTATTTTTACAACTATTTTCATAATTATTCTGTAGTGAATTCTATCATTTCAGGGCTGTATGAACTGAACAGCTTTTCATGCAAATGGTTTAGAGCTTCAGGTAACTGGCAAACTTAAAATCTGTTAATCTTTTAACAGACACTGACCAGACGGACTGAGATGCATCAGGTCGAGTGCGATGCATTTTAAATACCCACAGATGTTTCTCTGTGACCCTCTTAAATCTGCGTTTAAAAGCTGACAACAATGCATCAATGAATTGTAACTTAAGCCGCGAACAAACCTCAAAAATAACATCGCACACAATACACTTGAACACTATAAATTATGTTCACAAACTGAACCTGATTTAGCATCACAGTACAGAGTTGAACCCTAGTGTTCCGGCAAATATGCTCCTGAACTCGGCTGTGTCTCCCACCTGTCCCATGCCTGATCAAGCTCATACACCTGGATCTCTCCCCGTTATTCCGATGAATACACTGCGACGATCCCAACAAAAGACGAAGGATTTATGTACTACAAAGAGCTTCCCATTGGCCATGTGCTGGATATGATTGCTTCTGGTTTGTATACGTTAATTCACATATATCTTAAGAGGTTTTTCACCTTCCAAAAACAATGATATTTTTTGTCTTGTCCATAATGCAAAATGTCACATCCATAACGCAGGTAAATTTACATTTTTAGAAATAGAAAACTTGTGCATTGACTGATTTTTATCTGATGTTTAGATACTACTAACTAGGGCTTGAATATAAAGAAATTGGTTAAGTTTATTGTTAACAATTATATTCTAAGAATGTTTTTATGTCACATCCATACACAAAATGTCACGTCCATAACTCTGGTTTATTTACATATTTGAAAATAGAAAATTTGTACATTGACTGATTTATCTGATGTTTAGGCACTATCAACAAGGATTTGAATATACTAAAAAAGTTGGTTAAGTGTATTGTTAACAATTATATATTAAGAATGTTTTTATGTCATGTCCATTACGCAGGTTAATTTACATTTTTTAAAATAGAAAACTTGCTCACTTATTTATTATATGATGTTAAGTCACAATCAACAAGGGTTAGAATATAAAACAATTGGTTGAGTTTATTGTTAACAATTATATTCTAAGAATGTTTAAATGTCACGTCCATACACAAAATGTCACATCCATAGTGCAGGTTTACATACATACTTGGAAATAGAAAACTTGTGCGTACACTGATTTTTAAAAATTGTTTACGTTTATTGTTAACAATTAAGAGTGTTTCATGTCACGTCCATAACGCCAAATGTCACGTCCATAACGCAGGTTTATATATAATTTTTTTTATTTGTTCAGTTACTTTTATCTGATGACACAACTAACAAGGGTTAGAATATAAAAAAATTGGTTAAGTTTATTGTTAACAATTAAGAATGTTTTACGTCACGTCCGTAACGCTTGAATTGCTCATATCCATCACCGGCGAGCAGTAAACTCGAGAGTAAAATACACTTGCGCACTCCACACAGAATGTGAACATATAGAATATAAGTATATAAAACTGTTATATAATACTCTGTGCGCAGTTTTAACATGATAAAAGGTCGGAAACTCGAGCCCGCCCCTTCATGTGAAAGTAACGCATAAGAGTAACATTGTATCAAACTACAAAGGCAACATTTGCAACATTGTTTCCCCGCGGCGGAGAACCGGAACCCACAGTGAGTGCAGCCCAAAAACTAACACAACACAACACAACACAACAACACAACCAGCATTAACAAACTAATAAAGTAGAGACATGTACACAACTTCACAAAGTTTAACTCGTGCAAACTGAACGGAACGGATTAAAGGAACGCAAACCTTAAATGCGGGCCCCTTCTCCCCCTCCTCTTCTTCCCGAACACTTTCTTTTCCCGAGATCCTCAAACTAGGGAATGCGTCTTGGAATGGGCTCCTAAAATCTGGACACAAGTTCACCCCCGAGGATCGGTACATCCGAGATCCACCTCCACCAGTGGCTCAATCGAGGATGAGAACGACCCGGGTCAAGGAAATCGGGAGTAAAATTGGGGAAAGACGAACGGGAGACGCGAGTTCCTGCGTCCCAGCGCCATGACGAACTCGGTTGACACTGTGTGTGACGCTGCGGCGTCGAGGCGGGAGGGAGGGAGTGTTTTGAAAACGCACCTCTTGGGGGTGTACACGAAAAATTTGAGTGTGATTTCTTAAAGTTCTTCGAAAACCAAAATGACACAACGAGTAGTCATCTTTAATCGGAAATGTATTTTCATTTGAACTCGTTTGCACAAGTTTTCCTGTGGGAAATAGTTTGTTTGTTTTCGACGCATGCGTCAATTGTTCTAACAGGCTGAGAGATTTGTTAAACCGAATTCTAAGTTTTAAACGCACTGTCAAACATATTCCTAGCCTGTGAGAAGTTATATGAGAACTTATTAAACACAGATATGCATATTTTAACAAAAAAAATAAAAACATGCTTAAATCTACTAAGATTAGGATGGCCCCCAATGCAATGCAGCCCATTTTAATTATAGGGGGCTGATACTACAATGCAAACATACATGGAAATAAACATTGTTAAATCATATTCCTAGAACTGCAACACTTTTAAAATAAAATCTTTCATAATTAGCTTCATTGCACATTTGAATAGCCATACTTCACTTTACAAAGTTAACATAGAAATCAACATTTAAAAAAGTTGAAGTGCTTTAGTTTTAAAACACCACATGGCAAACTTTCTTGACATGATACATGTGATCGTGATCCTGCCTAAGCCACAATGGTCCCTCAAACCCTCTTAAACGTTTAACTTTAGCAATAAAGCTTTTCTTCTTCACTTTGTTGTCAAAGGTCAATATGCTACATGCACACGGGCACACACACAAAGGTTAACGTGTAAGTAAAGTTACATCACTGGTGTATAAACAGTGCAAGAGACCTTTTAAAATGACACGTCATGCACAAACGATCCCTGTTCTGAGATCATTAAACACTTCACACAGTGTGATTGTGCTTCATATCAGATGATCTCCCCAAACATGATGAGGAAAGGCCCAATTTTGCTTTATAAGACAATAGGAAGTGTTTCCTTTCTAAACACTCATTCTTAAATCTCCCTCTGCTTTTATTCCACAAAGACGGGGTTTATTCCACAAACCGAAGCCTCGGGCGCTGCTTTTTAAGGTTTGAGAAACTAAGGAATGTTTCAGTGATTCATGACTTACTCCGCTTGCAGGGAATCAAGAAGGTGGGTTTTGTCTTGGGGTGGTAATATGCCTTATCCAAAAGTAATTGTCACTACAGGGTTTTAAGTTCAAAGAGGTCATTGTCCGGAAAGGCATCGTGGTGTTTTGATTACATTTTAAAAATACGTGTAAAGTTTAAGAGAAATTAACTGTTGGATTTTGAATTGAATATTTTTGATTGAATATATTTGCCACTGAAAAAGGTAATGGTTTTAAAAGATTTTATTAAGTAAATTAAACTGTTTATTTCTGTGATATTTTATCAAGCCATGTTAAATATCGTTTACAGTGGTATTACTTTCTTTTTCTGCGAAAGACAAAAGAAGATGTTTTGAAGAATGTAACGCTTGCATTGGTTTGCTTATTCATTGCGAACTTTCTTTAAAATATCTACTTTGCGTGCTGCAAAACAAAGAAAGTCATACATGTTTGAAATTACAAGATGGGGAGTAAAATATGACACAATTTTCATTTTCGGGTGAACCATTACTTTGAGGACAATTACATCACAGTTTACTTCTAGCTAAATAGTTAACAATCAGTAACATGCATAAATGATTGAGCTTGAGAATTAAACACATGTGAGTATGATGAAAGATTAATATACATTAACTATATTGTTTTGTCTACTTTAATGAGAATCATCAATCAGACGACAAGAAAACAAATACAGCAAATGTATATGAAACATAATAACGGGGTGAAAGGAATAGTATTCCACACAGAGGAAAGAGAGAATAATAAAGCAGATAGATTTATGGTCACACAGCTCTTGGATGTCAGAAGTGATCCCACTGGAGATGGCAGAAGCCCTCTGGTCATATTTCACTGTTGCTGGGGGTCATTTATGCCGGCCTCTAAAGGGTGGGGCAGGGGCTGTAAAGCCTGGTGCAAATTTCTTGGATAACCCCGGAGGAAAGGCCTGCTTTGATTTATCTCTGACCCAGTCAGAGATCGGGCTTGGCAGAATTGTTTTGAGCTTGGAATAACAGCATCGTCCATTAACAATAGTCACAAGCGCATACACGCAAAAGTGTTTCATGGCATCGATGCTGCATTTGTGAACAGCAATTTGCGCCACACACACATTCTTGTATATTAAAGTGCATGCGTTTCTGCCACTTCTGAGACAACAGCTGCTTTGCTGGCAATAAAAAGCAAGGGTGGAGAGAGAGAGAGAGAGAGAGAGAGAGAGAGAGAGAGAGAGAGAGAGAGAGAGAGAGAGAGAGAGAGAGAGAGAGAGAGAGAGAGAGAGAGAGGATGTGACAGACAGAATAATGGATTCAGTGATCCACGGCACCTTCAACAGATCTGTTATCCAAGGCCATGACAACTACGACCATCTAAATCTACAAACAGGAATTCATGTTTTAATGTCAAACATAGAAAGGGATAATGTGTGTGTCTGCCATCTATTTTGTGGCTTTTTCATAGAATTTCTGAAAAAGAATAATTCCAGCACAACCACTTTTAAAGCAATCCAATTACTACAATTTTAATATATTATTTAGAGATGCATCAACATGTCTGCTCATAAGTGGCCGATAAAATGTAATTTCATTTAGTTTTATTCTTATTGGCTATAGCCAGGGCTAAAAACTTTTATGCACAGGTTTTGAAACATATAAGGATGAATAAATGCACTGAATTTTATACATTTCTCAACAAAGAAAACATTTTACTCCAAGAGGCTCAAAAAGGGGACAAAGTGTTTCGGGGATTGAAATAGCAAATTTCAAGTCTCAAGTGAATATATATGAAATAATCAGGATGATTTTGAAACATCTTCTTGTTACTACACCATAAAAACTTTCAATAATTGTCTTATTTTATACATTTTCCACATATGCTGTTAAAACTATTTTACTGTTTTTGATTATCGATTTTCCATATATTTTCCATAAATTTTGACATTATCAATATTATTTTTACAGTATTTTTTTTCTACCAGAACATTACTGTCTCTTCTTACAGTGTATGGGTGTAGATGAGCTGATTTTAATATAAAAACGCAAATTTTATTTGCCAAGATTTTAATAATAAGTAAGCATTTATTATTGTAGCTAAATATAACTAAACCTAAAAAAGAAACAAACCCTTTAACATGCCCGGCCTAAACCTCCTGTTTCAATAGAAAACACAACAGCGCTGTGAAAAATCTGTTCTTGTCATGCGATTTATTGAGCAATAAAAACAGCATTTTACTCTCCTCGGTTGAAAATAAGTGCGACAAAAGAGGCAGACAGGTTTCATCATGTATGGCAACACTCTGCACATTCGGCTTTATATTTTTCTCCAACACACCCAGATACCTCTATCAATACATAATACACAACTGCACAGTCGATAATCCTACTCCTGTCTGTCTGAGACAGGAGTAAAGTAGAATATTGAATGAATGAAATGCTTTATTTTGTCTCAACAACAGAGACAGCAAACTAGTGCAGAGGTTAATGAAAGAGCACTATCAATCATACTTCAGGATTTAAACTTAACCCAACCTACATTTAAAAACCCACAGAGAGATTGTACTAGATCTGTGTTCAGACTCCCAAAAAGAAAATTATAGCTCCAGGCAAAACACTTGTCATGTTAGGCACAGTGCCATAGATACAATTTTTGAGAGGCATAAGTGATTCATTCCGTGCTTGGCAAATGAAGCACGAATATGTATTGCGTATGCATATATACATAATAGGTCTTCCTCTTTGACTTACACATTGCCTTTGGGGAACCCCAAGCACAAAGTCAATTAACTCAACCCCTGGGATCTGATAAATGGGTAAAAGATTTAAGAGGAACTGGGGTGAGTCAAGGAGAACTGTTTTGTCTCGAACGATCCATTGTGTTGTCGTCTCATCGCCTTACTCCGCTCACCCCATCAGTCATGGATATATTAAACATTCCCACAGTGCACAGGCCTCAATTATGATCTGCATTTCGGGCAAAGTTCCGTGAGCAGGAATATGGAACATTGTATAATCATTGCAATGTACACTGCTGTAGTAAATGTGATGTTTGTATTGTTGAAGAATTTTTAGGGCGAATATCATCAATCTTCAAACCAAGAATGTATACAAGTGAACAAAGTGATTTATAGTTATAGGAAAACTCCAAATGCAACATATGGCAAGAACAGCTCAAAGGGAAAGTTCCCAGAAAAAAAATGTGTCGTCATTTACTCTCACTTGTTACCATAAAAGAAGATTTTTTGCGAAATGTTGGGAACTAGCAGCCATTCACTTGCATTGGGGTTTGTGGCCAGGATAGAGGTAAATGGGAAGTGCTGCCGTTTACCAACTTTCTTCAAAATATCCTCTGTTGTGTTCATACTTTTGAAGCAACAGGAGGGTGAGTAAATAAAGATACGATTTTACATTTTTGGGTGAATTTCTTTAATTCAAACAGTCAAGCCTGATGGTAGTCGTGTGATAGTGTGGGGATGCGAAAAACACAGATGTAAATGTAACATGCAAGTACTTCTACAAATGTCAAAATCTTGACACTTCACTGTAGTGTGAAATGCTCATAAATAAATACAATAGAGTGGATTTCCATTATTACTTCAAATAGAGGTGTAATCAGTTATTGACACTTTTCCACTAGGGAATTTTCTTAGAATCCCTAAGCAACAGTTAGTAATGTATTCCAATTGTGATTATAAAGGAATCAATCTGATGGCAAGACACATACAAATACACAAAAGTATAAAGTCAAATAAGTTGGTCCAAAACTTTTCAAAGCCCACATTTCTTTAGGGAAATCAGTAAAATTCTTGATGACTACCAGTTAATTGCATTGCCTTTTTAATTGAAAGCATTTCAGAAAGAACATTAATGGTAACACAGTGATTTATGATGCTCTGTCATCTCCAGAACTGCAGCACAATATATTTGCCATCCTCGAAATTAAAAGGCAGCCGATACTTATGCGAGAGCAAAATGCAGTTGAGAAAGCAAATAAAAATACATTCTTTCATCCATCAGTGCTTTCTCTCCGCCACCACGGCGTGATTGATTTCCCTCCCGTCATTTCCCTCAGGATCAGGTACCTTTATTTGCATAACATGGGCCATCAAAGAAGCACAATTAACTGTGAAGACATGTTTAATGCGACAGATTGAGTTCATGTCGTGCAAAGCATGAAAAAAAATGCTAATTAATATGAGCAAATTGTGGTAGAGTTTAATTTGCAGCAAAGATAGAGACTTTAAAATGATTTTCTTTATAAAGTACTGTACTAGTCTTAGGCACATCAGTGTTTAAGTGGTTCAATGGTTTAAGTTAGTATTTACATCTTTTGCAGAAGTGTGTCATTAAAAAGTATAAGTTTACACTTCCAAAGTTAATTTTGTCCTTACTTGTTACAATCCAGTGAGAATTTTATGGATAAGAAACTTTTTTCACAGTACTGGAGCTTGCGGGTAGGTGCCCTAAAGCATCTTGAAGACATTTACACGTTTTCTGGCTTTAGTCTACGTTTTTTCTCTCTTTTTATAATATGATAATAGATTAAATTCATTATGACACCAGATCTCTGTGTAGAGCACTGGCTATTTTCATCATGTGCATACACAAATCTTACTGGATTTTAACAATAATGGTAATATGAATGTTTGGAAATGTAAACTCATCTTTTATAGTGACACACTACTCTAAATATTATAAATAACTGAAAAACATTTATTGGGGTAAGAACACTGACATAACTGACTATTTCAAAATACTTTATATGTATTTACTTTTCTGCAGAATTCAAATGAAGATATTTGGAAGAACTTTGGTAACTAAACAACCTGGTCCCAAATTGAAGTCCACTGTGTGAACATAAAACAATTGAGACATTTCACTAAGGTTTTTGAAAGACACAAGGTTGTATAAATAATTACAAATCTTTTATTTTTGGCTGGAGTATCACTTTGTATGAACTCAAATAAATTGACTTTTTTATTCGTTATTTGATGTTGAGTACTATACTTTTAACTCATATGCCGAGATTTCTTGCAAAGTTATGAACACCCACAGTAGTCTGTGGCTGTCTGGGAATGTATGGGTGTTCATGATAAGGGGAAGCCCCCACACACTACCAGCCAATTCTTGTGACAGCTGCACAGTTCCTGTTGGACTGACTGCTCTGATGACCAATCAGAATAGAGAAAGGTAAAGAAAATCCCTCTTAAATAGGTGGGCAAAAATAGATTTTGGCTAACCGATTACAGCTCATCTGTTTCACATACATAACCTAAAATATCAACATGCAAGCGAACACGCACACTCTCAAAAAATTACATTTATTTTTCAGTATAAAGATAAACACAACATGCAATCATACAGTAATAACACTAATAAATTATTTAACAATTGCTTTAGAATTCTATACAACTTTCCTGTACACTTTCAAGTGTTTGCCACTTTTTGCCAGCAACTAAAATAAGGAAACCGTTTGAACTCATCCAGCTGGAAGTGCAGCTGCATTCAACACGCACAAAGCATCCCCACAGAATTTCATAAATACCGTCATAAACCCAAAATAACCCCATGGTAAGCATGCCAAAGCACGCTACTGTTTAGTTGCTTTTTATATGCATAGTAACTCTCTCAATAACAGTTCGGTCAATTCCTGAAATTAAGCTTTAAACTTGGTACGAAACCGGCAAAATAATTTCGGAGTATGTTATGTAAACGACTGTGTAAAAAGTATAAAAAGAGGTTCAGAAAATGTGTTTGAGAAGACTGGAATTTTTAGACTAAGTTTAGCCGGGTCTGTTGTCTGAGGTAGACAGCTGCACCAAACCTGCTGCCTGTTGTGTGCAAGTACCTGAAACAAGAAAATTGACCTCTGACCCCTGAACTAGACCTCCCTGACCTGTCCCAAGCCTTAAAAAGCAGTTTTCATATCTTCAGCTGTTAGTTAATACAGCACAGAGCAGCACTTTAACATACAGTCTGTCAACAGCTACGGGGTAACATGAGTCGGAGACTTCCTCAAGTGCTAACACTCAGCTACGCTTTGGTTAAATATTATTACCCACGGCACATTTCTACACAAACAAAATTTACAAAGTAGTGCTAAGTAACTCAGGATATGGAAGCAGAAATGCAGTCGAACCGTGGACGTTAAACTGCCCGTGCCTGAGTGGCCCATTTCCCTCCTTTTCACCCCCTCTTCCCCTACGTGCACCTCATCGGTCTGTCAGAGTGCATCATGGGAACACTTTGGCCTGCCTGAAGATTGTCCAAGGCTGACACTGGCACGGATGAATAACTCCTATTCATCATTATCTATAAAAGAAAAAAAACAGAAGTGTTAGGACTTGACTAACATGAGATCTGAAGAAAACTTCCAAGCTATATTCCTGATGTCAAAGGTCATTGTAAAATCCACAACGAGGTGCTCTGAACACACACCATAAAATGCCAGGAATACCCTCACATTACTGCCCTGGAACTGCTTTGAGCAAGTCAGCATGTCTCATATAAGAGTCTATGAACTAAAAACAGAGAAGCTAGATGCTTGCAAATAAAGAATTAGGATATTGATCAGTAACAGTTGAACACGTTTGAGCTATGCCCAAAGAAAGACAGAGGCATTGTATTCATTTATCTCGTTGTGAATGAGTGTTTTCTCTGGATTGAATGAAATAGCTACATTCCTCTTTTATCTTTCATTGATCTATTTCTACAAAGATGAGGCTTTGGGTGAATTTGTAAAAATGTCTTCATAGGATTCTGAAAGAAAAAAAATAAAAGGCCTTTACACAGAGACTACAAGAACAAATCAGTGTCAATGGGGTTGTAAAGCAGATACTATGTACATCTTTACTATCTTTACTAAACATACATGATATGCTGATTCCTAAAATAACATCTTATAATTATTCTTATAAATCAAAAGCTTATATAATATGTGACCCTGCATGTGAAAACCAGGCTTTCACTTGGTTTTCAATCATTGATTTACTGGTTTTACTATATGTTCAGACTGCCGCCGACGAGAGCGTCATGAGATGCTCTAGCCGCCCTGGTGCCGATGTTGGATGAGAAATACTTCTTGTTGTCTGACGATCGGACCCCTTGTCTCATAAATTCGATATAAAGCGCCATAAAGCAAACATATTGACTGTGCAGACTAATTACAATGTACAAGTTAAGTTATCCTCATGAATACAAATATTTCTGGCGAGCACACACACACAGTAAATGCACATCAAAAACTATTTCAGACACCTTGAATCGCAAATGATTCATTTGTTTATACTCAATTTTGCTTAAGAACTAATTTGGTCAGATCCAAGTTTAACATGACCACTTTCTCTGGACTCCTCTTAAACAGAGCACTTCTACTTTTTGATTCATTGCCACCGATGTGCTTCATAGCTCTCGCTGTCCAAGACGCACCGCAGCTTCCGGACAACTTGATGCTCTCAATAGTGGTGGTTGGAATGTACAGTTACTCAATCAATATTGTATAATGTCTCTACATTGTGTAGAATGATTTTATGTATATATAAGTAAATACCAAAAAAATGACGTAAGTTGGTTTTTTCACAGGCAAGGTCACATTATCATGTCAAGGGGCCATCAAACTGTAAACGCTACCTTCTTGGTAAGCTCCATCCGCCATCACAAGATGAAGGATTTTGGGATAAAGGTGCTGATGCTGTGTTCCTAAAATGCTTTGCACCATGCTGGATCCCATTTCAATGTTCTCGTCTTCGTCTTCGTGGATGGCCTAATAGAATCAAAACACACAAAACTATCTCTTGATAAAACTTTGCACAAAGATATTACTTTTACTGATCATAATAAAGTGATCAGAGATTCGAAGCAGTTTACTGCACGTCCATCCACACAAACTAAAAACATAAAGCAAGCCGTATCTAAGGAACCAGCATTTTCCCAGAATGATCTAAGTAAAAAAAATTATGCTCTCATTTTATAAGCCATTGGCTGCGTTGTTACTGGAGGAGTGTGACCACTAAAGACCTCTGAGATATGCAGTATTTCCACAATGCACTGCTCTGAACTCCCTGGAGATATATAAACATTGACATTTCATGCAAATCTGATCTTTGACCAGTCAATGTGAAATACTGACTAATTCAAACCTTGATTTTGTTGTACGCTTGGATGAAATCCTCAAATCCCATCGCTTGCTCCAGATGAAACCGCAGCTCCTCCAGACGACTGAAGATACTGTCCTGCTGCACTAGATCTTCATCATCCTCTTCCTCACAGTCATCTGCATTCAGATCCATTCATAGCACATTAAACAATCAATCAAAACGCTTCAACAACCAAACAGTTCAATGTGACTGTATTACCGAAAAATATTGGTTAATAGACCATTGACCCGTGGTAGCAAGTGTTATTAACCAACATAAATCAACACAATATCTGAGATTTAATTAAACCACATCAATATCTTTAGCTCAATTAAACACAGCCCCTGCATTTATTTCTCGAAATGACTGTCATATTCTGAACAATAAGAGTTTGTTTGTGTATTAATGCAAATAACAGCGCTGTAGTATTGCATTTCTGAGATAAGTCAACAATTGCTTTTATTGATCTGAGTCTGTGGATAAGTTAAGCAGTTCTTTTAAATGTTTCATGTGAGGATTGGATGCGGTTAACTGGTGCGTTGCACCATTTTGCCAATGCAGTTAGCAGAAACGATGCGCCGTATTAAGTCAATATAGTTAGCCAGTGCATAACAGTGTTTTTGTCAAACAGTTTGCAATGTAGCTGATTTTGGTAAATGCCGTTGTCAGTTGTGTTACACTGTTTTGTGTACAGTAAGCCTTATACATTATTTCGTATTTGTTAGTGTAATTAGCTGCATTGTTGTGTATGTATATTCAATTTTCAGTTGCAGTATGTTGATTTTGCTAATACAGTTAGCAATTGGAATAGATAATTTTTGCAGGTGAAGTTGGCTTTTTTGTTGTCATGATTGTAATTGACTGACTTACCTGAATGCCATTCCTCATTGAGTTGGCCTTCACTGCTGTTCTGTTCTTCATCTCCCTCAACTTCCATTCCATCAGAAGCCAGTTCTCCCGGCTCTTCTTCATCATGACTTACGTCATCATGTTCATCAGCTGTGCCATTGTAAACCACCAGAGGAGGCTCAGGACTAATTTTGTCACCAGGCACAACCAGCCCATTAACACCAGTTGACTCTTCCTCATCAGCAGGACTCCCGTTGGATCCTCGATCCTCATCTTCTTCTTCATCGCCATTATCATCATCTTCACTGCGCTCTTCCTGAAGAAGCCTCTCCATAGATGCTCTGAGCTCTCTTAAGTCATCATCATCATCATACACACTGAGAACAAGAGAAAGTGAGAGTCTGTGATTTGAAGTGTTTTTGAGTAGGTAAGCATACATTTATTTGAAAGTGTATCTTACTCTTCAGTTTCAGACGGTTCATCTCCCTTGTCCTCCAGATCCTCCACCTCCAGGTTGTTCTCAGGAGCGACAGAACCTTCGCGTTCAACAGCATCACTGAACACTTTACTGAGGTCTGGCAGAGAGCATGTCCTCAGCATCTGATACAACACACACAATCATTAATGAATAATAAATTACCTTACAAATTAGATGTCTCCACTTTATATTAAGGGGTCATAAAGAAACATGTAACTATCTTGAATTTATAAAATAACACATTATCATCTGATTCTGATCTCATGCAACTGTCCACTAGAACAGTTAATTCTCTGTGAATTGTGCAATTGAAACTAATAGCGAATTAGTCAAACATTAGAGAATTTTTCAATGGATGCAAATTCAAGGTGAAAACACTAGGCTGCAGCCAATTTCTTTGAGCAGTTATACTTGCATTTTAAAACATAAAAAATGTCAACTCTATAAGTGCAAAGATATAAGATGTAAATATATAATGAATGATTACCCTCATCCTAATTTTGCATTTGGAATTTGAAGGATGTTAATTTCTCTCTCTTTGCATGTCTGCACACTCTTCCGAGGATACCAATTTTAGAAACATGCGACTGAAGTTTATTTTTAACATGGGCTCTGATCATTCATTCTGACCTTCGCAGTTTGTGCAGCACATTTATGCACAGATTGTTTTGGGAACCTGTCACAATGCAATGCAGTAGAGGATGCTGCAGTGATAACCATCTTAAAGGCACAGAGGCTAATCAAAAACAGCCTGGTAGTAAAAGGAAGGCTGAATATATGTGGACATTATTTAAATGTCACAATGGTCTATTATAAATTTTGCCCGAAATGTGGAACATCATCAATAATCAGAAAGAATGTAAAACATGTATGAAGGTTGTATAATTAATTAATTAAATTAATGCAGTTATTTGTAATAGTATATTTAATATTAATGTAATGTGGTTTGAGTAGGATATAGAGCACCATCACACGACTACGAGAGCCATATTGCATGTATACAACAGTTCGACGGCATGAGTTTGTAGATAATTCGCAAACAACATTGGAGTGTCTCGGAGTGAAACCTTGGCAAACAAAAGTTGACATCAGAGTAAAAAAAAGTTAAATACGACCCCAAAAGTGTACAAGCACACTTTCGAGGCTACGGTATGTGGTTTTCAATCCAAATTGTGTGCAAGAATAAAAGCCCTAACTATTAAACACTCAGCAGGGACTTAAAATTCTCTTCACAGACCAGAGGAGGGTTTTAATATCAGTGCAGTCATCCATATCCAAAACTGCCGATGCTACAGAGCTGGGATGTGTTCTCTCACTTGCAAAGCAGAAAGGCATGTTAAACTACTGATTAAACACTTAGAATCTGCTTTGAGAAAATCTAAAGTTAGTGTGAGTGTGTTTGTGTGTGCTCGTACAGGACCTTCTCGTCCAGTTGTCTGGGAGGGTCGGTTGTAAACCATCCAAAGGCCAAATGTGTACTCGTATTTGCCAAAATGTGGGGACGGGTGTGAATGTTAATGTGCATTTGTAAGGGCGAAGTGGGTGAGTGTCTCTGGGATGGGCGAAAACTTACAGAGGGCAGAGCAAAGCCTTTTGGCTAACTGGCATAGCAAGGATGTGGAAGAATCGCATTAATAATGCTCCACTCAGGACCCCTACACACACACATTTTTTTCCTGCACTGCAATGGCCTGCGGCACATCCACACACACATATGCCCACCATTATGTTAGGCAAACACAATTGTGTCTGGGGAAAACAAATCACCGCTTGCAAAACTCGGTGATGTACAAGTTGAAGTCCCTCTATGATTCTCTAAGTATTTCACATTATCAGAGACTGCCATCTGTTACTCCTGCATAGCAACATCTTATCTTCAATCTATATTTCACTTCAAGTCTCCATTCACTCTCTCTCTCTCTCTCTCTCTCTCTCTCTCTCTCTCTCTCTCTCTCTCTCTCTCTCTCTCTCTCTCTCTCTCTCTCTCTCTCTCTCTCTCTCTCTCTCTCTCTCTCTCTCTCTCTCTCTCTCTCTCTCTCTCTCTCTCTCTCTCTCTCTCTCTCTCTCTCTCTCTCTCTCTCTCTGAATGTGATGTATTGTAGCACTGGGGTTCTCATTACAATGTTCTGTATAGGCTGTAATATCTTTCTATTAACACACACTCTTTCAAAGTCCTCTGGACATTACCGGTAGCCTCGCGCCAGTGGCTCCTCAGCCAAGCGCACGAACCAAATGTCTGAACCTGCGGTTCCTCTCGTACTGAGCAGGATTACTGTCGCAACAACGCAGCATCAGTAGGGTAAAACTAACCTGTCTCACGACGGTCTTGTCATTTCAACCATGTTCAACTTTCTTTTGAAGGACACGATTGGCATTGGCTCACATCCATTTATATTCAGAATTTATTGAAATTCTTTCACTTAACTGTTGTGAGTTATTCAATTGCACTGCTAGTTTCCTAGTTTTCAGTCAATTGTCAAAAGCACAAACACCCACATGCACCTCCTTGCTTACAGACATCTCAAAACTCCTCCTGATTATATTCTCACTCACATTTTCTTAGCTATTCCCATCACTCCTACTATTCTATCTGAACAAAATCAACATCGTTCTGCACCGGTGCTTTTCCCAGCACAATATAGGCTTGGGTAAAAAACAACATTAATCCACCTTGCTAGCACAGAACAATCTCTCCCTTGCTAAACACTTGAAAACACTGGTTGTTTTCAGTAAGGTCCCTTCCTTCCTCTCTTCTGTCCAGAACAGCCTGCTTGACAGTAATCAGTCAGACTTTAGAAGTGGGCATTCAACAGAGACTACCACTCCATCGCTCACTAAGACTGTTGAGAGCAACATCATCCATTTTCATTCTGACGCACTTGTTTTCTTCTTTTGACACTTGACTATTGAAATTCTCTTTTAGACCTTAGTTGGAAAAGTAATCTAATGTTGAAGGTCACCCAAGTATGATTGTGTCAGGATTTACTCGCCCGATTGTCATTTTAAACTTGTATGACTTCTGCAGAACACAGAAAGATATTCAGAATAATGTTGGGAACTGGTACCTATTCAATTATATTTGTTCTGCATCCATTAAATATTTGTAATAATGAATGGGCGCTACTACTGTTCTATTAAGGATTATCTGCAGAAGAAAATAATACAGATTTGAAATGGGAGTGAGTAAGTGAAGACAGAATTTTCATTATTGGAAAACTACCACTTTAAATAATCAATAGAACACCTACGGTTTTAAAACTTAATGTCAGTGTGCATTTTAAACTAATTTCAAATGTGTATTTCAAACTCAAATGATCTAGTTTCCGGACTATTCCCAAAACATCTATATTCATGTAAACTCTTCATAATGTGAATAAATGGTTGAACAAAACAACCCACACTTTTTCCACCAATGTCTCTAACCTTTGGGTTGTTTGTGTCAAAGAGGCCTGTGGAGAGACCGACGAGAAGAGCATCGTCATAATGGTGGGACCGCTGTGGAGAGACCGACCGTGACCGAGAGGTGATGGAGGAGGAGTCCTCTGCCGAGGACTGGGCAGACAGGAGGGCCAACGCTACAGTGCGTCTATGAGCTGGACTACTGCTTAGCTTCACAAACAAAGCCTCATCAGCTGCAGTGGAAAAAGGAAGAAATCCACAAAAAGTTAGTCTCCTTGACAATGATGCCTAATACAAACTAATTCTCTTGAGGTTTTGGGGTTTAGCAAAGCTTAAGAGAAAAATTAAGAATAAAGAGAAAACCGAATAGCTGAAGATTTGAGAGTACCTGCTGGTTCAGACTGCTTGACTTCCTTTTGAGGTGTCTCTGTGCATTCTTCTTGAATAAGTCTGTCCTCTGCTGGCCTAAAAGTGACATTGCATTGACAACGGATGAGAGCAAAAGGACAACATGTTTCAAATTCTACAGGTGAAATAAAGATGATTGAATTTAAGGATTGTCATGCCTGTGGGTACTTACACATTTATTTGAGTATCATTGGTCCAGGCCTGCAGCACTTCCCCTGGGGGCGTTGAGGTTTGAGGAGATGCTTCTTCCAAAACTACAGACTCCATATCATCAACAACTAGATGGAGAGAGAAAACGGGATTTGCTGTAAATATTAAACAAGCAAACACTAGAGAAACTAAAAAAAGATTACTGCTAAACACAATGTAGTATTTCTATGTGTTTTATATTTAATAAAGTATTCTCACCTTCTGTCTCACATTCAGCAGACTCAATAGTTTGCACATCTTCTGGAGTCTGTGAGACTAGCTCCTCACTTTTAATATCTGTTGTGATTGGCACTGTATAATGGCAAGTCACTTCCTGTTTAGAATGGTCAGCAGGCTGGCAAGGCTGAGGAAGAGGCACTTGATTGGCTTGTGTGGTATCTGAAGTCTCATCAATGGGATTAAGGCTTTCTGAAAAAGAGACACAGACACAAGCAGCATTAATAGCACTGTTATCAGTTACACAGTGTCGATAAAACCCTGCTACACAAAATACAAAAATACAATGAAAGGACTCACCAGTTTGTGTGTTGTCACAGATGCTTGTGTGACACAGTTGCTGGGTTAAGGATTGTAGTTCTGCTTTTTCCAACACCTTAAGAACCTCTGAGTCTGGGCTCCACACCCAAGCCTTCCTTGGACCCTCCTCCTTTAAATCATCTATGCGAAGGACCTCGCCTTCAGTGAGTAAAAAAGAGACATTAATGCAAATAAACAAGACATATACTGTTAAATATATGTCAACCAAGAAAGTGTTTTATGACGGTATAGTGTGCAATTGTACACTAATGAACAAATGTGCACACTAAAGGTTTGTTGTCCAGATGGTTGCTAGAGGATGGTCCTGAGTCCCACAGCACAAACAAACCCTCCATGGATACAAAGCAAAACACAACCTATTCACTCTGTAAATGCAGCAGCAATCGAAAATAAAATATATTTGCTAATTTAGGGAAATTAATATTTTAATATGGAGAATATTCAACATATATTTAGGATTTTCAAGACTTATAAACATTTTATCAATATTTTGCCAAATAAGTTTCACTGTAAGAACTAGAAAATGCAATAATAAGAGAGTCCACCTGTCTGTTGACCTGCTGTAGCAAGGCTGGTTTCTTCCAGCGTCTGTTGAGCCACAGACAGCAGAGCACCATCAGTTTCCCATTTCTTCCTGTCTCCACCTGAGGGATTACCTGTCTCTGGAGATGCTGCCTGACACACTAAGAATAGAGAAGAGGACATCAAAAAAATGTTTTGTGTGGTGCTAACAAAAAAGGAAAAAAATATTCCTAAATGTTACCTGTGAGAGTTGCACAGGTCTCTTCAAGAGTTTGTTCAGCTACTGAGAGGATGGGTGGAGCTACAGCATCCCATTTCTTTCTATCACCACCAATGGGTGGCCTTTCCTCTGTTATGGGATGAGGAACTGGTTGTGAAGGAGTGGAGGGTTCACTGCTACAAGATTCGGAGTCTTTTTCACAATCTTCCTCAGGAGTCTGGACCTTTTGATTTAGTCTCCTGAGAATCTCCTTCTTTTCATTCTTTTACATAAAAGGTTATCATTATTGTAACAGTTGCTACACAAGATCAAAAATGAATAGTTTAAATCTGCCGAACATCAAGATATGCATTTCTCACCTGAACCAAGGGTGTTTCTGCTTTGACAGAGTCCTCTTTCATAGGTGAACTATGCCCTGATGAAATCTAAAAAAAGAAACAGGAAAATATGACATAGGTCAATGTCATATTTTGACAAAATACATTTTGTATACATAATATATTTAAAAGATAATTTTTACAAAATGAAACCTATTATTCTTGAATAAAAATTACACATGCACCAGTGTTCCTTAAACAAATAACGTTATTGTAAACACGAAGGTTATTGTGCCAAGTTACTGATCCTTGAATATTTAGAGAAAAAAAGCACTAGATTTCTGCTCGTTTAGTAAATATATTTGGTATGACTAACCGCGCCCACATCCTTTAAAGCAGCTGTCATGGAAATGGCTGGAGTGGTGGGTCTAGAAGAGGGCATGGCTTTAGGGACAACTTCCTGAGGGGTGGGTTCTGACTGCTTAGTGGGAGGTTCTAGAGGACATGGGGTTCCACCTAAAGCTCCAACGGCAACCTTTACACCTCGTGCTACAAGCTGAACAAGGGCAAAACATAAGTGGCACAACACATAATAGAGGAACGATGAAAGACAAAGTTTGACATACATGATCCTCCCATGCTTTCTTCTCTCGCTCATATGCTTCTCTCCTCTTCTTTTCAAGCTGTTCCTTGAGTATGGCAGCACGAGCCTTTGATTGAGCCTAAGGCAACGTACACAAACTGCTATACAAAAAAACCCACCAGTTGACTGACTTGATATCAAAAAGCAGAAAAAGTCTTACTTTTAAAGCCTCAATCTTCTTTCTTCGAAGCACTGCCTCTTCACATGATTCCTGACTGTCTGATCCATCACTGTCACACTGTGCCCAAAAAAATGGTTAAACAACATCCTGCAATACAATATATTCCAGAAATACATAAGTGCATAAAAAAAAAATTCATAGTAGTAGAACTTTTCTATTGTTGGTTAAGGAAAGACCGATGCCTGTTTTAAAAGTGCTGAAAAGTTTGTATTTAAATTTAAAAGAAAAAACACTTTTGTAAGACTCTGGAGATGAACGTGGGAGTTTCATATGTTCATATCACCTTCTCTCCTCTGAGGCGCGCTTTGATCTGCTGACGTTCATTAAAGTTCTGCAGTCTGATCTGCCGTAACCTCGTCAGATACTCCTGAAGAATACAATGATTGTGTGTCATATGTCATCCAACAAACATGTACATACAAGACAATGCCAAGGATACATAAACTGGTGAGTGCAAAGAAAAAAAACATTACATTTTCTGGCTGCAAAACCAAAAGGTGAGTAACAAAGCAACATTCATTGATGAGGACTATAACAGGAGGAGTTATATGTTGTGGAATCTTGATGAAGATTTGTGTTTATGTTTATGCCTTCTCTAAAACAATGAAAACTCGAGGATACAAAAAGCAAAAAAAAGTAATTTGGACAAGCAGGTAGTTTTGGGTGAACTGAAATGATGCACTGGAAAAAATTTGTTTAACATTGGACATCAAATGGAGCTTAAACATTCAACGATCAACAAAACACTGAGCAATGCGGGTTGTGGGACGATGGAGTGAGGAATTTGTTCCATGCCAGATTGGACTCCTACCTCCTCCTCTTTGTTGACTCGGGGTCTCCTACATCGAGAGGAGTTTGTCCAGCTTGCAATGATGGCGGCCAGATTTTGGTGGGCCCCCTATTCACCCATTGGTTTGATTGATATTATTAAAGCCACATGAGTAAATATTATCACATGACTGAATCCAAAACCAGAACAATGGATTCCCAAAAAGTACTGATTTGGAAAAGTGTATGTATAGCAATGTTAAATCCCCAACCCTGTTTATTGTGCCCTGATAGCCATTGATGCATGTTATCTTGTAATAAACTGAACTAAAAGAGGTTTATATAAAAACGTACCAGCTGTCCCTCTGCTCTGACTTTATTCAGCATGGCTTCTCTTTTCCGCTGTAGAAACTCTTCCACCTGTTTAGACCTTCCTGCAGCCAGCTCACCTCGCAACCTTAAGACAAGATACAAAAAAACATTAAATTACTACTTTATAAGCAGTTTCAATTAATATGTACAGCATTTACAAAAGTGATAAAACCCAGTGAACTGACCTACAGTCGTACTTTAAAATCTGCTCATTTTGGAGACTTGCTTTCCGTGGTTCTCTTCTAATAACATCCTTACCAGGAGTAAAGGCCCGACTATTTAGCTTCCCTGAGGCTGCAGGAGGACTTTAAACAAAGTATTATTGGTAACATCCTATATTATTAAACCCATACTGTGAATAAATATCAACACTGGAGAAATATCACAACATTTTTATTTCTTATCCCACCTGCTGTTGTCCCCTGAAGACTTGTCCCCCGCAACATCTTTGGGTGTAGGTTTTTCAGCTCCTAAGGGAGCGTGGTCTATAGGTGCTCTGCTGGGAGGAGCATATAACGGGCCAGGACCATGGGGTGGGGCATGGGTGGGGACAAGCTGAGGTGAGGGGCCTATTCCAGGGGAATGAGGTGCTCCAATACCCCCACCCCCAAAGAACTATGAGAAAAATCCCAAACATAGAATTAAAAATACTAAGACCAAATTTAATCATATAATATTATCATTTCAATGTACCTTCCGCTCAGGACTGCTGCCTCCACTTGAACTGAGTACATGTTTCCAACCCTGTTCCCGAGCGCGGTTGATTCGGTTTTGCTAAGACGCCAAGGTAAAAGAGTTTGAACACCAAAAACCACAAGCATTAATTGATGTAAATAATAATTTCTAGCCATTGATCAGTTTACCTTTTCCCTCTCGAACCTTTTCATCTGAGCAGCCTTCAGTAACAACATCTACAGAAAGAAACGCAATTACTGATTACTCAATAAAGAGGCTTTCAAAGAGGCATTAAAATGGCTTTCAACCCAGGAGATGCATTACTGAAATAGCATGAATCACTTGAGAAAAGCAACGAGGCCATCTGTTGAACTTCAAGTGAACTGATGTTCATAAGCTCACCTGTTCTCTTTGTTTCCTCTCTCTCTCCATCATCTCCATGCGTTTCTTCCTCACTCCTTCCTGAAACAAAACGTGTTAAAAAATTAACCGAACCAATACTCAACAACCGAAATTATCATGACATTTTTGTCACCAAATTATTATTAATCTTGTATTTGGTCGAACCAGTTGGTTAAAAAATTCAAAATATTTATATTTAAAGCTTTAAATGCTTTCCACAGAACATTTTGAAGAAAGTTGATAACTGAACAGAAGTGGCACCCATTAACTTCAAATATATGGAAACAAAACCTACATTGGTCAACATTCTTCAAAATGATTATTTTTGCTCAGCAAAAGAAAGGGAATTTATTAAAGCTAAAAATGACAAGTGCCCAAGGAAATGATGAAAGAATTTTCTTGTTTGGGTGAACTATTCCTTTTAAGTTCAAAAAGTACAGCAGGTCTCATGAAATGAAAAAAAATTAGAAAGGGAGAAAATGTAGATGCACACCATTTAGCTGATGGCAAGAGACAATGAAATAGAACCAAAATAGGTGAAAATAAGTTTTCAGGTTAAAATAACATAACAGAATGTAACGTTAGAATGTGCTAACCATGTCACCCTAAGTGTTTGTGCTACTAACTATGGCCATATTAAAGTATCATCCATATGTATCGCCTAATTTCAGACAAATAGTCGATTTGCTGCCAAGAACACCAGCGAAGTTCACAATCTAAACAGTTATCACTTTTGGAGTTAACCATGCAAGTACTAACCAAAACTTAGGCTCTATCACCACATCGTCTCTCTAACCTTACAAATTGAATCTATTAGAGATACTGGGAATTTAGGGAAACAAAGAATATGCAAAGAACGAATGGGTTGCTGCAGGGTTGGAATTTGAGGATTTAGAAGGAGCTGGGTATTAGAAAAGGGACTTTGAGATGGGGACGCTCTCTTATGTACCTCATGCTTCCTTCTCTCCTCCTCCAATCGACTCACTCTCCTCTGAGCTGTCACAGGAGGGGGGGCCTAGACAACAATATGATACCAGGAGCGAGTATCAGAAGTCTCTCGCTCTCATATGTTTCAATGGCGAAATACATTAAAAGAAATACATATGAAAAACATATACACAAAATAGTTCCTTGGACAATAACATTCCTGACATACACACATAGAGGGTAGCCATGGAGATGGATTATCCAATGGAATTTATGATGCTTGAACTTTAGGTCAAGTGTACTCACCTGCTTGAGTTTAACTGATTTTTTTGCGGCATCTGGGACTTTCCTGAGAGCTTCTGACGGTCTCCGTACAATCAAAGGCACTCCGTATTTGGCAGCTGGTTTGGTGATTTTCTGAGCTGGAGAGATGGGAGCCGGGCCAGGGGCGGGACGTTTGGCTGATGTGTGAATAGTGAATGAGTTTACAGATAAAATGATCAATCCGTTGCTATGTTGACCCCAATTAGATAATCATGACATTTTAAAGGGATAGTTTACCCAAAATGAAGATTCTGTGATGAGTTCTAAAGATATTTAGAAGAATATTAGCAAATGAGACATCTGAGGCACCATTGCTTGCCGTAGTTAAAAAATATTGTATAGTTTTTTGTTCTGTTGAAAAAAAGAGATATTTAGAAGAATTTAAAATACAACAGTTCTATGGAACCTCTGACAATGATTTTATTTTTTCCTACTCTGGCAGTCAGTAGTGCCCAAGAAGTCTCAGTTACAAAAAAAATTCTGAATATCTGTCTTTGTGTTCAACAGGAGAAATAATTTCAAACAGGTTTGAAACAACTTGAGGGTGTGAAATTCATGTCAGGATTCAAATTTTAGGTTGAACCATCCCTTTAAAATAAAAACATTCCTTTTTACTCAACTGAAGAAAGAAAGTCATGCAAATCTGAAAGAATTGAAAAGTCCTTACTATTGATGTACAACAAAGCAAGAAAATATGTTTACCTGGTGCTCCCTGGCCCATGCTTGTTTTAGGCTGATGAAGGTGAAATGAGTGACAAAATTCTTGTGCAATAAGCTGTAATACACAAGAGGTGCGAGTCTTTAGCTAAATTCAAGCATTATATAACATATCTGAGTCACAATGCACAAACTGACCATTACAATTCATCACACAAATATGCATGTTTGGGTTTATGTGTCTGACCTGAGGACTGAGAAACTTTTGAATCCTGCGCGCAAGAAAAGGCTTGTCAAGAATGGCTGAGACTGAGGGTCTCTCTCGGGGGTTGCGCTTAAACAGCAGGGACAGGAGAAGACGCAAATCCTGGGAGTAATGCACTGAAACAGGGGGGTATGAACCACGGATGATTTTCAGTACCAGGTTCTTCATGTTTCCTGCCTCAAACTGAGAGAAAGACATCAAGCTCAAATAAAAGAATAAAAAAGAAAAAGAACAAAAAAAATTATAATCATTTATTCACCCTTTTTCTTTACAAACCTACATTCGTTTTTTTGTTCTGCAGAACATAAAGAAAGATACTTTGAAGAAGTTCATAATCGAACAGAAGTGGCACCCATTCACTTGTATTGTATTGACAGAAAACCAATGTAAGTGAAGGGATGCCAGTTACCAACATTCTTAAAATTATCTTCATTTGTGTTCTGCAGATATAAATATATTAATTAGCCTACTCAAAGAGATGAGTCCTAATTTCACAGACAGATTCATGACACTTTCTGATCATTCACATATAAAGGAGCTCTAAAATAAAAACAATTCTTATTAAAACTAGAACACTAGGTACTTACTGCATGCTTAAGTGTGCACATTTCATATAGGACACATCCCAGGGCCCAGATATCACTAGGGTAAACCCGACAGAATGAGGGAAACACAAACACAAGAGACATGTGGGAGATAGTAGGAAAAACATATGAAAAATGAAAAATATGGGATAGAACATGTGCACATAAAATAGAAACATGCATATAAACAGCATATAACCATAAAGGTTATCTTAATTTCATTTAAAACTATCATTTAGCATAAAAATAAGGTATTTATTATTTACTACATTATAATATAACATTTAAAAGTAAATAAGTATATATATATTTAGGAGAATATCTTGAATTTAAGTTGCTTTTGTAAAAGGTAACGAATATAGCCTGTGCTCATCAGCAATGCATGCAAATATTTCCACTGATTAAATTACTTAAAGTCTTCATAAAAGGGAAACAATATGTAGCTGCTAGCACCAGTGATCCTGTGAACTACCCCAGCATGAACTGATTTAAATCTGAGTATAATGCAGACTGTACATGATTGAATAAAGTCATAAGTTCTTCAAATACTACATATCTGGCTCAAAACAGCAAGTCAGTTACCTTTTGTTATTATAAGGTTTATTTTCACAAATCTCTGGAGACAGGTAGTATGGTGTCCCGATACAGGTCCTTGCCAACTCCACAGTGCTGCAAACATTATCACACAGTCTATAAGACTGTATGTTTATGAAATCAATTCAAACAGGCATGTCAAAAGGATAACATCTCACCTGTTTAAAACTCTAGCGATTCCAAAGTCCCCCAGCTGTACTGTACCATCTTTAGTAAGAAAAATATTCTTGATAGAAAAAAGTTACCTTGCGTTAGGTACAGTCAACAGTATGCTGTGCATACATTTCAACAACAGTGTTGCAACATGTAAACTGTACCTGTGATTTGATGTCCCTGTGTAGAATTTTGCGGTCATGAACGTGTTTAAGAGCCAAGCAGATCTGAACAAACCAGTCAAGAATCTGGAAACAACAGACAGGTTACCAATAACATCATGAGCTTTACAGGTTTTTCAAATTAATATCTGTTACTGACATACAAACAAGTATACTATTAAACTGATCACCCACAAAAATGGTCTAATTATTTACTCAGTTTTTATTTGTTTTAAATCTTTGTACAATAATTTTAAGGCAGATATTTGGCGGAATACTTTAAGCAATTCTTGGACCCCATAGTAGAAAAAAATAATGTTAAAATGTTAGTGTTGAACACATAAATTAGATCATTTGAAGAATGTGGGACAACAAAAAAGTTCTGGGACAATTTTGACCATTTAATAATTTTGGTTCGAAGCAATTGTCCAAATATCTTGTTCTGTGTATATCAGAGAATAAAAATTTATACAGGCTTGGAACAACTAGGGAGTGAGTAATTCATCATTTAATTTTAACTTTTGTCTTACGCTACAAGACAAAATAAAGATATTTTGAAGAATGTGGGGATCTGGTTCACATTCACTTGAATTGATATTGTGTCCGTACAATAGAAGTGAATGATGTAAAGCAAAGAAAGTCTTACAGGTTTAAAATTACAAGAGTGAGTCAATAATAACATTATCTACTTTTTTGGGGGGAGTATTGCTTTTAAAACAATGCGTAAAATTATATGCATCTTCATATACCGTATTTAATCTTGTATTTAATCCTTTTATTTGGGTCCCTTATAAATTTACTTTTTTACCTTTACTACTGTATTATGGGGCATGATACCTTTCTGTCATGATTCTGCCTATCTTGGTCATGTTTTTCCTGTTTTTGGCAGAGTCATGGCAGACCTGTGTTGTGTGAGTGTCACATGGTATTGTTTTCTTACATGCCATGTGCTCTCTTGTCTCGTCTCTTGACCCCGCCCCCTTGGTGTCCGTCTAGCTTCCCATCAGTGTTTCATTCCCCACACCTGCCTCATGTCGTTATCCCTTGTTATGTTTCCCTATTTAAAGCCCTTTTGTTTTCTGTCCTGTGTCGCTGCATTATGCTTGTTACGTTTGTTACATGTGTTACTCGTGTTCTGGTCCCTGAATCCTTGTTCGTGTCACGGTCTTGTTAGTGTTTTATGTTCCTGTTTGGATTGTCCCTGTTTTGCCTTGTTTTAGTTATATTAATATTACCTTGTTTTGTGCCCCCTCGTGGGAAGTCTTTTGTTTGCCATTTTATAGTGTTTAGTGTCCTGTTTTCCCCATCGTGGGTTTTTGTTTTGTTTTTGTGAATTAAAGTCCTGTTATTTCACCATCTCGCCTGCATTTGGGTTCTCTCTCCTTCACCTCCATCCCATTCCTGACACCTTTCAAATAAAACTTTTTGTATATGCATTGTGCAAACACACTTGCCAACAGAGCGATTTCTGATTCTGATGTATGAGTTTAATATTTGTAAAACACATTTTCTATGATGAAAGTGCATAAGATGCTAAACATCAAAGTGTCATTTTTCCTCACCTGTTCCTCAGGAAATAGAACCCCTTTCTGGTTATTGATCTTCTTAAACAGGTCCCCTCCTTCACAGTAATCCATTACTATGAACAAACAACCACTCTCTAGAAACAAATAGACATTGTATCAATGAAAAACTGCCTGTGATGGTTAAGGTTCAAATTTAAATGGCACCTTAACATTTAAATAGTTTCTGAAATCTTGCCATAAATAATAATCACACGGTATTTGTATTGAAGGTCTGTTTTAGAGCCGGATAAAGCTGACATTGTAGCCTCATCATTTAATTTCATTAACAGCCATAAACCCAAGCTCAACAACTAACTACTGAAATGATCATTAACTCTATGACATCCTTTCTACAATTTAATTCAGGAGGTTGGGCCTCTGCCAGATAGTGCGGAACTGCATAGGCTATCAATCACAGACCGTCCTTAACAGACAGAAAAAGATTAGGTCGAGCTTTTTGCCGGAACAAATGTTCTTAGATTTATCAACATTTGGCGACTTAACATTGCTCACCCTTTGACATGCATTAGTCATGAAAAACATGCCTGCCAGGAAAATGGCAGAGAAGGGTAATGAGGTATAGCATTTCAGTATTACTTAATTCAGTTTTCTGAAAAGATATGTCTCACATTACACTCAGTTACCTTCAAATGATTCCTTGTACTGGACAATGTTAGGATGGCTCATGTTAGCCAGAACTGCCACCTCTTTACGTGATTCCTGTCTTTCTTTGCTGGACATCTGGAGAGATAAAGAACAGACCACATATATAAAAATAAACTATACATTAAATACTGTACGATACGTTGTTTTAATTCTCCATCAAACACAAACAAAAATTGTTATGTAACATTTTAATTGGGCAACTTCGTGAAAATATCAACCTTACAAAAAAGGGATTTACAATAATACCACAGATATCCACATTTGGTGGTTCAACTACCCATCTAGCCACTGTCATTAACTTTTCTCTTTAACTAAAGCATTTGTTTTATTTTAGGTGTAAGGTTTGTAGCCAAGTGAGGGCAATTTTTTCATGATTGTCACCTCAATAACACTGCATATTCTTCATAAATAGACACACACACACACGCACGCACGCACGCACGCACGCAGGCAGGCAGGCAGGCAGGCACACACACACACACACACACACACACACACACACACACACACACACACACACACACACACACGAAAAACTAATAACTATTTTATATTATAAAGAGCTATTCCTTGTTCATTTGTTGGGTATAATAGCTTTGGGTTAGTCTATTTTTACTCACAGAAATTCAACAAGGTTCGTCATTTCCCAAAACCCTGTCATTTATTTGTCACATTCATAACACACATTCATTCCTTTTTTAAATAAAAACTTGTGCACTGATCATTTTCTGATGTTTAAACTCAATCATCAAGGGTAAAATACAAACGCATATTCTGTTGTCACATCCGTAATGCAAAATGTCACATCCATAATGCTGGATAACTCTATCGCAAACATGATGTCTTGTCAAACATGTCATGTGATGTCTTAGAGAAGGAGTACACTACTTACCCTGGAGATGCCAATCTCCTTGATGACATATTGTCGGCCATCGTCCCTTGACTTCACCAGGATGGCTTTCCCAAAGGATCCCTCCCCGATCTTCTTCAACCTCTCATACTTTTCCATGTCCGAGCAGGACAACACTTCTCATGCTAAGGAGGAGAGAGAGAAAAAACAGGGAAAGGTTTGTCATCTTTGGTGAAGATTTATATTTGAAAGGTCAATTTACATTCAGCTCCATTCATGTCCACAGAAGCTTGTCATTTATTCAGGAGCAGGAATCATGAATTCATCTCAAGCAGAGAACCTCAGGATGAGTGAAAGGTTCATTTATCTATCACACAGAATCCAGATGCATGCTGGGAATCTTTACAAATGCCACCTGGTCTTTAGATGTCAGGGCATACCACAATACAGCCTAGCATGTATTAATGAATAAATAATAAACATAACAGTAAAATGATCAGACACCCTTAATGAGAGACACATGCATTGCAAACAGTTATATAAGCAGACAGATTATGTTTTAACTTACAAGTTATCTATTCAAATAAATTGAAAGCAATCCATGACGTCACAGATCATCACAAAATGGAATTAGCACCAATCTTGTTTGCTACTTGCTAGCCAAACTAATGTTCTAAACGCATGCTAATTTAAACTGTTTCTCTTACTTGACATCCCATAAAACGTCACCATAAATCCCTCTAGAGCGAGTATAAGTGATATATTTCATGAAACAAACCCAATTTTTGGTAACACAGTCTGTTCTTACCTTCTAAATTCAGATTACAGAGAGTGCTGGCAGCATCGGTCCCGCTCACAGGAACATTTGTGCAGTGTGCTGTCTCTGAGTGAAGGGCGGGACATGCCGACTGAAAGGAGAGATTTGATTGGCTCTCTGACGTTTTAACGGCTCTCTCATAGGCTAAAAGAGAATCGGTCAAACCTTTAAAGCGAGAAGTTTGTCTGTCAATGTTTGGTACAAATTTCGCCCTAGCAACCGTCACCGGATGGTACACGATCACTGTCCACTTCCGTTCACCCAAATAAAGAGCTAAAGAATTCATGAGTGCGCACGAAAAGTGCCTATACAAACAATTTTCAATAATATAATATAATATGATATAATATAATATAATATAATATAATATGATATAATATAATATGATATAATACGATACGATACGATACAATATAATATGATATGATATGATATGATATGATATGATATGATATGATATGATATGATACGATACGATACGATACGAAACTAAACTAAACGATACAATACAATATAATATAGTATAAAAATAAAACATAACATAACATAACAAAACATAACATAACATAACATAATATAAAAATATAATATAATATAATATAAAATAATACAATACAAAATAACATAACATAACATAACATAACATAATTTAATACAAAATAATATAATAAAATGTAATAAATACAATAAAATACATTAAATTATAATATAATACAAAATAATACAATATAATATAATATAATATGATACAATACATTAAATTATAATATAATATAATATAATATAATATAATATAATATAATATAATACAATATAATATAATATAATATAATATAATATAATATAATATAATATGATACAATACAATACAATACAATACAATACAATATAATATAATGTAATAAATATAATAAAATACATAAAATTATAATATAATACAAAATAATATAATATAATAAAATAAAAAATACTTGTTTACTTTTTTAACAATAAAAATATATAATTGTAATAATAAACTGAAGATTTACATAAATACATTTCATTTATAATGGCATGTATGGTGGAAAATAACCTGCATTCTCATATATTGTTCAGCAGACCAAACTGTTACTGTCATTAATTTCTGTAAATAAAACAATCAAATCCAACGAACGATTTCCATATAAAATATATAGTATATGAATAGTGTTTTAATTTATAAGCATTTTCTAAACTGCCCAATAACTTAAAGCAACAGTTTTCCATTCAAACTTGTGTAAACTGAAATATTTGCTAATAAAGAAAATTAGCTGAAGTTTATTAGAATTGTCACTCTCTCTGATCATCTTAAGGTTTTGGAAATCAATGCCTTTCCATAAAGCCTTTTTACACACAATGTTAAAATGTGCACAATTATAACAACAACAACAACAACAACAACAACAACAACAACAACAACAACAACAACAACAACAACAACAACAACAACAACAACAACAACAACAACAACAACAACAACATAATAATAATAATTAATTAAATAGTAATAGTAATTATGATTATAATGATGATAATAATAATAATGATGATAATAATAATAATAATAACAATAACAACAACAACAATAATAATAATAATAATAAAGACATGACTGATATGACAGAAAGCATGTGTGCGTGTAGCTCCACCTACTGACGTCACGAGCACAGTGCAGCTGGTTCCGGTCAACATGGCGTCATCCTGTACTTCTCAAACATATGTTAAGCCACATCCCAGTTTCAACTGAATTAAAGAGAACTCTAAAAGTCCATGATATAATCGAGGTAACGTGCATGTTTTTCCCTGTCTGAGCTGTTGATTCCTGCAATGCTTTCATTTTGCAGCCTGAATGATATAATAAATGATTTGTACCCTTGAAATGATTAGGAAAGTTATGTCACCATTACAATATACTTTCAGGGCAATGCAAAGTACTTAAAAGAATAGCATGCTATTGCATTTTCACTAAAGAAACATGGCTTTTGTGCAGAATAAACAATAACAAACATCCAAATTGAACATGTTAGTTTTCATCTTTTATTTTGTCTCTAGGTTTACTTTGTTTATTATCGTTTATTGACCTGCATATTAATTTATTAACCCTTTATTTCTCTTGTAGGGCTGTGATGTCCAGGCTGGGCGTTGTGTTCGGGGGTTCACGTGGTATTGGGCGAGCAGTTTCTCAAATCCTAGCCCAGAGGGGTCACAGGGTCGTGGTGGTGTCTAGGAATCAGGAAGCTGCACAATATACTGCTGAATCTCTTCCTGGAGGTAAATGAATGAATCATGATTCACCTGACATGATCTGATCTAAGTCAACGTTCGTCCAAAAAGGGGATTCCTTTCATCATTACTCACCCTTGTGTAATCCAAAACCTGTATGTTATTCTTTCCATCATAGAAGAGAAAAAAAACACAGGCCTCAATTTTGTGGACACGTAGACATTTCTCAAAATATCATCTCAAAATCAGAAAAGCTGAATCAATGGCATGATCAGGATGATTTTTCATGGTGACACATACAGCAGATAAAAAAAACATTTTAACAGACATGACATTTTATATCGAAGCACCAACTCTTAAAGAGATAGTTTTAAAATGATTCTCTCATTATTTACTCACCTTCCAGTTCCAAATATGTAAAAATGTCTTTGGGTTAAAAAATTTAAAATATGAAGAATGCTTGTAACCGAACAGTTTTGGGTGTCCACTGACTGCCGTAGTAGGACAAAATATATATAATTATATACAAATAAGTAATTGTTAAGAACGTAGGATAATATTCTGGGGTACTTTTGACTACTGTTGTAATTTTTCTGACTTTGATGGTTGATGGTAATCAAAGACTGTTATCTTTCCATATGTTCAGCCAAACAAAGAAATATATACAGGTTTGGATCGACTAGAGAGTAATTCATGGCAGTATTTTCATTTTTGGGTGAACTATCCCTTTAATTCCATTTCAGGAGAGCATTTGGGCCTTTGTTGTGATATATCTAAAGAAGCAGAAGTCCAGAGAACATTTGAGGTCATCGGTAAGACCTGCGGACCAGTTGGATACCTTGTTAATGCAGCTGGCATCAACAGGTACAATGTTGAATGTGTTGTCAAACAGTTTAACATTTGTAAACTATTTAAATGATCATAATACATACTGATAGATAAGTATGGATTATTTGTTATCTTTATTGTGGCTTTATTATTAATCTATTGTGATCTTTTGTCTTAGAGATGCGTTGTTATTAAGGAGTAAATCAGAAGATATGGTGTCTGTTCTGCACACTAACTTACTAGGTTCCATGCTCACATGCAGAGGTGCTCTGCGGAGCATGCTCAGCCATGGAGGAGCAATTGTCAACATAGGTGAGCCACTTTTAGTGCATCTCCTCTTCATCCATGGTCACCACTAGATGGTGTAACAGCTCCAGATAAGTAATATTCTTTATCTCAAATGAAAGTACCTGGGAATTTTATTTCTATGTTGATTATCTATGCAAGTATAGCATTTCCAGTTCAATGTATTTATGTGTGTAATCTAGAGACACAAGGGAGAACTGTTACAAGTATTCATTAAATATTATTCATAGTTGACTACATGTAAGTCTCATGTGGGTTTAAATAATGTTTTGTGAATGTTTAATGCATATTACTGCATTTTCAGGCTCTGTGGTCGGTGTAAAGGGTAACGCCGGTCAGTGTGTGTACAGTGCCAGTAAAGCCGGCCTGGAAGGATTCACACGCTCCCTAGCCAAAGAAGTGGCAGCCCGAAATATACGAGTGAACTTGGTGGCTCCAGGTTGTTGTTCTCACTTTTCCAGTTTCTGTTGCCTTGTTACCAGCATGTTTACTCTTATATTCAGTTGTAAATGAATCAGGAGGAAATCTTTGTCCTTGACCTTTCAGGATTCATCCAGACAGATATGACAGCAAGACTTGAGAAGGAAGAATTGGTGAAGAGAATTCCACTGGGCCGGTTTGGGGAGCCAGCAGAAGTTGCGCAGGCTGTCCTTTTCCTCCTGGAGTCCCCTTATATCACAGGACAGAGTCTGATAGTTGATGGAGGGTTAAAACTGGCTATGTAATGATTCATACACATTTCCAAAATGGATTGGTTAACCAAAATGCCATTTGCATAAAGGGATTGTTCACCTGAAATTCTGTCATCATTTACTCACCCTCTGGACAAACCTTTATGACTTTAAACACAAAATAAGACATTTTGAAAAATGTTCATAATAGAAAGCCATTTCTGCCTGTTGACGTAGATGTGAAAATGAATTCACATTCTTTAAAATATCTTCATATGTGTTTTTCAGAAGAAAGTTACATTTTCGAAATGGCATAAGGGTGAGTAATCAATACAATTTCTTCATTTTGGGGTGAATTATCTCTTTTAAGAAGCAGTGTGGTCCGCAACAGACAGATTTATTTCTGTAAGGTCTCTCTGAGGTGTGAGAGATCAGTCTTTGGCTTTAACCAATAATTTGACACTTGTGTGTATCTAACATAAATTATAACCTGGCAGTATTATGAGGAGAACAAATGGAAGCCATAAAAGCATTTCATGTTTGATCCATCTGTGTCTTCATGTCTAAAATGAAATTTTACCTAAACTTGTGCAAGAGACAATTGTAAAAAAAAACTAAAGCGACATGTAAGACTTGGATAAACTTTATTCAGGTGTTAACAGACAATTTAGTATATTGTTGTTTTGAATCTACTTATATTTATAGTCTCTGGAGTTCTATTTCAAACACAAAATTGTGTAACACTAGTATGAGTACAGCTGGATTAGATTAAGAGAGGTTCAGGGTATTTTTAGTTCACTGGTTTTTGGGTTACAGCCGCACGTTCCATGCTTGGAATGACAGAGGTCACAGGTCAATGCGTGGGGGATATGATTGCCCTTTCTGATGTCATGAATGTTTTACATTCAGATCAGCAATTGGGAAGTATTAGGATTTGCCAAACCCCCAGATTAATCAAAATGTCAAAAATTGACCATTTATGTCAACCGAACCGTAACTTGCATAGACTAATTGAAAGACCAAAGAAGAAAATTTGGCATTTTTGCCATCATAAAATACAGACCACTAAAAATCTTGTTTAAATTTATTGGAAAAGGTTTTTGCCAAGAGCAATTGGACTCAACCCACAAGTAATCCTTTCAGAGACTTTTATTTATGTTACTATTAAACCAAAACAGAACAAGGAGAACAGTCTGTATACAGGCACAGGTTGGCTTGGAAAACAGAAAATATTACAGAAGAAGAGCCCTATAATATCTGTTTCGAGGATAAACTGTGATGTAAGATAGGCGATATGTAGTCAAAGGCTTATGTGCATATATTTTATATTTTTTATTTATATACGTGTCTGTGAGATGATGGAAGAATTTGAATTGAATATTTGGTTCCTGACTGACAAAACTATTTAAAGTAGTTATTTGTGATTGTGTAAATATGACAGAAACTACTGTTTTAATTAAAAAAAATAAAAGATCAAACGTGAATGATTCAAAAACTTCCCTAGAATAAAAAATCATACTTTGTGGGCGTCTCTGTATTCACAAACCTGAAATCTGAAGCCAAACCGTGTGTTCATATATGCACCACCACCATTACAATCAGTTTGTACTTTAAACCTGCACTTCTTTAAACTTCTTTCCTAATCCACAACCCTTTCCACTTCACCGCCAACATACATGCATGCACCGATCCTGCATCCTGCACCTCCATCACTCTCATTTCCTTAGTAACACAACAAACATTTATCCAAACCTGTCATTCATCTTAAAATCTCTGTAATTTCACCACTTATGTTAATGACATATCAGCTTCCTCTTAATCGCTCCTAAAAAACTAACAAAAGATGGGGTGGGAAAATATCATTAAGGCCCGGCCTTGTGCAACATCTCTGGACTTGTGCTGAGATCCAGACACAGCAGATATCTATGGCGGTGTGCATCCGTCAACACTGCTGATGACTGAAATAAAGCTGATTACTATAATTAAGAATATCGTTTTCATTTTAAAACCCTGAAGCTCTAGGGACGATAAGGGCCATGCAGCTTTAGGTGTGTTCTTATACTCAGCTTCATCTTCAACCAGCCCTTCCCCCACTGCCAGAGAACCCCAAAAATCCTACTTCCTGTGCCGGATAGAGAACACTTCCTCCAGCATTTCATAAATATATCTAAGGCATAACTAAATACATTAAAAAATGTTACATGTTGGCACTGTCGAAACATGCAGCGCTAGATGCTATTAATCTTATGTTTCTTTTATATAATATCATTAAAATTTATTAGGCACTTGTGAAAATCAGGAGATGACACAAAAAGGTGATCATCGGTTTACTACCTCCTTCCTCAAAGCGTGTGCTTGTGTGTGTATGTGTGTGTATGTGCTTGTATTAGTGTCTGATAGCATGTTAGTCAATATTAAGTGCATCAGCGAACCAATACGCAAGCAGGATATGACCTCACATAAACCCCCCATGTCACTTCCCCTCCAAAATCAAAGCCTAGTATAGTGAACGGTCCAATTCTCCCGTCTTCTCAGATGAAGGACTGATGTTAAATACCACACAACAAAAGTCTCAGAGATGTAGATCAGCTTCCTCCCTCGCCTTCATCATCCACTTTTCTCCTCCATTCCAACCTCATTAAGAAAACATCAAGAGGTTCATGTTGGGAATTTGGCAGGGATCATTTAGTACACTTGGAATTGAGTGGAACAGGGTTTAAAGGTCAAATCCTCTGTGGTAGTGTCTACAGGTCATCACTCTCCACAAGGGTGCCGGGAAGAAGTGGACTGGAATCAGGAAAGAAGGCCGCTTTCACATCCAGACCTCGTTCTGTAAGAGCAGCGTAGCGACTCGTTGATGGACGTACCTTCTTGGGCTTGGGGGTGTGAGTCTGCTGCCATTGGGCTGAAAAAAGGAAACATGGATATAATGTGTCATAGTACTGCACTAGGACTCTGTTTAACTTTACAGGTTTATCGTGTATAGTTTAAACTTGTATCAAGGTATCGGACAAAACCAAAAAACTCCAAGTTCCATTTTGTACCAGACTGAGAGCACTTCAGTCATTTGACGGATTACACCATTCAGCATAAAACTACACCCTATCTGTGATTAAAAATCACTTTCATACAGTTCCAGTACACAGACTGCCAGACCATTGTTAGTTTAACCTTAGGTAATGCATCTGTATTGTTAAACATGTTGTGGATGGCAAACACGCAACATTGGCGGACAGGACTGCTATGGAAACACTCCTGGGAGGAGGAAGGGAGTATGCTTTTATTGGACACATTAAATACAGATTTGGTCTTTGTCTTGAGCAACTTATGCAAGTGTATGACACATTGATCAGATAAACCACTTATAAGTACTTTATTTCCAATTTGGAATTTGACCAATCATAACTGGTTATCCCAGAAAGCTGGCGTTGTTGCGTGTGCTTAATAAATTTTTTGTTGTACTCACTGTGGACGTCGAGACGTGCTGTACTGGAGATGATACCAGCTTCATTCTTAGCTGAAACCGTGTACCAGCCTGCGTCTTCCTTTAGTGCTGGCTGGATGATCATACAGAGGTACCCAAAGTTATCCTGGTGCATGCTGGGAAATAGAAAGCAAAACAACTTATGAAGCATTTAAGACAAACAACCTGGCATTGTAAACGCAAACCCCATAAACATATCACTTTCATTTGAATCCACATGAATAGCCACATTCACAAACAAAGTTTCTGCACATTTTAAAGCTTGTGACTAACTGCTCTCATCTCTCTTGAGGTGGCATAGATGTTAGTGTCTGCGGAGGGTTTACAGTGCATGTTTCTTTTACAAGATCTTTCGTCAGTCTTTGTGTATACACAGAGTAACAGCTTAAAATCAGTGTCCCTTTAGCAGCCATATATAGGCGCGCAGCGCACACAAAGAGAGGGAGTTAAATATTGCCTCGAACAAGACATCAAAAGCATGTCAATAACATTCAAAGGTTAACGTCTTGATATAACTAAAACTGAGGAGTTGGAGCACTTTATCTCATCTTCCTGAAAACTAAGTACATAAACTGTTTGTGGAATAATAGTAAGGCTAAATTTGGCTGAGATTTATTACCTTATTCTGTCCGTGTTGTGAGTGAAGGATTCATTCTCTTTCTTCCAGAATATCTGTGGGAATGGAACTCCAGACACGCGACACTCCAAACGGACAGGTTGACCCTCACCAACGCTTGTGTTTTGAAGTTTTTCAATGAAACTTGGTGCTTTATGCATCTCTTTGGCTATGTAAAACAAAGACAAATGTTATACATATATAATACATTTATATTATATAATATATATATTGTTAATGCAACAGAACTTAAGGCTATTCAAGGCAAACTCACAGTATAACTACCTTATACACCACTATAAAACAAAAAATAGATATAGTGGTAAGGTTATTTAGTTAGGAAGGTTATCTAATCAAACAATTTAGTAAAACTATATTTTGTATGGGGAATCTTTTAATATATTTTGTTGTTTAAAAGCATTTTAAGCACATTCTTACAAACCTCCCGAATTTACAAAAAAATTTAATATTATTTGTTTTGGTCTAGCATCCATCTCAAGTTGATGTTCCTGTGTTTGTTATTTGTCACTTTTTTGAATAGAACATATTAATTGTTGGTTTTAGATTTGATAATGGAATGACATCATGGAAAAACTTAAAGTTGCTTTAAGGAAACCACTTGGCCTATATGTGCTGCTATAAAGAAAGCACTTGACAAATAAGTTACCTACTATTCCCATATGGCCAGTTAATAAAAATAATAAATTGTTTACTACTATTTCAAGTCTGCATGGTGCCTAACCAGAAGATTGTGGTTAGGTACATGTATATATACCTGCAACGATGAGCTCTAGGTTAAAAGAGTTCTGTCCAGCCCTGTTGCTGGCGATGCAAGTGTACACGCCAGCATCTCGGCTAGTAACAGGCTCGATGACCAATGAGTGAACTCCGTTCTCCCTCACCAGCATCTTGTGGGACGAGTCTGGACGGATGGCCTGGCCATTCAGCTGCCAGATAAGGTCAGGTGTGGGTAACCCACTTACCTGAAGAACACAGTATGACAGTCAATTAGAAACACATGTCAATGTAAATATTTTCACTACGGTAAATAATAGAACATTTTATAGTGCAAAGCGTTATTTTATTCCAGCCTTATGCGTTCTAGACTGTCTAGTAGGTATCTGCTATGCACACAGTTCTCATGAGAATGTGTCCGCGGACAATGCCCTGGCTCTGTTTTCACCATCTCTCGCATTCCTGAGAAACACAACACCTGCCCCACCTTGAGGTGTGCCAGCAACAGACCACCAGTGAACGAGTCTATGTGCTGACGCTTGTTTGTGTGCATGTACAATTGTTTACTCATGGGACCAAGATGGGTGGATTGAGATGTTAACAATGCTTGTTTATCTATTCGTGTTTGTTGTGCTGTTCCTGAGAACGTTCCCGAGCTCTCTGATTGAGTGTTGTTCCCCCGGGTGAGAATATTCCCTGTGTGCTGCTCAAAACATCCATCACATTCATCTCCACAGCCAACTTCAGTGCATTTCTGACTTTTATTGAAGTAACAGCATCATAACATCCCTGATGACTATGTAAGTGAAAAAGCAGATAACTTAAAAAAGGAACAAACTGTTGATTATTTTCTTGATTTAAGACCTCTCGAACTTTCAAAAACTTGGGATTGGGAATTTGGCATGGAAAGGTTAAAAATCCTTAAAGCCAATGGAAATATATCAGCTCTATAAATACATCTGACATTAAAAGCTTAGTTAGCCTGTTACTTATCTTTTTGTAGCATGTGAATCTTTCTATACCACAGTGAAAGGATTTATTGTTATAGCTCAAAGTCGAATTTCAAGTCTGAAGTAAATGTAATGACATTCAAAGCTGAATAAACAGAAATGACTCAACTAAAAACATCAGAGGAACATAGAAGTAAGGCTGAATAGATAAAAGTTATTTAAGCCAAATAACTAAGATATTTAGAAGTCAAATATTTTAAAAATAGATAGAAAGTAGGAAAGTGTCCTGGACATAGGATATTTTTTCCAAAATATCTTCATTTGTGTTCTTCAGATGAAAGATAATCATACAGTTTAAAATGAGAGCGAGTAAATGATGATACAGTTTTTCATTACTTTAATTTTAAACCTCACAGCACACCTTTTACAAAACTTGGACTATTTAGCTTCCATCTTAATCATAAACTGGTGCTACAATTCCTAAACACTATTTATGTTATAAGCAATTCTTTTGTTGTTTTTTACCAAATAAAACTGTCAAAACATGTGTGTTAAATAAAATGCTATTCATGCATATTATGCATCACCTGTGCGTGTGACTTCCGTTGTAAAAGCATAACTGCCAAAAACATTGTTTTGTCTCTGGTATTGTAAAGCATACCACAAATACAGTCAATACAGCTCAACTTTTATGTAGAAGTTTCTTTTCAGCTTTTTAGCTCCACGTTTGTTTAGGTTAAGTCACAATTATGTGCAGAGCTCCTATGTGTGAAAAGCTTTGAGGTCAAGTGACTGATCTCAGAACTGATGTGTGTAACAGTGCTGGTCACCTTGCAGTCCATTCGACAGAGTTTGCCCTCCTGTACAATAAGATCACCAGGGGCCTGCAGGAAGTGAGGGCGGAAGTGACGTTCCTGAATGTTCTCATTCTCATCACCACTGTCTCTGGACCTTGAGCGGGGTCTGGGAGAAAGACAAGGATGCAGTTTACACTTGGTTTTCACAACAGAGATGACAAATTGTTATGAGGTGGTCACAGAAACATACTGTATAAATCTTTTAATCTCTAAAAGATGGGATTGACTTGAGCAGAGTTTAAACTATTTATTTTTCAACAATTTAATTAATTTTGTTCAACAAACTAATGCTCAGCTTTCCCCAAAACAAATTTAAACCAATCATATTATTAACAACAGAATAGAGTCCATCTTCTTAGATGCAGCTCAGATTACTTTTGTGTTTAGGAAATCTTAAACACATGTCATGAATGATAGGCATGCGCATTGTGCTGTACCTTTAGACACTATTGACTCTGTCAATCAAATAAGTAAAGAACTCAAAAGCCACATATAATATAACATCTTATCAGTAGGAAACCCCACCCATTAAACACCATTCCCAAACACACATTCTTTATTCTTCACAAAAGTCCTTGTTAAACAGTCCTTACATCACTTTCCAAAACATACAGGTGTCTTTTACATGGGACACGCCCTCTTTTACTGCTAATCCCATAAAGCAACTCAAGTCATTGGTGGATGACAACGATCTACATTACATATAACAGGTCTAGGAACTGATAATAGAGTTTTCCTCGAAATCAGTAATTTAGGGTAAACTTGATCCTGAACCTGTTGAGACCACAATAAAGGTGGTTCTTGCTTACCTGCGGATATGTCCTGGTGTGGAGCGCTGACTTCTTCCTCTTTGGTTCACTGCTTGGACCATCATCCTGCCAGTACAGCTCACCCTTCCCTAAGAAGAACGAAAAAACATTCAGTTAAAAAGTAGTAAGAACATAAATCAGATTGGATTTGTTAACATGAATATATTGAATTAATTTAAAAGAAAAGCTTTTTTGATGAATGAGTGACATGTATTGTGTATGTTTTTGTTCTTTTGTTTTGCAACATTTTTTGTTTCAATCTTTGTTTATATACAACTTAGCTTCACCAATATGACTATGAAAACATTTGTCATGCCAACAAGACATTTTCAATCTGAAACAGGGAGAGAATCATAAACCGCATGAACTTGCGTGACTGTACGGCTGCCTTGTTTTTCATTGTAAGTAAAAGATCGATTGCTCAACCTGACGGTTTGATTCATTGTACAGATCTGGAACTTCTCAGGATCTGTTTGTATGAGTGGTCCGACTGCTGATGTTTATCTGTCTGAATCACACAACACCGGTCAAACCGACATTGTGTTTGTGCGTGTGTGTGAAAGGGTGATGGCAAACAAAGGCAATGAAATTAAAAACCAATCTGCTTCAATCTCTATCAAAATAATTTACATTTTAACTCATACAACTATTGCATCAATTATGTCATGGGTATTCTATCAAGAAAGCTTTGTTCTTGGTCCTGATGTGTATGTGCATGTCTCACCGCCGTGTTGCCGGCCATAATGGTATAGTTTCCATCATCATCTAGTGACGCGGCGGCCGTGTGCAAGAAGCATGTTCCGTCCGGATCACGGCTGATACGGTAATGCTCACTGCGTTTCGATATCTGCTTTCCATCCTTAAACCAGTAAACCTGAAAACACACACAAATACAAATGCATTTACGCAATATGTTTTTCACCAAAATGCCTTTACTTTTGTCTTCCTCTTTGTTTGTGATTTTACAAAGAATTCTGACATCACACAGGCATTGAAGTGAATAAGCCAGATTATAAATAAAAGGAATCTCATATCAGTGTCCTCTCCCTTAATCCCTTTTAATAATATACATGCCTCTTTGCAAAACACCATAAACTGTAAAACAAACAACTCTGCATTTAAAGAGCCAATAGCGCCTTTCGAGAACGATATAAAGCTATGGCATTTTTGAAATGTCCGGACCTTATAATTATAACCACTCCTTTCCACCATACACTATAGAAATCTGAAACTCTCCATTTAAAATATTAAAGCTGCATTTTGTAAATGTTGCCTCTCTATCACCATGTCTTTTCAACAATAGGTAATTTTAGTTTTATTATCTATTTAACTATCTTTTGATAATTAAATTTTTTTCATATCAAGTTTACAAGCAACATGAATGCAGTAATAACTTTAGAGCTACATTGCAACTGTGATGACCTCTTACCTTTGGTTTTGGATCTCCGATGACCTTGCAGCTGAAGGTCACAGGCATGCCTTCGAAGACTTTATAGTGCTTAAGCTTCTGATCGAAGAAGGGAGCGACTTCCCCCGGTTCATTTTCATCATGCTCAACATCCTCATCTGATTCTTCAACAGGAGAGCGCTCCAGACGGAACTCGATCTCGCTGATTAACCGTTGCTCAAAGCTGGACACTTTATACTCCTATCACAAAAACACATGAAGCGATGTTGGAGGTTCATGAATGCGGGGCACACAAACCTTTAAACGTTATCATTTTTCAAATCCTAATAGTCGAAGAGAACTTTAAGCACACATGAAGCTCCCCTGCTTAAAATTTTCACGAAAGTCAGGATGTTAAAACACAGCTTTGTTTATTTGAGCATCCGTAGCAACCCGATAAAATCTGTTTGACTGACTGACCCATGGATGCCACAAAATGTTTAAAAACTTGTTTCCTGGATATAGAACCTATGACCTCATGATCCCATGCCACTGCTAACACGATGTTATACCAATAGAGCTACAGGTATCTAATATGATTGTTCTTTTTCCAGTCTTCAATTTATTCTGCTTTCATCAATTATCTTTTCTCTGGCAGTCATTAAGAGCATCTGGAGAGTGGTGTGCCTTTATAACATCACAACAATAATCACAAGTTTTAAGACACAGCTGCAGTGAGGAATCACAGTACATGAGGATGATGACCTCCTTTCCATTCAGCTCTTGCTCAAGCAGCACAAACACATGCACAATAAAACAGTTACACACAGACAACCACTATTTGCTAAAAGACATGCGTAGAATGCTAAGCACACTTTACATGTATGACACAACATTAACAGCATTTCCACTTTTCACGGCTCAGATAAAGACAAGTATGTGGGTTTTAGTATCTGCATTCTAAAAGTGGGAATTGTGGGAAACAGACACAAACATTCTGCAATGTCTGTTTGGCTGATTATTCAGGGACCAGTGGACTCATTGCAATCTCTGGCCATTACAAAATTTTAAAAAACATTATAACTCAATATTAAGATGGTCTCTATATTGTCTTGCATCTTTTATTTTTGGGGGTCAGTCGTATTCTGGTGGTTAGAGAGTTGGACTTGTAAGCAGAAGACTGCAGGTTTCGAATACCAGTGCCAATCAGGGGTAAGCAAGACCCCTGTTTGCTCTGCAGAGATCATTGGCAACTGCATAATACTTGAAAGTCATTTTTTTCTAAAAGCATCTGCCAAATGAATACATGTAAATGTTTTATCATCAAGGACTGTACAACTTATCTAACTGTACCAGATTCACTTTAAATAGTGTTCTGTATATAAACATTCATACAGTATATAATATTCTTTAGTATAGTGTGTAACAGTATAGTTTGTAATGACCAAAATAGAGAGGCGACGGAGACAAAATGTTAAAAACTAAGCAAAAAATTGTGCATCTTAGTACATAAAGACAAGACTTTTGCAGTGTTGGTTTCCAGTATCAGACAGGATGAATATGAACAACCTTTTGAGGGATAGAATCTGAATCAGCCGAGTTCCCTTCCTGTAAAGAAATCAGAAAACAGGCGGGGTGGGGGGTTGATGACATTACATCCTGTGCTCAGATAACACACCTATGGCACAAATGTGCATCACACATATAACTTGCTGTGTGTTTTTGTGATGGCTTACATTTGTGAACGTACCTCGAAAATGCTTCCTGACACACATTTTGCAAAATAACACTACTACTAAATGCATATGTGCAGGCACATGCAGGAGCTCAGAGCTATTAGCTGAATTAAAATGTCATTTACAAGCACTCAGGCAAATCACATTGCTACAAATGTGCAGCACAAACAAAAAGTCTTGCACTCATAAATGTACAATGAATATAAATAAGCAACAACTTTGCAGGAAACATGTAGGTATTTTTTCTTTATTATATGACTGTGGGAATGTTGTGCAGTGTTGTAGTTATTTCTGTTTATACCTGTGTAACTGGCTCCTCTTCCACCTGTTGTGTGTTAAACACTGTGGCAGCATTGTCAGCACCCAGCAGCCTGCGAGCCATCTTCTCCTCATAGGTTAACCTCTGAAAGCAAGCAGGATTAATCTGTCAGAGCCTGGGTTAGCGTGTCAGAACACACACAAACACACAAGAGCATTTAATTTATTTAGATACTTCTTGGAAAATTTGAAACGAAGGTGAATATGACTTAAAAAAAATTATAAGCCATATTTCAATAAATGAATAGTGAGAATATATGATGTTTTCTGGTTTTACTTAAAGCTGCAATTTGTAACTTTTGCCTAGTTTACAACCATTTCTATTTCTTACTTTGTGGGCTTCTTTACATATGTATTCTTCCTTGCAGAAGAACTGATGTTTTCATTATAAAATTAGGTATGATCTATTCTGGATTTTTGACACAGAGTACAGATATTTGATGATTATCGGCAGCTGCTGATTTCAGGCCAATCAGTCCAAAATGTTACAAAAATGTTATGCCTGCAGCTTTAAAATAAGAAATTGCATCCAACTGTCCAAAATGCACAACTTCTTTTTGGGTGAAATTTCTGTGTAATCTTATTGTTTATTTCCTATATATTTGTATTTATCGGTTCAATCCAATTTTCTGTTAGTCATACATAACCATCTGTATTCTTGCATTGACTGTTATACCCATTATTTTTAATCTTTCAGTGCAAGTAAGGCTAGCATGGTAGTACGAATGTGTTAATTTGTATTAATTGTCTATTACATCTATATTTACATTTTTTAATACTCCAATCAAAATTTAGTTGCATGCATACAATCACAAACCTGTTGGCCATTGCTGAGTCGCTCCTCTTTAAAGCGGAGTTTTCTCTCCAGGTCTTGAATGACTGCATTTTTGGAACCTTGGATATCTGAATCAGAGATGAGCCGTGGTGTACGGGGTGTGGTTTTACGTGGCAATGCCCTATTAAAATATAATTATAAGGGAAAAGGTTTTGTTTTTAATTCAAAAGACTTGGCATTCATTCAGTACAGAAACATAAGCTGTGTTTGATAAAGGAGATAGACAGAACCTTTAGGTTGAAAGACAGACACCCTAAAAAAATTTAGTTTTTCTAGAATGCCTTGGAGCACAGTGGGATTTAGTAGTGTAGTAATATCCAAACTTTATTGAGACAGAACATACCTTACAAAAAGTACAAATCTGTTAAAACACAACTACATTCTACATAAAAAGTAATATGTTATTTTCTGAGCATACGACTAGTTTGTAAATAGTAAAGTTTTAGAAAAAGATTTGACACAGCAATCAATCACTCGGCCAGATAATGGACAAATGATAAACTACTGTAAAGCATCTCATATTTACCTGCCCATAAAATCTTGACACACAAAGAACTACTTAACTCAATCTCAATACATAACAAACTACAATATGAATGCTGATATTTCTTAGACTATAATGTAAAATATTGTGTATTCATTGGGATGTGAGAATCACTTTCATGATCTGTTTGTGTATGTGTGCTTGCTTCAGAATTCCACCGCTGTCTCTTATCTTTCACCCTCTGGCTCTGGAATGCCAGGAAGAGAGCGAGAGAGCAAGAGTGAGGGAGGAGGGGATGTTATAGATGAACTAGTGGTGGGAGATAATAAAGATGAAGCGGAGAAGCAGCAGTTTTGAATCATGGCAGGTCTCTTCCTCTCACTTCATCACTAATGGACGAATGGGCTAAAGATCATGTTTCATGAGTGGTCTTACATGCATTTTAACTTCAAAAAAAATCCCATCACAGATCATGAGAAATTACACTTCAAGCCCAGTGCTCTACATCCAGTGCTTTATCACTTTTTATCTAAATCACTTTCAGGAGAAGAAAGCATGTGAGAATATAAAAGAAAATAAGAAATAAGAAAATAAAAAGATTCTTTCAGAGACTTTGTAAAAAGACTTTTTGGTGAAAAGTCACTTTGTAAAGGATCATTCTTAAATATTATATTTAATATTTAAAATATATTTTTCATATATTGTGGCAGCATTCTTATGTGATTTTGTTCTCATTCTCATTCACTCAGGACTGACTCTTTATGTTCCACACCACTCAATGGTCCCTGTGAATCCATAAACATGCCATGTAAGAATGCAAATATATCATCTACACTGCAACAGGAAAATAGGGGCAGCCCTCCAAATTACTCATTATCCCTTGACTTTACTTTGTATACCCTTCACATTGGTCTGCAGCAGGGGTTCCCAAACTTTTTGTTTCATGACCCAACTAGACAAGTAAAATTATTTCAAAACCCACCAAATTTATGCAATGTGAGCGTGAATGGTGAGTAAAATAATATCAATACGCAATGATATTTATTTGATAAGTAAATTAAAAATCTAGTAAATTAAATAATTTGAGATGATTTCACATTAATCAGGTGAAGTGTTGCAAATGATTGTGGGTACTCACACTGTGCCGTTACCCTTGGGTAGCCCCAGAGCATTCACAGGTGGAGGAGGCGAGACTGGAAGCACCGATACCAAAAATCCGGCTGGTGATGCAGGAGTCGATGTAAAGGGTGAGGAGTTTTCCGAGCGGGTGGGGCTTGACGTGACGAGTGGAGGGGGCGGTGGAGGAGGTGGAGGGAAATCCTGTGGTATGCTGGAGGGAGATGATAGATTGCTGGAGCTGAGAAACGGCGGAGGAGGTGGAGGGAACGAAGGAGAGTTGGGGGACTCCAAACTGGTTCCTCTAGACAGGAGCGGCTGCTGTTGGAAGGGTGGAAGACTGACACGGCTGAAAGGTTTTTGGGTCATCGTTGGGGATAACGGGGAGGTGATGCTGGAGTTTGAGGAGGTGGAGGACTGGGTGCTGTATACCACCGGTCCTCCACTTGTCGTGGGGCTCTGGGCAGCAATGAACTGCTTGGGTCGGGCATAGTTGAATGTGCTTGTCTGCATGGTGCTACTCTCCAGCTCCTGGAAGGAGGGAGGAGGTGGGAGAGGAGGAGATGGAGATGGGACTTCCTGTGAAGGTTGCAGAGGAGGAGGAACCCCCTGACCCGGCTGTTGTTGCTGCTCTAGAAGGATCTGATCTTGAAGCTGCTTCAGCTGTGCGGCGTTTCTGTTGAAAATAATAGAAATGAGAAAGGTTTAGAATCAACTGTTTATGAACACATACACACCGAATGCAACAAGAGACGGGAAGTGAACAGAACCCAGCTCTTTGCCCAACCACGTGTCTTCACTCACAGTAAAGATCTATTCATTTTTCAATATGACACAATGTTGCACAACCTCTGGTTATAAATGGGACACCAGGGCGTCTATGCAGATGTCATCTTGTAAAATTGTATATTCAGAAGTATTCAAATCAAAATCTGGTGGCCTGGTTGTTTGCATGTATTAACACCGATTTTCTGGGAAAGATACTTAACTCCACTCAAAAGAATGTGATATGCTACTGTATCTTAAGCAAAATTTAAAATTTGAGCGAATGTAAACAGGGAGAAAGGAAGTAGAGACAGATGTAAGGGTTAAGTTGATTTAATGTGGTTGGAAGATTGAGAATTATACTATGTGCATCAAACCCATGGCACAAGACATGATTCCCCCCCACATGCACAAACACAGGACGACCTCCACACTGTCATTTGCTTTTCTAAACACCAGATATTGCTGCCTACGGTTTTACATCATCTGAAACAAACCCTAGTCACAGTTCTGAAAGTATAAACCATCTTATTCTCAGTTTTTTTCTTAAATTTTTGAAAACAATTATTACAACAATTTAAACAATACAAATACTGAAATGTTTCCCTATTACAGTATTTTTTTAATACTTCTCTGTTGAATTGTTCCCATACAGCTATAAAAAAAATGGTATGTAGCTTCATGTTTTCTATCAGTTCTCCTAAACCTGCTGTCATTTCTCAGTGTGTTTTGCGAGGGGGTTGGGGGCTGTAGTCCTGTCATATCTTTAACCTTGTTTAACCTAATTATTTCCAGATGTCAACTAATGAGTCACTGTTTTCCCTCCCACCCTTTTTTTAAATGAATAAGGTGAAAGCTCTCTCCAACTTTGAGCAAGAAGAGAAATCCTTGGAGTTTGGGTTCAGAAAGAGAAAAATGTGGAATGTGCATTGTGTGCAAGAAAAATTGTGCCAAGGTGGAACACAACACTTAAAGCACAATATCAAAAAATATGTAAAAAATTGTGTGTCTTACAGTAATGAACAGATTTAAATTAATTCAACACCATCCTTTACGGTTTACACAAATTCACAAGTAAGTTATCCAAATGTCATGTATCAACTTACAGATATTAAGCTTACAGAAAGTTACATAACTAAGATGTTAAGTTAGTATTTATTATTATTATTTAAATGCATTGTAAGTTAAATGCATTAAACAAAGTTGCTGAAGTTGGGAAATGCGGGTCTAATAAGGCATTGTGTTGGAAACTCCTACTGTGGTTTGCACCACATATAATGAATAAATGACCATTTCAGACCATCTTCTCCTTTTGTTTCCTCTATATTCTTCACTATTTTTTTGAACCGCCTGTATGTTGGAGTCTCCATCAGCAGAGTTCTTTTACAGGAATATTTTGGCAGCTGGTGAAAGGCTCTTGGACTCAAGAGCTTGGGCTGCTGTGCTTTCATTCCTTTTTTGGCTCTGTTTTGAGTCTGAAGCACTAGCTATCAGACTCGCTTCTCAACATTCATTTTTGCAAACCCTGTCTCCACATTTCTTTTTAAATAAGAATCTAAATTTTGTTCTTGTTACCGCAGTTTTACCCCAAGACTGTTTTTCCCTTTTCATCTTGCTATTCTCTGTCTCCTTCTATGTTCTGAGTAAGAGTTGCCGGTTAACGGTCGGTGAAGATCTGGCATTACGAGTCCCTCCAGAAACATTCCCTTCCAACCACTGCCCTTAATATCCCACCTAATAGTTTCCAGCATTCAAGAAATATCGCAATGTACAATCGCAGACACGATTTCTAAAAATAGTTGTGCAGTTTTCTTTGCTTACTTTTCCTGTTGCACTTGTAAAATTCTAACCTGAATTGATGGAGGGTAGCGAGCCAGTCCTGACATACTGTAATCTGTTGTCCTTAAAAGGCACAGAGACCATAAATAGTTATCATTTTCTACGCCCTTAAATTCTAGTTATTTATTACACCACATTAAGACACTGTATATTTGCAGCTTAGATGTGATTTCAAGAACAGCTCTGGATAGGAAAATGTAACCAGCTCATAATGTTTGAGAAGCTCTTGCTTAAGATTTGAGTTCCTATGGACCGTGAGGACTATATAGGCATGGACATTTAATCGAAAACTAATCAGTTTTAAAATGAATGGGGGGAAAATTACATCAGCTGTGCCTTTGTGCTCATTTCTGTGCATTTCCGCAGGGTTTATGGGCACTTACTATAGTGGTTAATTAATTATTTTAATTTTTCAACTGAAAATTCTGTTTGTTTTTTTACAGTACATTACAAGCTAGATCTAAAGATCTTAAACCTCTCCGCTAATCGATTCTAAATCCCAATGTTTTTGAAAACCATCTTTGTATTCAGACCGACCTGATGATACAACAAGATTCTATAATGTGCAATACATTTTGAGTAATGGAAAGTTGCATAATGGCTTCATATGCTTAAAGCATGAAGCGCTTCAGAAATAACATCATCTTCACTGAAAGACCACATCAAGTAACCCACTCAAATTTTCTGCCAAATTACAAGGTTTGTTACAAGTAGAAATATAGCAGACCCCTCACACTGACACAAAACACACACTTCACATTCCTGCACACGTTCTGGTCTAATTTAGGTCCATGTCTACCAAATGCACACAAACAGAGCTCCTACTGTTTTACTGGAACCCCACAGAAATGCTTGACCTTGCTTATGAGCACACACATGGAATGATCAAATCTGTTTTAAATCATCTTCAGCCAATTAAAAAAAAACTTAAGTAAATTACTTGCTTATATAGCATGATATAAAGCTTATTCTGTAAAAGATCAGATTTAGTTTTTCTAATTCCAACAAGAAGACTGATTATGTGATGTTGCATGTGATAAAATCTGATCCACACGTTCATCACTGTATAGCTTATACAGTATCTGGTGTTTCTACATCAATTGCTATGGTAATAAAACATCCACATTATCCAAAACCATTTCTTATATTATTGTTCAGAAATTGCCTACAAATTAAGACTACAAAAACAAAACAATACATTTATTTCATAAGCAGATGCCTTTATACCCGAGAACTTACAAAGCAAATAATTAAACTAAACAAAAAATCTACTTTGTCTTCCTTCTGTCGGACTGTTTCTTTTTCAGAATCTTCTTATAAACCCTTCAGTACCCTGCCGTGCAAATGCAGACAAGGAACTCAGCTGGCGTGTTCTCCTCTGATCAGAGCGACTATAACTAAGGGCATATGCTTGAATGATGTACACAAAAACACTACCACTGTGACATGAAGTGGGACAAACACTCATTTGCTTTGAGGTGGTGACATTTGTTCCACTATAAAACACAGTGGTGCTGTAACTGCACAATAATGCAGTGCAAATACATGCCCTTTGAAAACAAAATGGAAAGACATGGTTCAGTGTGCATTATGCAGAACCAATGATGCATAGTTGATCTGAATGTCATTGAATCAGTCATTGGTTATTGAAATTAATGGACCTAAATAAGAACTAATTTGATTGGAAGACAATGAAAACAAAATGTTCCCTTTCATCTTCCACATGTCGTCATCTCACTCTGAATTATTTTGCGCTCCCTTTTAAGTAAACATTTTAGATAAGTGTTTAATAGTCTTGTTTACCCCCGTCCCACTAAACACGAACCCCTGCTTAAACTGAATTGTAACTTATAGATTTATACTAATTTATATTTTATTTATTTATTTATTTATTTATATACATTTTAACAGGCATCAATATTCAATCATCAATATTGTACTTGAAAACATATATACATACATGATTTCGGGGTAAAATGTGTCGTCTGTGTGATTGTTTCTAAGCATGTGCGTGTGCTCAACTGTTAACCGGCAATCCCAGGAAGTAGTTTTGAGCAGACAGGAAGTTGTTGAGCTTAAAGACTTGATAATAGAGGACTCCCTGTGTTTACAGAGCCCCTATTGCATTGACTTGCATTATGCATCATGCAAAGGGAGATTATGAAAACCAAACTGGATTAAGGCTGTGACAGTACACAGTTAAATATTAAAAATGTACTTCCAGACACCTGAACTGAACAGGAGTAACCCGGCCAAAACAAGCACAAATGTTTTTGCTACTGTGGTAACAAAACCAATTCTATATCATACGTGACAATGCACTAAAGTGGAATGTTTTCAGGAAACAGTGTACAGTACACAAATCGACCAAAGAGAACTGTATGCTGAAGGAGGCGAAGATATCTTGAAAAAACACACACTTTACATATCACACCTGAGTCATGTAAGGCTCACCTTGAATCATATGTAACCACACCATCCTCGACATCACTATTACATCAGCATGTTGCTAAACTAAGACTGATTAATCTGGACAGGGTCTAGATTTAAGTGCCTGGACATGTTTATGACCACAGTACACATTTACGGATGAAAGCTGGAAAACTTGAGTCAGAATGCTAACTGTGACGTAAATTGTTTAAAGGCGTTTAGCATTTACAATGTTTGTGCAGTAATGTGATATTCGGCCTATGCATTTGCTGAATTGATCATTCCTTAAAGTGATAGTTCACCACAAAAAAATAAATTCTGTGATCACTTACTCATCCTTCAGACTTTTCACACCTTTATGACTTTCTTTTGCAGAACTAAGAGAGCTCATATTGACCATCTAACTGTTAATGGAAGGAATGAACAAACTTTCCAAACAAACATTTTGATAGTTTCTTCGACTTTAGCTGATTTCCGTTCCCTGTAAATATTTCAAACATCCTCAACCAAATTATCAGAAACCCCATATATGTTTTGTAATTTCTGGCAAGAGCTTACTTTGAATGCATTCTAAAACTAAATAATTCTAAATCACTCAGTTCTTGACTAAATCAATTGGGGGGTATTCAATTCTGAAAATGAAAGTAATTCAGCTAATGATAAAAGATAGATAAAACCATAACTTTCTGACATACATTTTCTGATCATACAAAAACTTTAAATGAATGTGCATATTTTGAGTTTTGGAGCTTTTTAAGCTGATTTCTATCGTAGTTTAAGCTTGGGTAACCTAAAGTGTTGTTCGGATAATCAGTTGCGATTGTTAGTTAGGAAATTAACAAAAATGAGAATCCCTATTCAGAATAAAGATATTTTGAAGGATGTTGGTTAATCAAACTGTTAGTCCCCAATGAATTGCATTGGCTTTAACTCCATACAATGAAAACTAATTATATCAATAAAAATAAAAAAATTCATCCTGCAGAAGAAAGTCGTACAGATTTGAAAGTAAATGATGACAGAATTTCATCATGGGTTGAAGTATCCCTTTAAATGTGGATTTTTCTCAAATGCACATTCAGCTCCACAATACAACCACACCCAAACCCTGCCAGCTCAGTTCACTTTCTTACAAAGCAAACAATATCTAATTGCAATACATACCATCACAAAACAAAACACACTAAGTAATAAGTTCCTTCATAACTGAAGATTTTTAAGTTCTTGGAACTGTGCAAAGTATCAAGGCCAACTGTGGGATCAGACTAGAATCTCCCATTCCCAAAAACAAACACCCTTCCAGACACACTATTCACGCCACAGACAGAGAATGAGAGCAGGATACCAAGTCTGATCCTTCCATTAATTCTGAATGTAATAGTAGTGCTGTCCATCACAGAAAAGCTGAACCGGACATATTTTCGCTCGCCAACGCAGCCACTAACACGCATTAAATCATTTGGATGCTCGCCACTGACATTACTGTGAACAAGGATTTCAGGAATCTTTCGATTTTGGTCATTGAGTTTAAAGAGGTCAAAAGAGTACATAAGACAACCTCACATTGTAAAAAGAAGCCAAAACAAAGCTTATTCAAAATCAGCTTTGTTGCATTAAACTTAAACATTAAGACATGCTTGTATGACCGATTCCCATCAGCATGCATGTGTATTGCTATGATACTTATGCTTAAGAGATGCTACTTTTTTCATGATTACAAAAACGGTCATGGGTGAAATGACCTGACTAGTCTAACTATAATAAATGTTGGCACACAAAATTGGACTGGAAATGGTGCTTTTGAGCACACTCTCAGATTACAGGCATTGGTGGAGCGTGTTCCTGCTTTGAGGCTGCTTGACCCAGATCTGATCTTACAATGCGGCTCCCGCCCAAGCCAAACGGCTCCGTGCACTCCACTCTCCCCACCAGACCCACGGAGGAAATGTCCAACTTTCCATAAAGATGTCAGGCCAAAATAAAAAAGGCTCATTCTCTTCTCCAGCTCCCACACTCTCACTTTCCTGCCTGCATGCTCCCTTTTTCACTTCTCTGATTTCAGTCTTGCATTGTCTTTTCCTCCGATTTAAACGTTCTCCATCCTGTCCTCCCCTGATCCAAAGGCATGAATGGAACCTTCAGTCAAAGCAAGAACAGCAAATGTGTTTAACATTACATCACTTCATTTAAGGTCCCATTCAATCTTGTTTCTTACTTTTCCATTCGAGCAATCTAAACCTCTTGAGTCCATTATTCCAGTTTCTCTCTCTCTCCTCCCCCATTGCTTTCTCTTTTAATTGCATGCACGGTACATAAAATCAAACCAGACTGTGTTCTGTTCACACAGAGTGTCCCGTTGCATCTCACTCTCTTAAAGTGTGTATGTGTCTGGATTGTAGGAATGCGAGCTGAAGACATTCCTTCCCGGATTGGCCGAGAAGACATCACCCATTACCTTCAAATGGGATTACCAGGAGGAAAAGTTGAGAAAGAGAGAAAGTGAGAGTGAGGGAGGAGTAAGAGGAAAACAGCCTTCAAAAAGGCAAGTGAAGCAACAAAGAGAGGAAGAACACAAGTCTGAGACGGTTTGTGCGATAAGACTCCTCTAAGCATCTATAAGGCATTGCAATATATACACACATAACAGTGTAAATCATTTAACTGTGCAACACAAACAAAATCACTAACTTTACACTTTTTCCAGATATTTCAGAAGCTTTGAGTTTGAACAACTCACTTCTTTATGCTGACTTACAAATGTCACATTTGTTTCTTTCTGACATTCCCTGCTCTTATCATTCCCACATGTTTATTTTACTATATTATTAAATATAAACTTATATATGATTAAGATTATGTGATTAAATGCAAATACGTTGAAACAATTTCAAATTAGGACAGCATGAAAGACTTCTCATACATAAATTCAAGTTATTCAATACATGGATGTGTTATTAATATACACACTTAAAATATAAAAAAATCATTTTGCATGCAATAAAGGGAAACACACATGCATCTGTTGGGTTAATTTTAAGCCTTTCCTCTTACCAAAGAGTTGCTTAGTTTAAAGACCATAAAAGTTATTTACCAGACAGTTGTAAAAGTTTGTACCTTTTGTTCGAGTTATTTTCGTTCATGCAGGTAAATCCTCCCAGGTGTGTGTAAAGCAGAGGACTGTGCGCTCTGTCAGGTGCTCTTGTCTTTATATGAGACTGCGCAGACAGACGCTGAGTGACGGGCGGCCGTGTCTGCATCCAGCGCTCTGACTCACTACAGTCTGCTGCAAGCCTGTCACAATAAAAGTCCTGCAACTCCAAAACTTCTGCACTAAAAGTCCCTGATGCCAACACTCAGAAAACAACTGTCATTTTCTAAAAAGGCCCATGATGTTTTAATGTTTAAAACTATACATATTTAACACAGGACAGCACAGCCATATGAGATATTATAGGTAGATATTAATAACCAGAATTATTGGTCATAAAATATAATTCCTGCTTCATTCTAATGCTTGCTCTTTGTTATCCTGTTGGCAAATTTTCATATTTTAACTACCAGATAATTCCACATTTATGTGTGCTATTTAAAAAACGAACGATGAATTTATGTGTGAACACATATTTAAATTTTATCTAAACACTGTATTCATTTGTATTTATTTGTATTTTGTATTTATCCTACATAACAATTAGGTCATTACTTTAGTTTGAATTATGCACTATGTTGTTCTAAACATGTTTAAATGTCTGTGTTCTTTCAAACACAAAGAGAGATATTTGGAAGAATGTTAGCAACTGAGGTTTCAGAGGCACTATTGACTGCCATCGTAGAAAATAAAAATATAGGTAAATGTGCCCCAGAACTGTTTGCTTTGCGTAATTCTTGAAAAGATCATCTTTCATATTTATTATATCAAAATAAATGTTATGATTGATTTTATGAACTATGGTAGTAGAATATTTTTGCGTGGACTATCCCTTTAAAATGTGTTTTTATCTTTATTTTTTATTGACATAGATGTATGCCGTTTTTGCATTCACAGATACTTACAATTATTGGTAAGTTTCTACATCTGCTGTAGATTACATTTTCTGGAACATGTTTTTGTCACTTTTTCATCCTAGTTCACCTTCAAAAATTGTGTTCTGCTCTCTGTGTACTTGTGAGGGACAAGATTTTGACAATGCCAACACGAATATAATGAAACACATTAAAACAACCCATTTAAGTTTGTCCTCACTTAATATTAAAAATGGCTTAGGGTCTTAATAAAAATTTAATTTGCCTGGAATGAAAACAATAAATGTCTCTAAGATGACTTATTCATTTGTTCTGTTTGTGCTTTCTGATTTTAAGGCCAATGGGAGTATGGGTGTAGTTATCATTTCTATGTCAATCTGTAATGTCTATTTTTAAAATTGTTCTATATCTCTGTGCGCTCCTCTTTTGGCTCACTTGGGTGTCAGGGATGCAGATGAGTCGCCCCTGTGAGCAAGAGCAGGCAGGGAGGAAGCAGTCTATTCAACACCCATTCGACTCCTCAGAAGTGAGTCATGACAAACAGTAAAGAGCAAAACCACTTTTTTTGTTGTCAATTATTAGAATCTTTAAAAAATGGTTATCATGCTACTACACTTGTATAGTTTCTTAAAAACATCACACATTTAATATGGTGTGTTACATATTTAGATGACAGTTTAAACCTTCAAGAAACCATTTATAGATATCAGATTATCCCATTATAGTTGCAATGCAATTACATTTACATTCACATTTAGTCATTTAGCAGACGCTTTTATCCAAATTCTCCAATTCTCAGAGTACCTCAGATTCAAAATGTCATAGCTAGAATGCCAAATATCTCTCCGTGTCTAGAGATCTCTAAACTTTTGAACAGAAGATCAGTTGTGGTTTTAACTTTCCATTCTGTCAACACACAAGTGCGCTGCTGTCATTCCGCAATGCCTCCCACAGATCCCATCATATCACAATTCATTCATTTCTGTCCAGAACAAATATCTAGAAATGACATAATGAAAATAAGACTTTGGATAAGGTACTGGCAATCAAAATGTTAAAGGGATAGTTCTCCCAGGGATAAAAAAATTCTATTTATTTGTTGAACATTTATGAATAAGCCCCATTTATATTGACTGTAGTTGACAATTTATCAACTGAATTGAAAAAAATATTATTATACTATTTACTATTTTATTTCTATAATACAGCGTTAAAATGAGTGGGATTACAAGAACTGTAAAATGTTTTACTTTTATTTAAAAAACTGATTAAACAAGACACTTTTACTTTCTCTCTAGTTTCAAGTAACATATTTTCTATTGAGATGGCCTGTTCTGGACTCTCTCTTCCATATTTGGAAAGCGGCTCATTTCCCACTGGGTCACTTTTTACTGCCAGCCAATACATTGTTAAGCCTCCAATCCTCCAGCCAATCCTGCATCCCCCCATCTCCTTATATGGAAAACACATGTCAGTGGTGTTTTCAGTCTTATTCTAGCCTTCTTGGCTTCCGTTTCTGTATACATCGTCCTGATCAGTCATTCTAAAGCAAACTGTCTGAGCCGACCCAAACACAGCTGATGTTTTTACCCAACAAGTCATCATTGACATGTTTGATAACTGAACGAGTAGCCTATTTGTGTGGCATAAGCAAGACATTTAAACTGTTTAAGATAGCTGTATTTCATCTAATGCGTGTCATTCATAAACACTTATGGCCAAATTAAAGTCTCTCCAAAGTGGAAACTTCTAAAGTTAACAAAAAAATAGTTTTCTCAAAGTTTTCAGAGGTGAAAGGATGGATATGAAAATATAAGGAGAGCTCTGTCACTCAACAATTCATCAACCCCATTTGATGGCGTCCCATGTTAAAACTGCATTTCTCTATAGAATGTGGTCTCTATATGCTTGTTTTCTTTCGGATACCCCAAACCACACGCAACACCGCTGTGTAAGAAAATGATTGTTAATATACCATTTGGTCTTTACGAGCAACACCTCTTAAACAAAACGGCTTTGAGGCACAGCACTGAGTCACACTCCAGAAATGTAACCAGCTGATCCCTGTCCCACGGATTTACCCGTAACACTGGACAAGAAGCTTTTAACTTGGCTCCCAATGCAAAAGCTTTGTTTGTATTCACTCCCAAAAATGCTTAAATGGGAAAACTCACTGCCAACAAATTCACAGTTCACATTACCTTTACGACTTAGCTGACTTTTCCCTCAATTTTTAGTTGGATATTTCAGGGCATTGATAGTTTTATAAGATTTTTAATCCAATGCTGGCTTGAAATAACCCAGAATTATTAAGACTGTATACCAAATATACAATTAAATTTCTGTACAGCCACCACATGTTTATAATATTTCTGATATCGAAAAGCCCTTGTGATAAAATGTAAGCTGGTGTGGTTGTGGTCCAAAGAAGCAGAATCGCTGAAATGTGACCAGATTCCTTGAGACCATGTCTCAGTTTGCTGCAGTTGTCTTTAGTGTCCATAACGACCACCTCACTGTGGTTCAGAGAGGTTTGTGGCGGGCAGGAGGGTTTGATCTGTGCGGTATGGCAGCAATGCAGTCTGCATGAAGATAGCAATACATAGCACTTAGAAAGGATTAAAGACTTCCTTTCTCATCTGTTAACCTCTCTGTCTCGATCTGTTTCACTGTCTGTCGTATTCGCTTTAATTTTCTGTCTTATTTCCAACATGGCCTTCCAAAAATCCAACATTCAAGCAAATTCTATGCTGGGTAAAAGTTAAAACATAAAAATATAATAGATGAGATAGTAAGTGATTGCCTTGTTGCCAAAGGGATTTACTTGAAGACATTCTTTAAGTGGCGGACATGATGATTTAGGGCTGTAGAAAGGATTTCTGGCTCCTTGGGACATGACCCAAGTCTCATCCTAGAGCTTGTGATTCCTTTACCCAGTAGACTGTTCCTTTGTCACAGGAAGTCTTTGATTATTGTCTCACTGTCTGACTCAAGTGTGGCTGACAGGATGTAACACCTTTTACTTCCTAGTAGAACATATATTGTCCAATCACCCTTCGTTTCACCTCTGTACCAACCGGTCACACACTATTAAAAAGTTTAAGATTTTAAGTTATTATAAAGTTGATGGAGAAAAATATATACTTTAGCTAAAGATGCATCAATACTGCATTTATCAACTAATTCTTGATTTTTAAGAGTGAAATCTACCGATAATGATTAACTGGCATTAACGTAATTTTAATGATTAACATATTGCCTAGCATTAACAATATTCTATAGATTGAATTAATATTAATTTTCAGAATTTTATTAATTCATATAATCACTACTTATATATATATATATATATATATATAGATCAAACTGGCAATGTTTCTTAAATGCGTCTATACAGAGAGAGAAAATATATTGCCCTTTACTGTTCTTTTTTGATTCACAGGAAGGATTTGGTTTTACAGGTATATGTTTGATCATTAGCCAATTGCTTTGGAATGGCTTTATTAAGCTATTTTTAAATATATTTTAAAGTAACTTTTGAAGGAAACTTTGTAAAAAACTTCACTACATTCTAAAGCATACATACTTTAAGAAAATTAAATGAAAAAATTTGTTGGGGGTAAACTATCACTTTAACATTATTAGTTAACAGCAGTTCATGTTAGCTAATGCATGTACCAATGTTAAAATAGTGTCTTTACCACAATCTTTTTTAACCACTTTTAACAGAAGGATGAGGATAAATCACATTACAAAAGACAAAGAAGTCGAAAAAGGCCCAATACCATCACTTCTCAATCTACACATTACAACTGATATCGGACACATCCTTTTGTATTTAATTTATCAAAAACATACAGATACACCAGAAAGTGTACAAATTTGATATCATATGGACCCTAGAGCACAATGTAGACTTCTGACTTTTTACAAGTTCCAGGTGTTATCATTTCAGTGTGGTATGGACTTTACACACTGTGAAGCATGTTCCCATAAAACCCCTGTGATTTCAGCCCACCAAGCTCATAAATCAAAGGTCCTCTCTTCCTACACAGATGCTCATAGCTTCTATAAATAAAACATCAGCATTGATTTAGTCATTTAGATAAATTTATGGCAGGTCTTCTTTAAAGTATCCTCTGGTATTTATACGCTTAATTTCTATATGCCACGGTGGCCTCTAACTTCTCCAGTTCCACAAACCCGCTCTGGGTCCACCAAAAACTGTGTTCTTTCACACTTTCCTCTTTTTCTCTCTATCTCTCTCCCCCTTCCTGTGCTGAAGGACATCTCACACGGGCCCTCCTGCTGTCACCAGAGTCGGCCAAAACACACTGCACAGTTTCCTGTCTCCTGTATATGACCGCAGAGCGTAGCGTCACGGACCGGGAGAAGCAACGAAAGATCAAGTGTGAAGAGATCTGAACGTTAATCAAACTCAACAGTGCAAAGGTGTTGAAGGTCGATGGATGTTAACTCAACGCCTTCTCTTAAACAAGCACATAACAACAGAAACCAAATCCCTCACAATTAAATATTTTCAAATGTAATGCAGTTATATTTTTCCTGACTTAAATGTTTTTCGGATGGGACTGTTTTCCCAGAGCAAGCCAGGTACATTTTTGTTTCACTTGTACTTTGTGAATTTATTCTAGTTTAAATCGAAAACGTCTGTGTTTTCCTCAAAGCCTTGGAAACCAATTACCTGCTGTTTTTCGGCTAACTCAGGGGTCCTCTGAGAATCTAAATCTATACACAAAGCAAAGCCTGGAATTGGTGTGTATTATTTCTCTGCAATGCTTCTAATCTATTTTGACCTTCGGTAAATACCGCAAGTTAAGTTAAATTTCTCATTTTGTTTCAAGGTGCACATTTGTTATGGATTTAGATCTGATCTTGTGGTTCACATATTTACAGCCAAATGCACATTCTATAGAGAGTTCCATCTTAGTAATACTTCAATAAATTCTCATCCAAATCAGCACATGAAATCAGACGACATCTGTTAAAATGAGTTTACACAAAAAAAAATCATGTGTAGCCTTCGATTCTTCTGCAAAAAACTACAGAAAATATTTTGAAGGATGTTGCTAACCAAACATTTGCCCCAATTAACCTCCACTACAGACACAAATCATTAAAACATTTTCCGTTGTGTTTTACAGAGAAAGGTCATATAAAGGATCTGAATTACTTTAAATAATAAAAATGTATCAATTAGGAAACATTTTATTGTTTGTTGAAATATCCCTTTAAAAGTCTAGTTTGTGATATCCAGCAGTCTATAAAAGGTGAGTTACGAATTGAAAACTAACGGCATAGACCATGGCTCACCCCTCCCGTTCTAAACACTAAGATAGCTGACACAGGACAAAGATCTGATCAAGTCTTCACTTCTTTGCTGAAGAAGATAACATATTCATGAAACGCATTCTGAGGAGGAATTTGTCTGTTAAGGGCTACTATAGAAACATGGCGGGGAACTCCATGTAAGAGAACCCTGGCGTATGTAGATATAAATATCTGATTGTAAGTTAATAAAAACAATTATTCATTATATAAGATCTTTAAACACCTTACATTGTCTAAAGATCATCCTTAATATCCAACATTGCCCCTGTAATAACTGCAAACCAAAGAAAATCTCATGTGTGTTTGAACCAGAAACGAAAAACAAATTTGCAAGCAGACAGAAACAAACACTTCTGTTCAAAGCTCATTAATGGCAGGCAGGTCAGCCCTTATTATTCTGTGCACTATATCAAAGCAATGCATTTGTGCTAACATATGAGAGCAAACATGAGACCCCTTAAGTTGTTTACCCAAACATCATGACCGGAGCTTCGAACTCATACTTTCCACTGGTCCCCTAACTGCCTTTCGGAAATTCGGCAAACAACTTAATCACAGCCATAATTAATAAATCACCGCAGCACAGAAAAAAGACCAAAAAAAAACTCCGCTCACAAGGGACGTGTAAAAAATAAATGTCAACAGTTGCAACATGCCTTCTATTACCGACAGCATCGTTCTATTGAAAGTAGGGATGTGCTATGGGAATATTCAGGGGAAGTCAGTTGGAATCTGTAAACTGGATTGTGAGGTCAAAAGGCAAAGTTCAGGTATGGTTGTACCTGGGGGCGAAGCGGTCATGAAATCAGCCAGGATGCAGAGAGCTGATAACCTGCCACCCAGCACGGAGTGCTGACCCCTGGATGAATCTACAATTATAAGATTCCTGTTTTTACAACCAAATTACGAGGTAATGTGAGCAGTGATGTGCTCAGAGCAGTGGGGACTGAGAGCATGTTTGCATACTTGTTTTAAAAGGGGGATTTGGGTCTTGCTACCTGCTCCCCTGTCGTTCTCGGCGGTCCATGTGTGACGTCATGCTGGAAAAACTTTCGCCTTTTTATGGCAATGCTGCGATTTGCAGAAGCTCGAGCAAAGATGGGTTTAGCCAAACAGCATGCCATTGAAAACCCAGCTTGGACCCGGTCCACCAAGAGAAACAATTTCCCTTCATTGCTAACACATGCCCGTCAAACCCACGCGCACACACGCCATTCAGAATTCATCAACCTATTCTTTGTTTTACCTTTCAATCGAAAAGTCGTCTGCTTGCTCATTTGATCTGGAATCACAGAACGGATGGGTTGAAGGGTGGAGAAAGAATGAATATCACAGAAAATAACACAAGTGGACTGAACATTGCCATGTAAACAGTTTGTAGAGCCATTACTTGTTCTCTCAGAACAGCGTTTACGAAATCCACTGTTGGCCATTGTAAATGTACTCCCAAGATCACAAAGGATTGATTCTCTTTCTGAACATCCACCCGTTTAATACACGCTACTTGGAATCACCTCAATCATCATTAAAAAAGACAAACAGACTGAACAAAGTCTATCGGAAAACAAATAAGCTCTCTTAAAGTGAAAACATATATAACAAAAACCGTAAAGGCATAGTTTAATCTGCAAAATGACTTTCCTTCTACTGTAGAACACATATTTTGAAAATTGTTGATAAAAATGTTGGTCCCCATTGATTTACATTGTGTGTGTCCATACAAAAGAAGTGAAAGGTACCAAAGTTGTTTGGTCACCGAAATTCTTTGAAATATCTTCTTTTGTGTTTTGCAAAACAAATAAAATTTCAGATATGAATGACAAGAGAGTGAGTAAATGATGACCTTATTTTCATTTTGGTTTGAACCATCACACACAAAGAAAGCCAACTCAAACGTATATACTGTATACTTCATACCACTTATAATTCAGATACCTTCACAGTAAGGCTTCCCTTGACCTGTTTCTTACCTTGTCATTTGTCTCTGCCTCTGTATGCTTTCATTGTATGCCTTTGCATTTACTGTTTAAGGTACCAAAAGATCGCTGCTATGTCATCCATAGATCTCATCCTAAATAAATCTTACATACAATGCTGATTTACTTTGGCGTGAATGCAACTTAATTGATCAATGTGAAGTGTGTAAGTTACATCAGGGTTATAAGATTTAATCCCAGATCTGAATGGGTCTGCATGCTCCGGCATGGGCTGCATGTAAGTCGTTTGCCCTTGGGCAATGTACTTAACCTTTAGTCAACCCTAGATTCAAGTAGGCTATCCGCGAAAAACAGCACTGGTTGGAGACATGAATTGTGTCTCTATTGAGTCATGTAAAGCCGACAACCCATAGGCAGCACATGAATCGACTTTAAAAATGTGCTGACATCTCTTTATATCCGATGACTAATGACAGTATAATACGCTATACCTCCAATACGCAGACAAACCTCTCCATCTATTCAACTCAGAGCACATACATGTCCCATAGATTTATGGTACACAGCAATGACCTGCCACTTACATCAAGATAAAGGGATGGAATGCATTTGTTCTCTAAGTGGGGCTTTCCATTAACCCACCTACAGACATACCCAAAGAGGTGGGAATAGCACATCAATAAGAAACTCTGGTTTATGTTACCATTCTAATTTGTGATGGCCATTAGATGTAAAGACAGACATGTGAGTAATTGTTTTTGTTTAAGAGAAGAAATTACATTAATGGATTACATTAATGGATTATTAATGTTTATGTCACGGTTTTGCTTGCGGAAGAACCCATATTCAGGCAGAGGAGTAGATTATACTAAAAGACTTTAACACTAACAAAAACTCCCACGATGAAAAAACTGTAATATAAAATACAAAAACAAAACTCTCAAGAGGGGAAAAGAACAAACAAAAACAGATCAAAAACTACAAACAGGCACGGGAGAAACAGGCACGGGAGAAGCAGGCACGGGAGAAGCAGGCATAGAATTACAAAACAAATCAGCACAGAACAGCAAACCTAAGGGCTTTAAATGGAGAAACATAATGAGGGATAATGACATGGGGCAGGTGTAGGGAATGAAACAATGATGGGAAGATAGACGGAATAACAAGAGGTGGGTTCAGGAGACGAGACGAGACAAGAGAGCACATGGCAAGTCATAACAAGCAATGCCATGTGTCTCACACAAAACAAAAGGGTCTGCCAGAATTCTGCCAAACTCATGAAAACCAAAAGAGGCAGAATCATGACAGCTTCGGACATTAATGATTGAGTTTTCTTGTTTAATGCGGTCCATTGGTTAAAAAACGATTTGCATGACGCATGACGTAATATTTCTGTTATCAATACACTCCCTCTGTAGAGCCACTTGTTTTGGAAAGGTTCTTTCAAATATTCAGCCTATCACCGTCATAAGGTTGAAAGTTATTTACTGGCCGTCCTCTCATAAAATCCGGCCCATGCACCAAGTGCGAAAGAGGACAAGCATCAGCGTGCAGAATTCAGGAGAAGCCCTCGTGAGTAGATTGGTCATGAGATCTACTTTTTCCAGAAACAGCCGTAATGCTGTACCTGTCTTTTGTTATATGAGTAAAGCAAAGACTTTTTAGGGATATGAACAATCCAATTCTACACTACAGGTATTCAAGATTAACACGAGATTGACAGATTCTGTGTTTGATGCTCCGCCTTTCAAGATTTGTCATGTTTGCATGTACCTTAGAGTATATATCTCATGTGCATGTGAAACTGATGGTTTATTAGTAAAATAAAAACACATTGTACAGTTTGTAGAATATTAGAAAATGTATAGAGACCATTAAATCACACCAAAGTGTAGATTTCTTTCCTATGGCTGTAGTTCTGAAGGCCATATTGAAGGGATAGTTCATCCAAAAATTTTGTCATCATAACCCATATTTGACCATTCTGTGGAAGACATTTTGAAGAATGTCTGAGTGCTTTTTTTGTGCATAGCAAGTCAAACAGTAAGTGGATTTCGGGTTCCGCAGAAAAAAAAGTCATGCAGGTTCAAAATCCACCCACAAATTATCACAGAATTTTCATTTTGGGGTAAGCTATCCCATTTGATGTGCACCTATGTTCCTTATTAAAAGGTTATGATGATGGTGGAAGAGAAATCTAAAGCGGTACTCACAGTTTAGGCTTGGGTTTGGTTGGAAGAGGTGGAGCCTTAACTAGTGAAGGTGATGGTGGTGTAGGAGGAGAAGATTCTTTTACAACTGAAGGTGGCGGGCCTTTTTCTGGTGTCTTGTTTGAAGCCTGACCATTTTGTAAAGGTTGGTTAGTTTGGTTTTCAGGTTGCTCTTGACCTGCGGAGACCTGAACAGGTAACGCTGTGACACTTGGCCAGATGTCCATTTCGTTGATTTGGAAGGCTTCGGCACTGCGCGGAGTTTTGGGCGGCACTTCCAACAAACTGATCTCCGTGGGTGGGGGAGGTGGTGGAGGGAACGATTGGTTGTCCTCAAACACGCTATCATCCCCAGAAACACCATTTGTGGACAACTCTTCACCAACTAGGAAGAGGTTTTAGGGAAAAAAAGGATCATTGTACGGCTCAGGCTTAGGTAAGCATTTGATTAACCAGTTGAATTATGGCAATCAGGTCCTGGTTTTATTTTTGCGGGACAATCAAAGTACTTTGAAGGTACAGTTTACCCAAAACTAAAATTTCAGTCATTTTTTATTCTTCCTTTGAGTAAACTTTTGTCCAAAGGAGCTTTAGAATACATGACTAGTTTTACGCGCCATTTTATAAACCAAAATTAGGCTGAATGCTAATACTGTAATCCATCAGCCAATCAGAATGCTTGGAGAGACATCACAGCATTGTTAAAACTGCAGTGCCCTTAAACTTTGAAAAAATAAAAGAAGGATCAGATTATCCTTCTTTACTTTCTTTCTATGTACTTAAAAATTTAATTGTTTTTTAAATTGTGTTAAAATGTCAATGTCAACCTTTCTGCTGTGTTTTAGAATTATATCATACATTAGTTTCACAATATAAATTTAAACATTTATTTCACTTCATTGTATCAACTTCCATACGAGTTCAGCCTACATGTTCCATAAGGGAGGGAATTTGGGGATTTATATAAGGAAGCTATTCAGGGTGGACTTCAAACAGACCCTTAATGCTCCCGGCAAAGTGCCGACATACCTGTAAACCCAGCCCTGATTATAATCCTGTATCAAGTATGAATCCAAACCAAAACCCTAATCCAAACTTTGACTCCAATACCAAACCTTGAATTAGTACAACAATATCTTACAATCTGGATTAGATTCGCTGAGATTCACCTAAATGGCCCAGCAGTAAACTTGAGTTTTGTTCAATGGATGCCGTCAGCCTTCTGGAGTTTGTCTAAACCAGAGTGTATGCAATTCCTGTTTGTTTGGGTTTGTGCTTTGCATTAATGGCTCTATAAGTACACACACTATCACATGGTATAAACATTTATTCCTCTCCTGTCTTTGCCATGTGACACGGTCATCAACACATACTGTCTCCTCTCTCTTCATGTCATACTAACAGACTGTAGTGATAAGGACAGGATATGGCTGCTTGGTCAACTGCATCTGTCATGTTTCTTAAGAAGAACAATAAAATCCTTTCTAGAGAAGACTCGTTTTTGTAAAAATGTTGTATACACATGAAGTCATTAATTTAAGTGTTACATCACTTATATTTATGGATGCTCTTATGTTGAAAGCATTAAGTGGCCGCTTCAATGTTTACATGATTTCATCTTGTGGTTGGTTGTTTATCCCTTAGCTTTCTTTCAATCATCTCAGATGCACAAACAAAGTTTTCTTAACACAGAACTCAATCATGTATAAAACACTTGGAATAAATATAGGATTGGTTTGATGAGCTTGTTCCTTTACATCAAGGTATCGGTCTATGGTATTTAAATATTGACATGAATTTTGACGTAGCATGCAGTTATTGTAAATGCAATGGAAACACACCTGGGGTGACAGTCAGTTGTGCTGTGCTTTTAACCGAGCCATACTGGTTGGATGCAGTGCAGCAGAACAGACCTCCGTCTTCAGGAAAGGCTTCCGCAATCACCAAAGTGCAGATTTCCTCTGTGCAAAGACATCACAAATTGAGTCGCAAGTTAATACTAGACAATAACACATGTTTTTAATGAATTGTATCATGACAAACACAACTTTCAAATGCTTTAAACAGTTGTCACTGGGATATTTGCTAATACTAGTCTTCGCCAGCTGTGCATGTACCACACACTTTTAGAAAATCTCCAATATCTTAATACATGCAAGCCACCTGGATATATTCACTCGGTTTTAAGATTAAAGCAACATGGGATAGTATGGATGATCTATTAAATATGCAATATAATATACAAAACTATGTCTTGATAGTGCATAAACATGCTATAATACATAAAGAAGCATTATTTTTTTGGAAGCCTTTAATGAGCTTTTTCTATCTACATACAATGCAGGCCTCTACAGTAGCCGTAAATGGACAAACGGCTCTACAAAGTGAGATGAAATATATGTCCTTTGGCAAAGATGCGAAAACATGAACTCATCTTTGTCCTGTGTCAATTTCAAATTGCACTTTGTAACCGTAACTCTAATGCCGCTAAATTTAACAAACTGGGTCTTTATAAAGCGTAGGAGAGATCCTACATTTTCTACCATTTATTTATTGTTGAGGCTACTCTGGGGTGGATAAAAATATTATAGAAATTTTTTACTCTTTTTTTTCTTCAATTTCATATTTTCTTTTGTTTAAAATATGGCTGTATTACTTTGTCTAAAATAATTTTTAAAAAACAATTTTCAATATATTATTGTGAAATATATTGATTAAAATGTTATATTTACTTAGTAGTTGTTTTTTATTTTTCAAGCAAAAAAATTCTACTCAATGTAGAGAGACAGACTGCAAGACTTTGACCAGTGGCCTAACATTTTAAAGGAAAAGTTCACCCCAAAATACAAAATCTGAAATGAATTTTGGATTCTCTTGTTGTTCCAAATCTGTGTGTACCGCAAACATTTATTAGTTCTAATGAACTCATCAAGATATTCCAAACAGTTGTTGGACCTTATTGATCAAAGTAGGAATACTACTATTAAATTATACCTATACAGATGTTTTTCAGTATTTTAAGATGAAGTATTGTAACACAATACCAAAAACCAAATTTTTGTTGGTATCAATACATTGTCACATAGAGTATTTTTATAATATTATTTTATAATATTATGATCACAGTATATTTTGTATGTTGTATGAACACATGGGTTATAGCGACATCCTTAATCAGAAACCATTGCCAAAGTAGATATAGTCTGTATTAAAGAAAAACAGACAGATGACAAAAGCTTAGACAGACAGATGTGGTGAATCTAGACAGGTTAATGATGGTTACAGTGATGACTCATGACTTGAAACACGGCTGCTTTCAAAGATACACATACAGGTGACAGTCCCTTTCCTAAAAGAGAGCAGGTGAGCCACACTCATATACAGATGTATGAAAGTGTGTGACTCATCGGAAGTCTAAGCTCAAGCGCTGACAAATGTGTCATTTTTGCAATGCACGTGAACTGCGCTGACATCGCAGATTTTCATTGCCTTTGGCTGTTGGAGTCATATCTGGGCTAAACTGTGCACTGATGATGTCATGGCCAATTACTTCATACATCAATATATTGCCACAACAAGAGTGTTGGCAGTATTATCTTGATACTGTTAATCCCCATAAGGAAGGTGTTCTCATGAAAACGAGGAGTGGTGAGAGAGACTTGAGAGAGTTGGATGCAGGAATAAAGATAAAAAGTCTCACCGGGTTCAGCTGCGGATCTTGGCTCTAAAAACAAAGATATGGGAATTGAGAGAGTATGGAAAACACAAATCACGTTTTATCAGTCTGCTAAACCAAGCATTAAATTTTTAAATAAATCGTACTCTTCTGCAAAATGCGGAAATCAGGGGAGTCCTGGATCACCTGGCCCTCTCGAAACCACTGAACCTGCAGAGGAAGACTTCCTCTAACCCGGCACTCCAGAACCACCACTTGACCTTCAGATGCCTGTGTGTCCTGCAGTGTCTATAGAGAATAACAAATCAATGTTAAAGGCTAGTATAAACTAAATGACAACAAATCATCAATTTAGTCCAAACTGGATATCTGGTCTTATTTGGTCTAGATGGTCTTGCTAGTCCTCCATTCTAAACAAGCTTTTTTATTTTGTCTAATTTGTGTCCCATCATAGCCAAAAAAATAGTTAGCTATTTTTCAAGACAACCATAAAGCAGGTGAATACAAACAAGACCAGCCTGAGCTCCCTGGAAGACCAGCAAACCAGCCTGGGCAGTTTTGAATATTTTTAGCATGGATAATAATGGAAAGTATGTGCATTATTTAAAAGAAGGGCAGATGGCAATACAAGATCATATACAGAGGGAAAATTCAGATGCTATATAGGTAAATTCATAAATTATGTGTGATGACAGATATAAAAGCAGCTTTTTCTATCAACACTTTCTTTCTCACACTGAAGACCAAAGAAACAGTCAGTAGTGCATAAAAGAAACAAAGTGAATTGTTTGTAATTGAAACAGATATGTCAAGTATTCTGTGTTCTGTAAGCTTAATGTGCATTTGCCCTTTTAAGTTTTTTTTAAAGTGTAAGTTGCCCGTGTACATTTACTGCACCTGTGACATGATGCAGATTTATTTTTAATTCAAGCCAAGACATACTTCATTCGCTCCAGCTATATCATTTTGGTGCCTGTACGTTCATGTACAGTATGTGTTTTCTTTGGACTGTGATGACATAAAACCATGTATAAGGAAAAGGCACATCCTCTTACTTGGAAGATTAAAGACTTTCAAAAGAAAGCTGTAGTGAGATGGTGGGAGGTAAGAGAGTAGTTTAAAAAAAAACAATGCTTTTTTCTTATGAAGGAGATACACTGATTTAGTGTCGTGCATTTGGCATTGGAGTTTGAAGTGTAGAATTGCTTAAAGACCTGATTCACATGATTTATCACCCACCACACACACAGATACGAAGAGATGAATCATTTTGCTAAAGGTAAATGTAAAACAATGTGGTGTGTTATGGAGTCTGTGTGGTAAAGCTGGGTATTACTTTAGTAAAGGCAGGGGGTGCTTTGAGAAGGGCATCACCAGCATAGATTGAGGAAACTGGACTCTGAACCTGAAATTGAGAGGAAAAGAGATTATGTGGTAATGATATTCAGAAGTATACTGTAAAGTCGACTGTCCTTTAGCTGGGTCACATAATTGAATTTGATTCATTTTATTACATCGCATTAAATTTTTTATTATAAATATGTAGAATGCATAATGTTTAGGTACATTTTCACAGTATTCAATTCAATATGTCTATAGAAAGTTTCCATAAAACAATGTGTTTGTTTGCATTTATTTGTCTCTGTAGTGGTTTGACGCGAATTAAACTGTATGTGAGTGTGTTTATTGTTCTTAGCTATTGTATACAATAACAGTGGTTAAAATGTACTCAAAGTTAAGAATGATTCATAAATAGAGTAAATGATTTATAAACATAGCTCAATCATGCATAATGTTTGTGCTGGGTATGGACACTAAGATTCAACAGAAAATGTGTAAGTTTACTTGTTTATGTCTGTCTTTGTGTATGCGTTTAACTACTTTTAGGTGGAACAGTAGAAAGATTATGTGTATGTATGTGTTTCTTACTCTCTGTGGTGTAATAGAAAGAGGCTGGACCAGTGTGGAGCGATGAGGATGGACCTCCGGGCTCTTTGGTGATGCTGTGTGTATTGTCAGAGAAACTGAGGTGGTCTTCTTCTGAGCACTGAATAAACATACAGTTTCACCATAACTTAAACAAACAATTACTCATTTCAAATGAACCGTTTTCATGATATGGAATAAACATCAGTCTTTCCTGTAGCTCAGTGGTAAGAGCATTATACCAGCAATGCATGGTTCATGGATATAATCCTAAGGATTGCACATATTAAGAAATTAATAAAGTCATAAAGTCAAAAAATCCTAAAACATGTTAATCTCCACATCTTACAACCTCAATTTAACAAAACATTAGACTTAGAGGGTAAAGCAATGGGTATTGTGAGTCATTATGTTCATAAGTTAGAGAAATGTTTTGTAGTGGTAACTGAATTAATCTTTACATCCATCACAGACCACTAAAATTTCATCTTATGAACAACAATATGAATCGGTTCATTACATGAGACCTAACGGAGAAGACATCAGTCATAGAGGTCTAAATGGGCCAAGAGACTACTCTTTTTTTCAATGTTAAGTTTGTTCTTAAATGTACTGTCGCTTTGGAAAGAAGCGTCTGCCAAACTTGTACCGTAAATGAACATTTCTCTTGCTCTGACCTTTGCAAGAATGATGATGATGGTAATCCTGTGTTTGAGGACATTTTCTAATGTGGCATCACAGGTTTATTTCAGAAATCTTTCAAACATTAAGGTCATTTAATTTAATGTAGTGTGTCCGACAGTGAACATATAGAAACGTCACGTTAGGAAAGCTAATAATTTAATGTAGGAAATTGTTTACATGCACTCTGTGAGGGGTAATTGCTCTCTAACACGCACAAATACACACACACACACACACATACACACTCAGTGAAAAAAAACACACTGTCTGAATTTTCACTATGCAGTTTGCACCTTATAAATGACTTTGGAGCCAATGGGAGTTTAATCTTTAATGGGTGCGATGAAGTCACTGGAAACCAAAGCCAAGCACTTAATAATTGTTTAAACAGACGGGAAAAAATGATACACTAACGGAGGGACAAAGGAAGAGGAATGAAAGGATGAGTTCAAAGGTGAGGAAAGAGGGTTTGAGAACTAGATATAAACATAAGGACACAAAGTTTAGGATGTGCAGTTGGTTTAAACTTAGTTTACCTTAGGAGTGTTGATTCTCTGTTGATACGTATTTTGTAAGGGCAGTTTATTCTTAAACAACCTGTTTTGTGTTTTAGTTGGAGAAACTGGAACTTATGACACAAGGTGCATTGGGGGCATTAAGGTAATACAAAAAAGGGCCTTGCTCGGGTCAAGGGTCATATGGGGAAGAACATGCTGAAACACACATACTGTGGCATGACTCCAGACCTAGACTTCAGGACGGATCCTTCACCTTCAGAATCTGAGGAGGAAGCACCTTTAACAGAATAAAGTAGAATAGGAAAATAATAAATAAGTAATTGTACTTATAGTTTGAGGGGTTCGTGTATATCGCACGTTACATATAGATTCTTTTGATTCAGTATTGTTACAGCTTAGTTATATATTAACTGTAGTATGCCATTTGTTATATAAATTGTTTGATGATAATTTAAGGTCTGCATTCTTCATGTCTAAATTATTTTTCACACGATGGTAGTCGATGGGGTCCAAGAACTGATTGGTTAATAGCATTCTTATAGCCTTGACTCACCTTCAATATAGACTTCTGCAGAGGTGTTGTCTGCTCCCAGCGCGTTTGAGGCTACACAGGTGTACCTGCCAGTGTCGTCTTCAAACGCTTCAGTGATCACCAGAGTGTGCAAGTCTCCATCACGACAGATCTGAATGTCAGGACAATGATGCAGCTCCCGCCCCTCACAAAACCACCTATCCAATGAAACAGAGGATGACAAGATCATAAGAACTTTTAAACTGTAAACTTTGGACTGCAAAATTAATTTTTTTATCTCGTTTTATATAAAAACCAGAGAATACATCCTAATTTGGTAATTTAATATTGTGTCATCATTTACTCACACTCTTTTCATTTCAAACCTGCCTTACTTTATTCCTTTAGCAGAGCACAAAAGATGATATTTTTAATACACAAACGACGGCTTGCACGTTATTATTTGATTACCAATATTCTTCAAAATATATTTTTTTGTTTTCTGCACGAAAAAAGAACAAGTGGGTGAGAGAAAATCTTCGTTTTGTGGTAAACTATCCCTGTAACTCAAGTTAGATTATGCTCAAGTCAAAAGAAACATACAAACTGATATTGACACATCTTACAAATACTACCATTGATATATTTTTTTAAAAAGAAACACATTAAAACTTAACTGTGGTGATTGACGCTGTAAAACTGGAGAAAAAGTGTGGGAGAAAGTATACTGCCAAAATGAATGTGTGTAAAACACTAAGGCAGTGAAGTTTACTGCAATCATTTTATTTTACAGCCTCTGTTTGTGTATTTAACTGCAGTTACACTAATCCCATTCAAATCTTTTATCCTTGAGTGAGTCAACAAAGCACCTTAGAGCGGATTTTCCTCATTACAGAAACATTTTCCAGATAATTGACACTCTACTCAATATTTTGAAGAATGTTGGTAAAATGTTTCTAAAAATGTTCTTAAAAATATCTTTTTTTGTGCTCTGCAGAGGAAGAAAAAGTTAAATAGGTTTGAAATGATAAGAGGGTGAAACAATGATGAAGGCATTTCCATATTTGGGACTACTATTATTTTTGGAAACTATCACTTTAAATGGTAAAAATACAAAGTGAAACGGCAGCTTTTGATGATTAGACATGGGATTGTCAGACACTGAGGAATGTTTAGATTCATGTGTGTGTGTGTGTGTGTGTGTGTGTGTGTGCAGCTGGCAAACTCCACATGACACATCAAACACGGCTAAAGCAGGGACACATAAACTCACACACAGTGTGACACATAGGTCTGGGAAGCACAGCGTCTACAGGAAAACCACAATATACACACACTCATGAACATAGAAAATATCTATAAATCAGATACGTGAGATGCTGTCTGCATTATGGGTGTTCTCAGCCCCTGAGGCATTAATATAAAAATGAGCTAGTATACCTTCTTAAGACACCCTTGAAAGTGTTCTGAGAAGAATAAGTCATATTTCATCTGCACACGCACACACGCATGCACACACGCACACACACACACATGCACAGAATCGCACACACTTGCATAGATCACTTTCATACAGAAAAACCACACCACACCAAACTTCCCTAATATATCATACTGGGAGATTCCCTGAAAGTTTCTTTGTGGTTCAAATGTCCTATACCACTGTTATCCATTCGTCCAACCTCAGAACTACAAACACTTTAAAATCTGTTTCCCGAAGACGTCTGGACCGAGTCCTGCTTTAGGCCCACAGCTGTTCCTTCTGCTCGTCTCCGGATCTTAAAATACTCTAGGACATCATTAAGAATTCTATAAAGAATCCCGAAATCCCGGGTCCTGCTGAGTCAATTTCATTCCGTCCTGGCACTTGGACGGTTTATCTTCCCTGTGCTTTATTCTCAATGACCTTTAAGTTCCTTTAAACCTTTGGTTAACATCCTGTTTAGATGGAAGAAATATGGGCTGATCTGTGACAATTTAAACTGCACTCACAGATTCTACAAATCTGCCAACAGTTGGGTTTGTCCATATTTGACCCAACCATTGTCCATATTTGAAACTACCCTGTATTGAGTGTAGATCAAAAAGCACATACATCTACCCTAAATGAAGGGAAGATATTTTGAAGAATATTGGTTAGTACTTGCCCTACTTCATAGACAAAAAATTCACAAAATAATCTCAAAATATCTTCTATTGTGTTTCAGAGACATACAGGTTTTGAATGACATTAGGAAAAATACATTTTAAAACCTCATCCAGCTTTCATATTGGCCATCCCCATACACTAGCTAATAAAATTAAATCTCCATGGCTATAAAATTGAAGGACGCTTGTAACACAGCATCCAAAATGTCTCATCTGTGTGGTTTTGTAAGTGTCTGAGATGTTAAAGCTGTTTAAACCATTAAGCACATCTTTGTGAACCTTGGAAACATTCCAGGACATTCCAAGGTTTGGCACTTCAGGTTCACACCCCTATGCCAATCATATGCTTACCCGGCTCTCTGATTGGTCAGTTCAACCAGAAAGAATAAATGATCACATATGGACTTCTTTTAAACACATTAAATATCTTTTATCATTGTTTACAACTGGTGTTTGACAGTAGCTCTTTGATGATCTATTTTCTATTTATATCTGTCCCTTTACCCCCCTACAGGCTCACACAGGCCTAATGCACTAAATCAATTCAGACAAAGAATTAAAGGATGAATCTATGACAGGTGTGCTTCTGATTCACCATAGTCTCACATTGTTAGCATTGTGTAGATCTGCAAGCGGGAGAGATTTTCCCTTTAGGATTAATGATTGTTTGTGAGTTAATTCCAAAACACAAGTCTTTGACAAAACATATTAAAGTCTTAGACGGTTCATGGCCCAAAAGGGAGTCTAAAGCTGGTGATTATATGTTGTCAGGCAAGTGAGTCTAACAGCTACAGTTGAATCAGTTTTATAATAATTATAATTAAGATATGAGGACAATTACTGTGTGAAAGGATAGTTTCTGTTTTGTTTAATGAGAACAGTTATGTGAAATAAATACAGTAAATTAAATGCACATAGCTTGAGCTATACAATGAACATTTGTTCTTGTAATAATTCAAAAGCACATGATCAAATCATTTAATTTAATCATTGAAATCTTTAATGGTTAATAGCAGTCGTTGGTTTTTGAAGCACAGCCCAGCTACTCTCTGAACATCTCTGCTGAAACTCTGAATACACAAGTTGCCATGACTATCAGCAGGGGTCTTTGTGTTCTTTCCATCAATTATCATCTAAAAAAGATTTCTTTTTTTCTGAATTGCAAATTTACTTTAATGCTTACAATTTAACCAATAATTAAGGTGTCATCCAAAAGTTCAAAAAACGTTTCAATTACTTCTCCTCTTGTCATGTAAAACATGACTTTTTTATGACATTCTTTCTTTCACAGAACCCACACTTTTGAAAATTCGCCAATTTCCAACATTCTTAAAATATATGTTGCGTTCTATGGAAGAAAATCTTACAGGTTTTATATGAAAAGAGGGAAAGTTGATGATGACAATTCCGATTTTCTGTTAACTATCATTTTGAAGTAATTTTTTTTGTAAATGTTGTGTTTGGGCCTATATTTGAAAAATGTTTGTTCATATAACTTTTTAATCTACAAAATATAAAAATATCTCATAAATCTGTAATAAACTTCTTAAAATTTGAATGAGCTCATTGATTGACAGAGTCAGTTATGAATTTCTGTGTGATAATCTTGTACAAAAACGGATAATTATTAGACAAACAGAAGCGAATCCCATTCCCTAACCACACAACTCCAGTCACTGGAACAAAAATACTTAACAAAATATATAAAATGCATGTATAAGATTAAGGAAATATCCACCTAAAATTAAAAGTCACTAACTGATGAGATTGTTCTAGGAAACAAGTTGCTGTAAAAAAGTAAACAAACTCTCTCAAAATCTTTTACAGTGCAATAACATTAATGCATCCTATATTAACAGGCCGCTTGTGAATCTTCATATTTAAAACCACTTTTGGATAAAATGATCTGCTAAATGAATAAATGTACACAAACATTGCCAATGTGTGGAGATGAGGTTTAAACTCATGGGAGAAAACACCAGCTGGAATATATTATTTAAATTACACAGACAAGGAAACATATTGTGTTTGTTGTGTGGAGAAATCCATCCTTTCTCATTGTTAGACATTCTGCTCATAAAACATAACAGTCAGCGAGGTCAGGAAGCAGATTGAAAAGCGTCCCAGCCTGTGACTGTGTGATCACATTCAAATGGAGCGGCTTCCAATTGCTCGAGTAAAGCAGCATGTCCATGTGGTTGAGATCCTGCATGAAGGCCAAAGCGTTTGTCTGATTTGCCGCAAGTGTGGCGAAATCCCGTTTTTCCCTCATTTGTCTTCATTAATAATCCTTTCCTTTCTTTTCTCAAGTTACCACTTCGTAAGCAAACCTTAAGATCTGAAGTTCGCTGCAAAAATATTTTGATAAACTGCCTGTTAGATCACACATATGTGAGGGGACTTAATCCCGACCACGTTAGGATTCAATTTAACAGCATGCATACAATACACATTGAGTCGAAATGTCTTCTGATGTGCCCCGTGCATGGACCTGTGCATGGACTCATGTCTCTCTGGCACCCTGTTTTAACACCTTTACCCAATTGTACTTCTTTGCTTGCCCAAGCTATCTGCATTGTGTTCCTGACACTATTCCGTTATATTTCTTTCATTTACTCTCAATCCAGGTTTTGAAATATTGGTTTCACTGCACTGCTTCATGATAACTTAACTTTTTCTGTCCCAACCAACACTCACGTTCTGTAGAAGCCCATGTCATTATCCCCTGAGAAGGAATTCGTATCCATCATTCTACGTCATGAACAAAAAGATGACAAATGTGCCACATTATACAACTTTCAATATACAGGATGAAGTTTTAGCACTATAATACTAATAGAATTAACTCTTAATAAATTATCATACTTAGTCTATTTAGGATGTTGTTTAATTTTCCACTTGAGCTCCACTACATACTTTACATTAATTAAATGTGGGTGGATTTGGCTTAAATGCATTTATGGTATGTGAGAGCAGAGAGAAAGTCAATCTTTAAGGCATTGATTAATGTTTATGGAACATTTATTTTTTAATTTATTTATCATTTATTTATCATTTATAAATCTCTTAAATCTATATGTATATATTATTAGACATATTTACAATATGATATAGCCCTAATGATGGAAATTAAATATACCAAAATAATCAATAATAAATAAAATAGCATTATTATATTGGGCTACACGTATTCCATATTCCGTATCAAACATGGTAACCCTATATACAGATCTTATAAGAAGAAATCTGTATTTGTTTTGTTATCTCAGGTGAAAAATACTCTTCAATGGTTTACTGAAATCTCTCTTTTTTTCTGCACTTATTTTCTACTTTATATTCTAAAAATTCATCTTAAGTCCAATGATACTTAACTGTGCTATTTTGAGACAAAATAAATATGAACTAATATATGCTTTTCACACACTAATTTGGTATTTATTGTACTTGAAGTAAACTTGAACATAATATTATATGAAAGATAGGTTCAAGTGCACTTCAAATGTTTACTAAATGCATTTACAAATTCAGAGATAGTATATTAAAAGCATATTTAAGTTCATATTCATGGTGTCTCAAAATACTACAGTTGTATACACTAAGATGATTTTAAGACCATTTTCAGATTATTTTTTTGTGTATTGAATGCACAATTAGTGTGCAGAAGATAGATTAAAATTAGATAAAGACTCAGACTTCTGAATATTTTCAGTATTCTGGACAGAAAAAAGTGCCAAGTTGTCACCATAGAAACCCACTCAGTCCTATCCACACATGGGTAATAATGTATTTTATTTGATTATGGGAATAAATGTACCTAGTAAATTAATTCAGAAGTGCTTATACCGAACACCATAAATGCCTGTGAAAGGAAGAAAAAGTTGGAGAAAATCCTACAAACTCCATGACTCTGTGGTTTGGCAATGATTACACAAAACTCCATATTTTAACTTTCCATCTACAAAAGCAAACAACAACAAGTCACTGAGTTTGTGCCTCCCAAACACATTGATTGTCTTTGAGTACAGTTAAGCCTACTGTCTTGCCAAGTGAGAAGCAACTGTATCTCTTTCAGAAGACAGATGTGCCAAGGTTGTCTTCCCTTTCTCACACTTTCAGAGGTATGCAATATCACCCAAAAATGTCAATGGAAATATTCCTGCATTTATTGGTGTGCTATGAGAACTGACCACAGCCACAAAGAATAAAAAGGGACTTGGATAGAAAAATGAAAATGCCACTTGGTGCTTCCATAGATAATTATAATGCATCATCAAAACCAGAGCACAATAATCTTCTGGAAAGAGTCAAACAAGCAAGAAAAGCCAAGCGCGAGTTTGATGGTCAGGGCTGGTTAGGTTTTCAAGGAAACCAGTACCGATTTATTCAGAAAAGAAGGAGGTTTCTGTCAACAAATGCTTGGTTTGGAATACGAAAATAAATGTATGGAGGTATAAACAGTCAAGACGTGATCATTTGATGCAGAGTCTGTCATTAGGCTTGAATATCCCTGCTAAATAAATCATAGCTGCGGTTTATGTAAATATGTTAAAGTTCTTGGTAATGCACTGACTCTTTCTTCCTCAAAAAATAGTCCTGTCAGATTAATTCAGGATTAGGTCTGTCAAAATTATTAAAATTGTGATTAATTGATGCCACAATAAATATTTGTGCGAAATTAAAATTACAATTAAAATTTAATGTTAAGAATAGATGTAAACCATAAAGAGGTTAATATGCACAGTCCATAAATATTATATCAACATAAACTTTTATTTTGGGTGTGATTAATTTGCGATTAATAATTTTGATTGCACAAAAAGACTTAATGACCAAAATATGTGTTCTCTTCCAGTTAAATGTAACTCACATTCAGTTTATGTGTTATTGGCAAAATGTGCAGGACAAAATATTCACACCGCTTCCAACATCTTTCCTTTTTTAATGCAATGATGAATGGACATAATCCGATTTGGCTTCCCAAAATATTCTCCTCAAGAACTGACATACAAGAGTTTGTGTTAGTGTAAATATGCTTTGGATAAGTTTCATATCACTGACATCAGTCCAGACACTTCAGAAACACAGGAAACAAAGTCTGGAGCCAAAATTAAACACTGACCAGAGAAAGGGGGACACCGTTGGAAAAACTAGGGGTGATGTGGGGTCAGAGGTAGTTGGATACATGTCTGATGCCATAGAAGGTCACGAAAATTGCTAAAGTTAGAAGAATAGTCTATCTGGTCATAGTTTACATCACAGGTCAAGGGTTAAAGGTGAGAAGTCAGTGAGCAGTGAACTGAAATGACTAACCACAAGATCCTTGGAGAGATACATCCCAAATACAAATAGTGATGGATGCATGCACAGCAGCTGAAATGTGCTAAAAATGTTGGCAAACACACACACACACACACACACACACACACACACACACACACACACACACACACACACACACACACACACACACACACACGCGCGCGCGACAACACACATACATACAAAGGACACACACATTTTTCAAGCACATGGTCATTCCTATTATATTACGCTTTTGGTAAAAAAACAAAACACAAGATAAAACATCTAAATTGTAGGTCAGCAGATTTCTGTATAATATTTAATCTATTATTATGACGAAGACATGTTCCACAACAGGGATTCAGTATAAAGGTGCATTACAAAATCTAATTAAACCCAGAATCTCTTAAACCCCCCCAAACTCCTTTCAGAGTCAAAACACACAGCTTCATAGCACATGTTCTCTGTTCACATACTACTGCTATCTTTTCTTTCTTCATCCACTTAAATGTGATATCTGTTTACAACTGTTTACATAGGAATATAACACAGTATGATCACAAGAGATCAGAAAGTATCAAATTCTCTAGATATATAAACATTAACACACATCAGAATGTATCCATTAACACAACCCAGTTTATGGTTTAAAGATAAGAAATCACATATATCTATTTGATAAATGTATCCTAGATGCTGAGACAGATATAAATTCAGAAAAATGACTGATTATATAATGAATTCATAGATGATCAGATAAACATTTTGATTCAACAAACATTTTAACATTTAACAAAGCAAATACACAATATTGTTTTCAATTAATCAAAACTGTCAAACTGAATTAAACTCTAAATTTATTTAGAATAAAGCTTCAAAATAAAAAGGTTTCATGCTAAAGTGAAGTAACGGATGCAACTAGAAGATAAAAGATAACTGATTTCTGTAAGGTCCCTTTGTAAAGTTCAAAGTTTAGTTTAACTTACCTGTGCTCTTCTCTCACTTTTAAATTATCCAAAAGCAACGCCTTTATCACAACGCCTTTACACGTCTGACAGACCTTCAATCACTCACACATGTACACACTCTCTGCCACAGAACTGATTCAAACACACACACACACATACACACATACACATATGGCTTTAGGAGAGAGAAGGAGGGCACTGAAGGCGACATGATGAGAAATAGAGAGAGAGAGAGAGAGAGAGAGAGAGAGAGAGAGAGAGAGAGAGAGAGAGAGAGAGAGAGAGAGAGAGACAGAGAGAGAGAGAGAGAGAGAGAGAGAGAGAGAGAGAGAGAGAGAGAGAGAGAGAGAGTGGCACTCTAAGCTTTTGGCAAGTGTCCAGGTAGCCCACTGTCTATTTTCTCTCTCTTTTATTCTTTCTTCTACAAAACATTTTAATCTTTGATGCTGGCTACATTCAGCATCGCATCAAATTAACATTCCAATGTCACTTCCATTTAACATCCCTTATTTAACATTGGTCTACTTTTAATAGTTCTTGGATAACTTTCAAATTTTTAGAAACAATTTTCAAGTTAATTTTTAAGTTCAAGTATGCGGTTTGAAGAGGTAAATGCAGGACATCTCTAAAAGGAAAAGCAATGTGACCCTTCATTTAAATGTAAGCAGTATTACTCAAAAGTACCACATGAAGGACATTTTGAAAAATGATATGCTCTGGGTATTATTTCAGAAATTTCCCTATTAAGAAACATAGGAGACAAAGACTAAAATCATTTTTTTGCTACAATTTCAAGCTACCGACCACAATGAATCCAAAATTCTGTTATCATTTACTCTCCCTTTACCTGAATGACTTTCTTTAATCTGCAGAAAAAAAGAAGATATTTTGAAGAATGTTGGTGACCTACAACCATTCACTTTGTTTTTGTGTATATGCTATATAAGTGAATAGGTGCTACTGTTGTTCGGCTACCTTCCAAATTTCAAATTTTATGTTCTGCTGAAGATAGAAACTAAAAAATGTTAAAAGGTAAATGACGAACAGATTTTTTTATTGCTGATTACTAACAAGTCATAATTGACATTACAGTCTATTTTATTAAGTTGTGTACATCAAGTTATCACTTGTCTTCGTGAACGAATTCTTAAACTACTTTATTAAAGCATCCTAACCTCACATATGTGTACATGCATTCGGTCACATTAGGGATTTCACTCTTCAGTCCAAGACTAAAATAGCACATTCTAGTCTGGGTTTAAATATCCCACTTAGCACAGAGCTAGAACAGCACCTGGTTTCAGTCAAACAAATGCCTCACACCTGTTCCAGCAATATATCCACGGAAGACGACACACAAGATACTGGACTACTATTAGAAATTTTATCAATGATAAGTTTTTATAAAACCAGCACAGACATGTTACATTTGCACAATAACACAATTGAGTTGTATACGGTACAGTTAATCCTGTATTTAGGGTGAGGTTTAGACGTGTTGTGGCATATTGAGATTTTAAGAGCGCAGACCTTCGTAGTTAGTTAGACAAACTCAAACTGAGTGACTCCCAGTCTTTCAGTCCATAAACAGGTGGGCCATTTAGGTGGGGTATTTATGGAGCTTGTTAGACTGAGCTTTGAAAATAAACTCTCTTTGTAACACACACACACACACACACACACACACACGCGCGCACGCACGCACGCACGCACGCACGCACGCACACATGCATGCAGAATGCCCATACACTCACAGACACACACGGTTGGTCACACACACACGCACGCACACAGATGCAGACACACACACATACACACAAAATATTAACATTCATATGAGGGCATCCACATCATGGTTCACATTGGTTCAAACTGATGTATAAGAGGCATCTATGTTTAGTACAAAGCGTGTGTATGCGTAACTTTTTGTACCCTATAAACACTTCTAAAAGACTCACACCACGTCACATACTGTGCTTTACACAGGAAACAACCTGAAGCTTACACCTCAAAAGGGTTCCTGTCTTAATTGACCCGGCCAATCAACTGCTCACATTTAATAATGTTTCGACCAGTCCAATGGAAACAGAACATTGTAAAGGAGCTACACTTTAGTGCTTCATTGTTTTGCTTCTTTATAACACAAAGCCAACTTACAAACCCGATTCCAAAAAAGTTGGGGCACTGTACAAATTGTGAACAAAAACAGAATGCAACGATGTGGAAGTTTCAAATATCCATATTTTATTCAGAATACAACATAGATGACAAATCAAATGTTTAAACAAAAGTTTAAATGTATAATTTAAGGGAAAAATAAGATGATTTTAAATTTTATGTCATCAACACATCTACAAAAAGTTAGGACAAGGCCATTTCTACCACTGTGTGGCATCCCCTCTTCTCTTTATAACAGTTTGTAAACGTCTGCGGACTAGGGAGGCAAGTCGCTCAATTTAGGAAAAGGATTGTTGTCCCATTTATGTCTAATACAGACTTCTAGTTGCTCAACTGTCTTAGGTTGTCTTTGTCACATCTTCCTCTTTATGATGCGACAAATATTTTCTATGGGTGAAAGATCTGGACTGCAGGCGGGCCATTTCAGTACCCGGATCCTTCTCCTACACAGCCATGATGTTGTAATTGATGCAGTATGTGGTCTGGCATTGTCATGTTGAAAATACAAGGTCTACCCTGAAAGAGATGATGTCTGGATAAGAGCATTTGTTGTTCTGGAACTTGGATATACCTTTAAATATTGATGGTCCCTGTGCAAATGTGTTAGCCGCCCATACCATGTTCACTCATACAACCCATATACCCTAAGAGATGCAAACCTCTGATCTGAGTGCTGATAACAACTCGGGTTGTCCTTGTCCTATTTAGTCCGGATGACATGGCGTCAAATTTTAAATCATCTGATCCCAGCACAGTTTTCCACTTTGACGCAGTCCTTTTTAAATGAGCCTTGGCCCAGAGATGACGCCTGCGCTTCAGGATCAGGTTTAAATATGGCTTAGTTTTTGACCTATAGAGTTTTAACCAGCAACGGGGAATGGCAGAATATCTGAATCTTTGGATGATATTGTGCACTGTAAATGATGATAGCTTCAAACTCCTTGGAATTTTTCGCTGTTAAATTCTATTTTTCACCCCAACATTGGGGGTATTGTTGATCTTCTTCCTATCTTGACTTCTGAGAGACACTGCCACTCTTGGTGACTCTTTTCATATCCAATCACGTTGCCAATTAACCTTATAAGTTGCAAATTGGTGATCCAGCTGTTCCTTTAATGTACATTTAACTTTTAAGGTGTCTTATTGCTACCTGTCCCAACTTTTTTTGAATGTGTAGCTCTCATGAAATCTAAAATGAGAATAAAATAAAATAAAAATAAATAAAAAAATTAAATAAAATCTAAGTTTATGAGGTTTTGTAAGTGAATGCATTCCTTTTTTATTTGCAATTTGTACAGTGTCCTAACTCTTTTGCAATCAGGTTGTTCAAAAATGCGATAGGACATAAAAAAGTATACAAATTTCTCAAGAGAAAATGTAATTTACAGTAGAAGCTTAATGTAGCCTTAAAGATGCAGTATCGTACAATTAAACACATGTTAAAGTGAGCATTCACCCATCAATAAAATTCTTTCATCATTAACTCTTTCTTATCAATCTTGAAACCTACATGACTTTCTTTCTTCTGCAGAACACAAAAACAGACATTTAAAAAATATATTATGTATTAAGAATGTCAGGAACCAGGACCCATTCAATTGGATTGGATTAAAGTCAACGTCACAGTCAAAGTCACTTTTATTGTCACATCAGTACAGTACATGTGCCCTGGTGAGTGAAATTCTTGCGAGTTTGCTCCAGGAAAATTGCAGAACAGTCAACATATAACATGTAACATATAATACAGACTTCAACATAAAACAGTGTGCAATATGCACATACATATGATCAGTACGCACAATGTGTAATGTCCTTACAAGAGAAGTGAATGGATGTCACTGCTGTTTGGTTACCTTAAAGCAGGGGTATCATTTTGTTTCATTAATTATAAGTGCTTAAGACATGTTGAGTTGTTGTGTTCAAGGTGGTCCATTTGTTAAAAACCGAGTTAGTGCTCAATACACATCTCCCGTACAGCCAAAGGCTTGGGAAAGATTCTTTCAAATATTCAACCTTTTTCCGTCAGTAGATCAAAAGTTATTGGTCGTTCGCTAGTAAAATTCCGCCCATTCACCAACACCAGCAAGTGTATCAGCTTGAACATTCCAGGAAAAGCCCTTGTGACAGAGATCGCTAAACACTTTTTTTTACAGTTTTTTTAGTGTGCTATTAGTATACTTATTTTAAACTTTAATAAAAAGTACGGCCAATTAAGTCCCAAGCGCAATAAGTACACTACCAAGTACACTACCAGTACACTGATATTAGTATACTTACAAAGTAAAGTAAAAATTTGACCTTTACTTCAGTATCATTATAAAATGAACTTTATAATCTTAATAAGTGTTTTTTCTATTTTATAATTGAAGTCAATTGGAACCAATGTTGCTTGGTCACCTACATTGTTCGAAATATTTTCTAATGTGTTCTCCCAACAAATGACGGCATTTCGGGTATAAATTACAAGAGGGTGAGGAAACAATGATAGAATTTTTATTTTGGGGCAAATTGTCACTTGAATTACTATTAAGAATAAAGATTTTTTATGTCTCATTCAATCTTTGTCTCATCACTGAATCACCTTAAGATGCTTTATCAATCACGATGGCAACCTCTAGATTTCATCATTGACACCAGACAACATGAGCTAAAACAAGCTTCATTCTCCCTAGTGATGCGATGAAATTTTAAGATGCTTGAAGGTACGTTACACAAACAACACGTATTTAAACAAACAAACCATTAATCTGACAAACAAACGTAAGCCAGAGCTAGGCAAGAGGATTAATGAGGACTAGCGTCTATTCATATAATTGAATGATGGTGAAATACATCAGTGTAGCAAAACTCTGAGAAAGAGCAGACCACGCTGAACATCAAGTTTATAGAGTAAAAGTATATCTGGATTTTGAGCGAATGAAAAGGATTCTTTGTCTTTACGTCTTGTTGTTTGTGTTACAACCGGTTATAGGGATACATAATTTCAAATCTTTTGTCTAAAGCCAAACATTAATCCACATTTCTATTCTGTATGTGGGGGGCGAGGGTTGAAATATGGATCTCATTTGTTTGTAAATCATAAGCTTAAAAAATGTTGCTCTGCTGAAAAACAAACTTTCTTTCACATCTGTCTACCACAACGGATCACATCACATTATCCTTCTGCTGGTTTCCATTGTGAGAAGATATAGACGCACATTCATTTTGTTTGGCTTTGGAAACAGCTAAGCCTTCCAAAGTAAAGATTAAAACCCACACGCATGCAAATCAATGTATGCATGAAGGCACCCAAGGTTGTTAAATACACAGATGAGCTGCTTATGAGCCACAAAACTGACAGGTTCCAAATCTGACAGATTTCCTCTATCTGCTGTTAAGCAGAACCATTAACAACAGAAACACACATACAGTACAAATCTAAACCACCGCTGTTTGGCTGACTGCACCTCAGTTTTCCTCTTGTCGACTGTATCTTTTTAAACATTCAGATTATCTAGAACATCCCCTAAATGTAATTATTGAGTTTTTACAAATTCATCTCAAGCTTTACTCTTCAACAGAATTGAATTTACAACTTGGTTGACTCTAATTTAATTGTGGACAGAGGTTCCACACATTACAATGTTTTTTAACATGAAATTATACTTAACCTTAGTGGTAACCAAATTCAATAAGGAAACTGTAGAAAGTGCTATACAATTGACAGAAAAGTCATCCAACTGAAACCAGTCAGCAATAACAATGCTATACAACTTAATTGTGATGTGATCTGTAAAACCCAACACACAGACACATTATACATGTTGATACCATATGAAAGCTGGGTACCAGTTCGGTTCCTTTCCAAAACAGATTTTTTGTAACAAAAGTTAGGGTTTCTGAAGTTGGCTGATCGCTGTGATTCTCAGAAATGGAATTTTGAAAAGAATAGCTCTAACGTTGAAATAAAAATTGGTACAAAGTCAATTTTTTTGTGATGAAAATACAAGCACAACCGTTAAGCATTATAAGTCATGCTATATTAACGATTCAATATAAAACATTCCCTTGCGCTGAAATAAATAAAAACATACCATATGGAAACCTTTTAAATACTGTGAAAGTAATGCATGTCAAAAAATTACACTGCAAACTTTACCCTGAAGAAGATTACAACTTGGTAAGTAGTAAAACAAATTTGTTTATGACAGACATAACCTGAATTTTATGCTAACCAGTGTATTCTCTGTGATGGCTTTGTGGAGACAGCAGGGCACGGGGAAAACTGCTTTAGGTAGCGAGCTTTGCCATCTTACAATAAAGTTTTTTTTATAAAAAACACAGGACAAGCCGGAAATTTGCATTTGAAATTCTTTCTATACATTATTTGGTTATTGTGATGTGAAGAGTAGTTTTAAAGAGGGAAACCTGTGGGTCAACCCAGTCTCATCAATTTGCGTATAAAAACACGACTGTTCTAAACATCTAAGGATGGCATTAAAATTTTATTAAATCAATTATTTTGCCAAGATGTTTTAAGGGATGACACAGACAAAGATTTAACGTACATTTTTGCCTATTTATCAAGCATGACATCCAACAGGTTTTTCCAGATCGTATCACAAATGTAATGTATTTTTTTGTGTTGAACTACTAGTTATAACTAGTTATTCCTAAGTGTTTGAACATGAATCAAATTTTAACAGCTTAATGTTAAATATATTCATGTAGTATAATACAAATTAATCCCTGAAAAGAAATTACCATTTTCAAGTTTAAGTTTAATTCAATTATAATTATGATTAAACTAAGAATTTTATTGCTGTACAGACTGAAAAAATGATGAAGTATTTAGCCATTTATCACTGGGCTAGGCCCATTTCAAAAATAACACATTTGTACCAGAGGTACCAAAATTTGCATATTAGCACCTTAAAGGTACATATTGGGACCAAATGGAAAGACATCTGCAACTTTTTTTTAAATGGTACTGTTTCACAAACTTTCTTTTCTATTAAAAAAACATTCAAATGCACTATTAAACTTAATGTTGCGCTTAGATTGGGTTGTACGGTTTAAAACCAAGTTCTAGGTTTGTGTTTAACAAGTCCTGTAAACTGATTAAACCATCAATAACATAATTATAATATAACACAACTGATTTTGTTTATGTACATCAAACTTACTTAAAATGGCAGTTTCAAGTTTATGAATGAGCATTCTGTATATAGAATACTTTTGATGAAATCCAGGAGATTTTCCCTTTGACAAACATGATTTCTCAAGCCAAAAAACTTTATGAACACATTCAGCTGTCATAATCATATCACTTCCAATATATTATTTTCCTTCATGTCCTGCCCTACTTTTTAATCCAGTGAGTTCTTGCACAATGACTAAAGCAGTTATAGCCTTCAATGATTCAGTTGACCCTTGATCCCGACTGGGCAGGGAGTCAGCAAATGTCCCTTAATGTACTACTTTATTGAGCTTAGATTAAGGAGGTGAAGAGGGGTAAGTTTAAAGCCTGCATTACAGATGAAACCAAACACTCTTAAACACAACTCCCTGCCACTGTGACATCACCAGGCGCCTAACGGTCAAACCTCAGCAAAATCAAGGGGCAGGGAGAGAAGGATGTGGATAAAGTTTAAGAGAAATAAGGGAGGAAAGTTTTGCTGTGTGGTAAGAATTTCCTTGGGGAACAAATAGAACTGAGAAGAGATCCATGACATGATAAAAGCAAGGTATAAAGAGGAAAATAAGAGGGGGAAATTGGATCTAGCTCTCCGTCAATGGATCAGCAGCTTTCTGACAGCAGTAGTGCTAGTGAGACTGGGGAAATGAATCTCATACAGCCTTTCGCTGTACACCATCAACTGCACATCTAAAGACCCCTCTGTCAAGCTCCCAATAAATCTCTTTCCGATTCTGATGCAGCAAAAGGGTTTATAAGGGTTTAAAGTAGACTAACTTTGTGTGTGAGCGTATAAGTGAACAAGAGAAGCACAAACAGAACAAAAATGAGAAATGTCCAGATGTGCAGCTGGATGTATGAAGAGGTTTTTATTACTTGACAGTTACAGACTGTAATCATGTAATAAAGTGTTGTGTAACAAAGATCCGATCAAGGAACATTTTGACATAAAATGAAATACCACAAATATTCATGTAGTCTTTCCATATACTTATCTTCAACATCTGGACCAATGTGATACTCTCACACTGTCTTTTTCTAATACACTTTGCAATCTCATAACTATGATGTTTAAATGCTTAAGTTATTTTACTTAAGTTCTTATACTTTTAGATTTTTAACTGAATTTTCAATGATGTCTGCATGTTGGCGAGTCCATCTATTACTTGACTGACAGGTGACGTCCCACACAGATGTATTCCATTTAAACTCAAATTAAAATGACATTTTACAGTATATCAGTGCTGTCTCTTTGAAACATTGCATGTCCAAATTCGCTGTCTTTCAGGAAATTGAAAGAAACTGTATATTTCATAATGATTAATCAATCAAGCAGAAGGTTGTGGGGTTGATTTCCACTGCCAGCATACAATGACTTTGGTCATGGCACCTTAAACATATTTGCTCTGTTGTTATATTTGGCAACTGCATAATCCTTGTAATTTGCTTGTAAAGTGTCTGCCAAATAAATAAATGTAAATGTAAAATAAAGATTTATGACAAAAACAAAATAATAAAAGATTCCAACAACAAATACATAAATACATAAAAAAGTGCACTATGGCCAGTGTGATTCAATGAGATTTTGGGACATTATTCACACCCTTTGAATATTTTGCTTTTGCTGAATATGCCAGTTTCCAATCATAACTGTCCTTATGGGCTGTCACATGACATCATTATCATGACGTCATTGAACATGTTAAGTGTTAAGTCATTGTTTCATAGAATTGCAATAATCACATTTACTCTTACACACCCACATTCACCTGCAAGCGTACACATGCACACAAACACTGTTAAAATCACATCAAAGTCCAATATCCCAGTTAAAAAAATAGGCGCCTGCATTCTAAATCAGTATAGCTTAATGCAGCAGTCATAATACAATTATACCACAAAACCAATCAAATCTAAAGTTCAATATTTAAATAGGAGAGGTGCAAGCAACATAACTGATAACAGGTTAAGGTTCAACAGCCATTTATTCCATACACGGCATGGTACACGAGGAGAAAATGCAGCAAATAGACGTCACTGTCCATAATCATACCTTAGCAAACAGATTTTAGCATACCATAGTGACAGAGTCTTTGTTGACACTAGTGTGTTTTTTACGTGGTCTTCTGTCACCTGCATGAGTGTGTGTATCCGAATGAGAACCAAAACCGAGTGTGGTAAGTTAACGTGTTTGTGCTGTTTCCAGCAGCTCTGTGAGTTTGGAACCTTTTGGTATCTTTTCTGGCCCGTCATCATGACCTTTTCCCAAGTCTGTCTCTCTTTAAACCAGCAGCTGTGTGACCTCTACAATAAACATGCATGACTTAGAGGGTAAATAGCTGCTTTATGGGTCTATGAAAAATACATTTGGGAGAAATATTATATTTAAAATGGGATATTTAGGGAAAAAAGTACTTTTTAATTATTTAAATAAAAAGTATTTTCTTATTGAAATATGACAAAACCTTTTTTAAATCACACTATGAACTTATAACAAAACATCCCCCGATTCCCCCAAACGTAGGTTTATTCTGCATTTATTTGCTGAAGATGGAAAAAGTAGTCCTCATTTGATCAACATATACATAAATGACGAAGGACAGTAAGCAATGTTGTATTTCCTTATTTTGTACAGCTATCTTTAAATGTATTGCACTTGCTGAATATAACAGTTTCGAGCTACTATCATGAATGTCCTTACGGACCTTATGGGCTGCCTTATGATATCATCGTCCTTCTCCCCCTTCCTTTCTGTGTTGAACAGTACTCTTACTGCAAAACTCCCCGATTTATCAGTTGTGAACAGGCTGCTGACTGCTGCCTATCAGTTTAAAAGAGATGATTATTATTCTATTTCTTAAAAGGAAATTACTGTGGCATTACAGAGAAAAAGAGAGAGTAGAAATAAACTTGTTGACAAAAACTGACTATGGGTCTGTTGAAATGAAATGCAAACTAAATTAGATTTTGACTAAATTTTCAATGAATTTTCAAATTTCGGTTTTGAACTTGGGCCCCATTGTAGGTGTGGATGATACAAAATATCTGCAGATGTAGAACATCATTAAGAAACCAAACGCAACTGAAACAGAGAAATCATTAGAACATCACAAGTTCAAACATGTCAAACCGTTGGTTACCGTATATTTACACAACAATGTTATCATGGGATAGGATTCCTGTCAGCATTTTCATTATGGGGATGTACATGACGAACTAAAAATCACATGATAGGAACTAATGCATGATAATATACTGTACACAATCACCTGTTACAGAAAGTTCAGTGGTCGAAGTCCAGAGGGGTTTGATAATGGACTTTTGACATCGATTAACCTCAAATTTCCGTCACCTGAATATCCTACGGCTCATTTATGTAAGATGACATCATAATTAAATGCTACTGTCAACCAACATGTGCGGGTATGAGATTCAAGAAAGATGTTTTCCCACTGAGCAAACCGTAACGTTGGTGATCCTTATAAAATGAAATAATCATTCTTAATCTGCAGGCAACGCCCTCTTTAACCTCATCTCATTTTATATGTTGGAATATACATGTTTTTTTGGGTTTCTAACCGCACTTGCTTGTGCGGTAAAGCACAGTGACACAGTTGTGGTTCTCATGGTTGCCAAGCAAAATGTTTCAGATAATTCCTTTTTGCTTTCACCCCTATTTTTCCTGAGCTTCTCACTATTTGACCTTTCTCCCAAGCACAATCCTTCTCTATCCACGCTCTCATCTTGCTTTCTCTGCTGCTTTAAATGTCCAATTGTCGATGGAAAATTCTCCATTTGCATGACAAGCCTTTTTGTGGTTAACTCCAAGAATGTTGGTACAACAAAAAAATCCTCATTCACCCTCACGCTGGTCTCTTTCTCATTCAGTCTCTCGCTCAGTGTAAAACAACGGGCATCAAGGAAACTTAACCTAAGGTATGTACTGTAATGATGCATTTTCCACAAACAAAGCAATGAGCATTCCTTTTGAGGACATTTCAGACGATTACGTCCGGACATTCCGTACCATCAAACATCAATGCGCTGTTCAGACCATTTAAGAATCTTTGTAAACAAAAAGAGTACCAGGTGTTCAGTGGGTACTAACAACAATGGATCAAACAGTCAAAGGATTGTTCAAGCACAGACAATCGAAGACTTAAGAAGGCTTTAAAAGAAAAAGGGACTTATCTAATTTGGTTTAGTAAAAAGGGTTAAACAATAATGCAATAAGGATGACAGGTATTTTAATCAACAAGGCATTCAAGGTTGCAGCTGGTCAAGTGAATAAAGTTGAACTTTGCTCATTTTTAAATCGCTTGGAAAAGCATCAACTCTCATTGAAAATTTTTGGTCACTGTTGTGTGAAGGATCCATTGGAACGACAGCAAAATTGTGGTCACAGGATGGGATTATACGTAGTGTTACGCTTCTATGGAGTGGAACCGAATACAGCTATAATTTGATTACAAAACACAATCCATCATAGTCTCATCTGCAACAAATTGACTCTTGTCCATGCATTTTTCTGTTTAAGTGGCTTTAGATGAAAAGTCAAATAACTTTATCTTCATTTACGAAGAGCACAGAGGAAAACCAAACATCTCTGGAGGGGGGAAGAAGGGGAGAATGTTGGCACGGAAACCCGAGCTTGTTGTTGAGAGCAACTGCAAGGGGCATTTTTAGAAGTACGAAGGAGGATCTCCTGCTAAGACCTGGCAACCTCATCAAAGTCCATGCCCAAGGGAAACAAGTGATAAACTGGGAAGCTGCCATCATTGGAAAAGTAATGAATACATGCATATGTTACACACGCATTGTGAAGGTGCTCCCATGGGTGAAGAGAACTTCCAAATCACTTTGTTTCCAATTAGTTTTATTATAATGAGAACCACGTTGTCCTGCTGCGTGTATAGCGTGTGTGTATGTGCATATAAGCATCTCTCTTTAGAGGCGTTGTTTGCTTGCCCCTTTCATGATAATATTATGCAAAACATGTTTGAGAAAATCCAGAATACAAACAAAACATGTGATGAGCTGTTTGTTTATGACAGGTTAAGATAAACATGCAGATAGTTGGGAGATGTAAGCTTTAGTACACGTAAGCAGGACATTCCTCTTCACTGATAAAAATTTAATTCCATTGTTGTAATCTAGAAAAACATAAAGATAGTGTCTGCTGACATTTATTATCCATTAAGAAAGATAACATTATATCACAGTTTATGTAACCAGAATGACAACAACTTAAGAGAAATTACATTACCACACAAATTTAGTAAGTTATTGCTTAAACATCCCATTTGATTTGGTGTTAATTGTAATACACTTACATTTTTGTATATTAAGTCATATGAAGTAGAAATGTTAAAAACTGACATTCACAGACACTTTTTTTCTTTCAAAGCACATAAAAAGTATAGAGCTGTAAAATGAATGTAAGATTCATGCATAAAACAATCTAGAAGTACGTATAAGTTCCTATTAAAGTATTTTTTTCATCTGTTGACAATACTTGATTCATCAGTTAAGATGAGTTAGCAATGAACTATACGTCTGCATGATTTATTTATCTTTCATGTTAATTTCAGCATTTATAAATATTTTTTACATTTTTAAAAAGAAATTTTTTTTATTATACATTTGTTAATTAACTATTATACTTTAAACTATATTGATTATTGCTAGTTCATATTACTCAATGCATTAACTAACTTAAACAAATACAAATCTTTATGTGTTTCTGAAATCTTTATTAACTTTGATTTTTGATCTAAGACTTGACACTGTTACAGTAGTAATATGAAAAAAATTGGAGAAACGTGTGACTTAAGCAGAAGCTTCCATTTGTTCTTCTTTTAATCTTATTGATGTCTAAGAAATATGATTTAGAAATTACACAGAAACATTTAGTATTCCTGTTTACTTTTCATGTGTGTTCATGCTTTCTGCTGTAGGCCGTGTGGATCTGTGGATCAAGCTTCTGGAGTAATGTTCTTGGGTGGACACATTTATCAACTGGATGATTGAATGAGGAATTACGTGTCCTAATATGATAAATTACCAAAGCTATTGCGTTACATTAAAAAGAAATTCTCAAATGACTTTAACACCTGAAAGGCCAAACTTAGGAACAGATGTGAAATTCAAACTCGGATACACAAACACACATGTACGCGCAGAAAAGCCTCATGAATGTCCTGGTAAAGAAATTGAGGAAATTTCAGCATCATTGCACATGTTAGTATTCTCACCCTTATGCACACACGTTTAGAATCTATTTATTTTCAAAACCCCTCTGGGCTTCATTCCTCAAAGGCATAAATCTATAGAGGCATTTCTATTACCCAACAAAGTCTGGGCACTATTTACCTCTCTGCCAAAGCCAATGTTTACAGAACCCTTTGCCTCCCCACACCTGCAAATGATTGGAGCTAATGGTTTAAGTGGAAGAATGTGAAAGAGGAAGAAGTGCTGCCTTTTAACCGAGATGATGTCATCCGGTCACTATCACAAGAACGGATCACAGAAGGCCAAGCGGACAGTCAGCCTCAGCATTAGAAAAATCAAGTGATACCAAAAAACAAAACCTATTCAAGTGTAAATGCAGTTAGTTTATAGAATATAGTTATATAATATTTATTTATTATTTAAGAAGCTGGATGACAATAAACAATCTTAATTTAAAGTAGCAGAAGATGAGACACAGCAACAAAAATCTCTTCAAGACATTTCACCATTGATATACAGAAGAGGAAAACCTTAAAATGACATTGGACAACAGTTTGTTCTGGGGCAAAAATATAGAATGAAAGTGTAATAAAATACTACCTACACAAGTCCGGTAGCTGCATTAGCTCACTGATATGAATGATGTAAGTAAGCTCTGATGTGAGAGCAGACAATGGGCTGACACATACTGTTGATGTCATTACAGATTCTGATGATGCAAAAGTTTCTTTACACATGATTTCATTTCAAAAGGGTGCGTGAGATTGCGCTCACACCCATGGTTGTGTGAAAGTGAAGGAAGTGCAAAACTAAATCTACCAACAGAGAACAGCTGGCCCGTGGTAACCTTTGATTTGGCCAACCTTGGCCCAAAATTGAGGAAAAAAAAGGCCACTGAATAAAACCTTCTTTGGGGTGGTTAAATGCAATATGACATTTATATATAACTTTTTTGGATGATATAACTTTCGACCCATGGCTGTCGGTCAAGATAAGGTCAAGAGGAATAAATGACAACAAAATGTATAGACAATTCTATTTCAACACAGTAATAGATGCCACAAATACTTTAAATCTGTGAGTACATCAGTCTATTTATATAAAGCACTGTCTACTGTGTAAGATGAAAACCAGAACAATGCTGTGTTTACTCTGTCACAATTTCCATTTTCACTCGATATGTGTAGAGAAACTGCTGTGAGATCATGGATCTGGATGTGACAAAGGCTATCCTCACTCTGTATTAGGACACAAGATGATTTACAATCTATGGTAAAATGTTCGTAACACTGTGCATGAGATGTACAAGTCTTGTTTAATACTGATTTTAGCCTGTTTGAATGTTTTAAGATGTATAAGACATTACAAACAAATCTGCACTTCAAACAATAAAGTTTTTTAAGATCATCATGTTATTAAAAATGAAAAATATTTTACAAAAGAATTAACACATTTACTATTACTTCTTTTTGGTCATTAATATTTTGTTGTGCTGTATTAGAAGTTATTGTACTGTTAACTTCAAAGGGATGGATGATCCTAAAATTTAAATCTTAGAATCATTTTACATCATTCTGTTTTGTCATTCGTAACCTGCATGACTTAATTTCTTCCGCAGAACACAATAGAATATATTTTGAAGAATGTTCCTAACCACACGCATGCATTGATTTCGTGCCCATACAATAAACGTGAATGGACCTACTTTCTATTAAATATATTTTGTGTTCTGCAGACTTAAGTCGGTTTTATTGCTTGAATAAGGTTTAAAAAGGGTGATGAAATCATAACACAATTTCATTTTGGGAAGAACAATCACATTAGGTCTAAGTGTGTTTTCAGTGTCTTAGTGAATCAAGAAACCTGAAGATATCTACCTCCAGCCAGTCTATGCAAACTATGAGAAGCATGTCAGAATAAATACAACCATGGGTTATTTAACACCTGTATGTCATCACTGCAGTATTTACACTGAATGTTGATACAATAAAAACTGTGTTCAGAGAGGTGCAGGTCTCTAATAAAATAAACTTAATCTAGTTGAGAATCTGAAATGCAACACTCCCATCTGGAGGCTGAAAATCACACTGTCAGACATTCATTCATAAATGACTGATCCCATGAAACAAGACCCTAATGTACAATAAATAAACAATTATTATAATTTTCTCCTACAGAAAACAATTTAGAGTCAAAATAAAGTATTTCCAATTGAATATACTAAATGCATGGTTAATCCATGGGCTGGGCAGTGTCAGCAGCACCAGGACCCAATTTATATCCGTTCAAACTGTTATGTAGGTCTATATCTTTCTATCCTAGTGTTCTCTCTCTCTCTTTCCAACACCTATATATTCCCTAAGAAGGTGTAGAAAGATGTAGAACGTACCGCTGTGTGGAAAGTGTCAAGTCATGGCATGGCCAGCATTCCTGAGCCTGGCTCCTCCATGCCGGCCTGAGGACTATTTATATTGACAGGATGAGGCCCGGGTGCGGTGGAGAGCGAGAAGTAAAAGGCTTTGCAGTTCCAGTGCAAACCACCACATCCATTAAGCCAAAGTTTGTTTCAGAATCCTTTCATTATGCAACCCACCACAAGGGCAAAAATCCACGGCTCATGCATGACTACGAAACTCCTGTTGCTGGGGTGAAAAATAGTGTTTGCTGGGTCAAACTATCAATCATGGTTCTAAGTTTATGTACTCTAGACTCTTCGTCTTAAGAAAAATGTACACTTTTATGTATTAATGTACAATGAATATAGTGTGAGGGTCCTTAAACTGATAGTTCAACTGATAGTTTCTTTCTTCTGTAGAACACAAAGGTAAATATTTTGGAAAATGATGGTAAAATAAAATAATCCATATTGACTTGCAAAATATATACTGTTTTGTATTATGGGGTGCAAAAACAATCTGAGTTCAGCCTGATCCTTATGAACTGTGAATCCCAGCCCTAAATTAAAAAGTTAAACATAAAACAATGTGTGCTCTATAATATTAGTAGTGCTGATCTGGCTTATTCAAATCAAAAAAAGCTTTTCATATAAAATAATCATTTTCATTCTGTCATTTAAAACTCGCAAAAAACTCTTTCCTGTTAAACATAAAAGAAGATATTTTGAGGAAGATTTCTACTTAATAGAAGCTTTCACATTGAAGTAACCGGATTGCCTAAACCCATAAAGTCAATCTGTGCCAATGTTGTTACCCAGGTTTATCAAAATATCTCTTTTGTGTTCTGCAGAAGAAGGCCATTAATGTTTGAAATGACATTATGGTGAGTAAATAAACAATTTCGAGTGAACAATCCCTTTCAAACTTTAATTTACTCTAGACATATAAGTGTGTGAGTTGTGTTGTCCCGGACTATTTATTGTATAAACACACATGATTCTTTCCCACCCCTGATATTACATTAAAATCCAAAGCGACAATTAGTGCATAAAAAAGAGTAATCTAAAAACAAATATCAAAACAACAGCAGCTGAGACCACACAGAAGATTGTTGGCCACTATTTTCCAGTTAAAGTTTTGCCTGACACATCAACATGTAGAACATTCAGATAGCAGTTGCACTGTCAAGAATGTCCTAGATATACAAACAGGTCAGTACTCTACTCAGTCCCAAAGGCCCACAAACTATAAAGACACTAATGGATTTTAAAGCTAGCAACAACCCATGAGAAAAAGCAGGAATTCACCATTTCCACACTGTTGGAGGACACATGTATTACTCATTTTCCTGTTAAGGGCATTAACATATAAATGCGTTCGTATTTGCAAGTCAGCTTGAATTCCTAAGCAGAAAAGAATTTAATAAGAGCCTTAAATTGTGTGTCTTCAAACAAACGTTGATTGTTGACCTCATATCATTTACAGGAATCATTGAGATGCCACATTATTAGGAAAGCACTTCCTTTCAGAAGAATGCACCAGAAGGAGTCTGGCAGCCCACCAACTAGACTGCACTGGCTGGCAACGAACTCTCTAAAAATAGCATCTGTTTGTTTCTCAACCTTCCAGGACTGTAAGGAAAGAATATTCAATTCCAGAATGATCAAGCAAGGATTGCCTAATACTTTGTCGGACATGTTTATCGGCCATAAACTCCTTCTCACCTCATATCTCTTCCCCTCTTAATTCAATTGAACATGACAATAAAACAAGTTTGGCAAGTTCGTTTTTATAAGACAAACACAATACCTTGTGTTTTTGTCAGTGCAAAAGTAAACCAGACCATCACTAAGCCTAAACATGAATATTCCCTCATGTTTGTATTGACATTTAAATAAACAGCATGTATGTCATTATTAAAATAATAAACACGTACCTGACTAATGGAAGTGGGTTCCCGGTCACCCGGCATTCCAAACGGATCGGACTACCCTCTGCCACCTCCTGACTCTTCAGTTTCTGGGTGAAGCGTGGAGGAGCCATGGGTCCATCTAGACTAACCCCTTGACCATGATGCTCAGTCACATCAGACCCAACACCAGTCTGGTTCTGGTTTGTGACTTCCTGCTGGAGCTCTGAAGAAGAGGAAGATGATGATGGCGGCTGAGCCTGTTGCAAGGCCAACCGCTGGCTCCTCGGAGACAAGTAACCACTGTCAGGCGAAGAGGAGTCTTCTTCACATTGGGGATCACCACGTTGGGAGCCTTTAAAGATGGATGAGAGCTCCTCAATAAAAGTGGCAGCTCGACTACAGAACTCACTGGTTGAGGTGGCTCGCTCGTTGAGCTCCAGATTGCCGTGGACTAGCCGGGGACGGTCTTGCTTGTACACGGGTGTGATGGATTTTTGACAGACAAACTTCTCTGGCAATTCAGGGGCAGCGCTTGGCTGGTTAGGTCTGGATATGACCTTACCTGATGGAGCATCAGATGATTGAGGCGTTTGGGTTGATGCTGAATCTGGGAGATTTTGGTCTTTGGTTTCTGAGTAAAAGGGAAGGTGCTCTGAGGGAACTGGTGGTTCATCTAGGTCATTTGGGTCTCCTGCATCACTCATGGCCTTTTGGGCCAAGTCCAAACTGAGGTTCATCTCGTCTTGGCTCAGGAAAGCAGAAAGTTCTGGAAAGTCCCCATCCCCGCTCTCCAACTCGGCCATAGACTCAAAGTAAACTTCGCCGTCAAAGGGTGTGGCTGAGGCCACGCCTCCAGCTCCCTCCAGGGACACACCCTTTGGAGGACATGCCCCTTTCATCAGCAGAGAAAGGGTGTGTGTGTCATTCCAGCCTCCGTCCTGCATCCTGCACCAATCAAAAACACAAATGTGAGAAAATACAAAAATTACTTGGAGACTTTTATCACATTACAAATGTAAGAATTTCTTAATTTTAGTGTTTAAATTAATTAAGATATTGTAAGCCACTTATGCTAATATAACATGAATTTTTACAAAGTTTTAAAAGGTTCTAACTCAAATGTACTTAGGGATAATGAGCACTTTCAGACAGTTAATCATGATATAATAAAACCCCTAATCTTGTAACTCTAGCTGGACGCCTTCATGAATATATCAAATACAGTACTTACATCTCCCTATAAAACAAGTGTAAGGCCCTAACAGTAACAGCTCATGGGCAGTTGTCGTATGATGACTCAGGGTGGCATAACTCTGGACACAGCTGTCCAGCATTAACAAAAGCTTGTCATGAGGTACAACAAAGGCATGACTGCCATTTAACAAAGCTACTTGCTATATCTCTATCTAACGTAGGACATAGGACATGTTACGAGCGCAGGACATTCTTTACATTTCCTTCATCTTTATGAAGGCAGACTCTGACACTAATCTGACGCTTTCACTTCCTGTCACTATGAGCGGATGAACCGAATGATATTTGAGATGAGAAAGACAACTACTAACTACAGTACATTTCATTAAACTGCTCCTAATTAACTTAATTTTGTATGATCAAATTTTGAAATTACTTCATCAAAAATGTCATTGTGCTAACAATATTCATTTCTGTTTAGGGATTTTTAAAAAACATTTCAAGATGCTGGCTGATAAAATACCAAGACTTCATTTCTACAAATTCTAGGCCATGGGTGGTGGCAAATAGTCACACACACACACACACACACACACACACACACACACACACACACACACACACACACACACACACACACACACACACACACACACACACACACACACACACACACACACACACACACACACACACACACACAAACAGTTTTCATGAGCTTACTATTATTTAAAATGTGGAAAACATACTGTAAGAACAATTTTTAAATGTATACATATGTACACATGTATTCAGATGGGGTTTTGTAATTCTGTAATTATTTATCAATATAAAGCTCTTCAGATCAAAGTAAGCATGCAAAATTTTTTAACTAAACTGTAATTTTCAATCCATGAATACATTCAATCAATTTTGATTTTTAAAAGTGAAATTTGCACACATATGCACACACGCCTGCATTTGAATTGTTTTGTGTTTTATGGTTTATTTTTTTTTTAGTGTTTTAGTGTATTTACACGTTTTAGTCGGCTCAATGGCTTTGAATTTTTACCAACCTATAGCCATGCAGCGGTCCCCCACAAGGATCCATACAAAAACAACTTATTGATGTTTTGCTCTATTGAATAATACGTAACTGTACATCATAAATGTAATTTATCTCAGAGTTTAAGGGATAGTTCACCCAAAAATAAAAAAATTGAGTTTGAGAAGTTTGAATCTGTGAATGTTTCTTTGTTCTGATGAACACAGAGAAAGATATTTGAAAGATTGCTTGAAACAATACAAGTTCTTGGACCCCATTGACTACCACACCAGATAATGACTTCTTTATTCTGTTATTTCGTTCTGTTTAACCAAAATTAGACATTCAAAAGCTCTGTGTATCTTTTGTCTACCATTGCAATGTCATATGGTACAAAGAACTGTTTAGTTACAAGCATTATTCCAAATATCTCTCTCTGTGATCATCCAAACTGAATACAGAACACAGAAACATCTGGTGACAACTAGAGAGTAGGTAATTCAAGACAGATTTTTTTGGACAAACTACCCCGTTAATATCATTTTATGGATGCAAATTTTTGTTTTATAACTTGCAGACGCATAACATTTTGTCTTGTAATAATGTTAACTTGTTGATTTTATGACCCTGTTCATGCTTCACACTTAAACTTGAAGAAAGAATGCAGAACTTGACAGTGAGTGATTGTTTTCTCAATAACCTGTGGAGAAGATCCGTTGCCATAATTCAGAGAAAGTGTTTGGTCTGACATACCGCACACTGGTGAAACATTAATACGAGACTGTAAGAAACAGCAAAGCCTATCGACCAAAAGATCATGTCTCTGAGAAAACACACCTCAACTCTCATACATTCTGGCTGGTGTGTGAATGCATGTATAAGACGTATTAATGTGTTCCTGTAAAATTTATGACTACTTTATGAGTACAGAACTCAGTACAGTTCCAGAGTAAAAAGTTTATTTGTACATGGCCATTTATTATTCATAGTCCGTCAATTGAAAGTCATACAATTGAGCATCAAGTATTGTCAGTGCTCACTTTGTTGATACAATGTTTGTATAAAGCGACCAGGTGTTGTGTGTAAAGGTGTGCAATCCTGTGTTTATTAAGAGACTTGACAGTATGACTTTCTCTTCGTCATGGCGTCCTGCAGGCCAGCTGTTGTTATTTTTAATCCTCAAGGGCTGTGTTTCAGAGCCGCAAGCACCTCCTAACAAACAGCCCATTTTTAAACACACACACACACACACACACACACACTCACTCTCTGCATTATTTATGTGGAAATTATGGCATCTCTATTCTACATTGATGAATTATAAATAATGCAATTCTAAAGGTAACTGACAGGCCAAACAATTGTAAAAGCCAGAGAGATTGACGAGTTTGATTTTCCATTGAGAGTTGAATATATTGACTCAGAATCATCTGAACAGGCAATGATTTTATGACATATAAATACATTTTTACTTGTATACACATGCAATAAAGAGAGCTATACACGTCATTCATTTCACAACATGATTAATTTTATAATAAAATATAGTGTAAGTTTAATTACAATATTCAAATGATTTTAATCTACGGTATTACCAGAATGGTAAACGTATTTCCACCACAAACAAGCAATGAAAAAAAAATCTTACTTTACCTTACCTTAAATCAGTTTGTGCAAATGTCTTCTTCTAAAGTTTCCAGTTTTTCTGAAGATCTGTATGTCAAGAAATGAAAAAACATGTATCTTTTTTAATATTTTCTGACCTATTTCTCAATTGTCCTTATGGTTTTCTTTGTTGGAGCGCTCTAAGGTGAGCTGTTTTCAGGGCTACACTGTGGCTACTGTCCCATCTGTCTTGGGCCCTCACCGCTTAGTGTGCACCGCTAAATTTGTCTCTTAGATCAGGTTTCACACAGTGAGTGAGAGAAAGAGAGAGAGAGAGAGAGAGAGAGAGAGAGAGAGAGAGAGAGAGAGAGAGAGAGAGAGAGAGAGAGAGAGAGCATCCATGTGCCCCACATCACAGAAACTCACATACATCATGTTCATGTCCACAAAGACAAGAAGATGCATTTTGCAGACATACACAAACTTGGCTTGTTGTACTATTCCACTTGCCACCAAAGCACTGTTTAACAATTACACAAACTTAAGTATATCTGTTAATTCCTTCGAAAATGTTGTTGTATTACTCAAAATATGTCTAATTTTCTAGCCTATACAACATATTACATTGCATGTGTTCTGCAGATCAGCCTAAACTTTGACTTTTGACCTTCGGTTGATATCTCCAAGTACAGTATATTCACATAACATAGCAAATTCATTTATACTCATTTATTTCAGAACTCATAAACCCATCAAATCATTTTTCACCAAAAGAAGAACACAGAGAAAGATATTTGGAAGAACGTGTAATCACATTTACAGTTATTTGACCCCATTGATTTCCGTAGTTGAATAAATTAAAAAATCTAGGACCATTTCCACTATGGTAGTAAATAAGGACCAAGAATTGTATGGTTACAAGCCTTTTTCAACTCTCTTTCACTGTGTTCAACCAAAACCAAAAAATGGTTGACACACCAAGAGAGTGAATAATTCATTCACAATTTTTATTTTTATTCGAAACATTCCTTTAAGCAAGTTTTCATAAATGCAAATTTGGGTTTTATGACACTTAATATTTTGTCTTCATATATAAAAGTCTTCATCATGACTTTATGACCCTGCTCATACAGTATATTTGACTCTGACTTCAAGACACGACAGAGTCACCAAAGTCTTATTTTACCCTCATATCAATCCCTAAATATCCCATCAAAACAGCCTCCCCTAACACTGTCCTTTATATAGGAATGAGAACCCAACAGATGAATGTTCTACTACTATAATGTCCTATCACAAAGTTTACAGGCTCAGGAGTCTCATTGGCAGACACTTAGATCACCGCTTACTGTCTATACTCCCTGAACTACCAACGTAAAGCTTCTTCATTCTCTTTCGCTTCAGACACCTTGCCTAACTGATCAAGAACCAATTCATCAGCTCTTCTTATGGCGAGCACACATTTGAATGAACCTAAGTCAAGCCTTAAAGAAACGATAGGTTCTGTGGGGGTTCAAGAGAGGTGTGTGAGATGTAGGGCAGATGTGTTTATAAGTGGAGCGCTCGGGGTCTATTTCAGGACCCTTATCACATTCACTTCATAAACACAGACATCACACAGCTATTCCTGCTGCTCAACAATCCCTCCGGTGATTATAGTTAAGCCTCTCTGACAGCATCTCAAACACATCAGTGACTCGTTCAATGCATCAGTCCATTCTCACACATCTGCATGGATCAATAGGGAAAGCATTGTACCGGATCCTCAGATTGACAGACCTTCGGCCTGCTTTATTGACATGTTATACATAATGATACAAACCAACATGTAAATATGTTCTAAAGTGGCGTATCTGAAGAATATGTTATACATTTAAAGTTTTAATATACTATAAACATGTTTGATTTGTCATCTACATCTAATTGTCTCTCTTTCACTACTAAACCTGACACACAACAACTCTAAACAGAAAATGACGTCACGCGTTTTTGAAATACACTTTGGTACTTTGGGGTACCCGTAGGCGTCATGCCATTCGTGTTCTCATTGGTCAGTTTGCTGCACCGCACTATGAATGCTATTGACATTTGTCTGTTAAGAATATAAACGATACTCGAGTAATTTAATACTTATATTTTACTGTTTATTTTAAATACATTGAACAGAAGACAAGAACTGTAGTCTAGTAAGTAAATGTCATGTTCAAGTTACATACATGCACTTTTGCACCAGTGTTGTCATACATGTTCACTTCACTTACTTTGTGTCCTAAGTAGTAAACGATGTTTGAGGACTATAGTAACAAATGTTGTGCCCTCCACAGGGTTTTAGCAATGCCAGCCTTTCGCCAGGTTGGGGAGAAACAGCTCCCAAACCCCATTCTGTTCATGGCCTGGTCTCCCAAAAGAGATTTGATTGCCCTAGCTAACACTTCAGGAGAGGTTGGTTTTCTATAGGCCTCTATGAGTAATGATTAGACTCTAATGTGTGTGATATCCATTATGATCAAGTACCTGTTGTATGACCACGCTTGATTTTGTTGATCTGTCATTACAGCTTCTCCTACATCGCCTTGCCAACTTCCAACGTGTGTGGAGTTTACCACCCAATGAGAACACAGGGAAAGAGATCACAGCGCTGGCGTGGAGACCTGATGGAAAAAGTACCTTAACGTTTACATTTATGCATGTGACGTGACATACCAATTGTGGTGACGCATACTCGGAATTCGTGCCCTTCGTTTAACCCATCCAAAGTGCACACACACAGCAGGGAACACACACCAACCGTGAACACACAACCGGAGCAGTGGGCAGCCATTTATGATGCGGCGCCCGGGGGGCAGTTGGGGGTTTGGTGCCTTGCTTAAAAAGTCTTGATATTACCATCCTGACTCTTAAACCCACAAACCTGGGTTAAGAGCTAAACTCTCTAACCACTATGTCATGACTTCCCCATTTGGAAGACGCTTTTATCCAAGCGAATAAGAAGTAGTGTGCGGTGGCCGATTATCACTGCAGAGCAAACAGGGGTAAGATGTCTTGCTCAAGGACACTTCAGTCATTGTCTGCTGGCACTGGATTCGAAGTCACAATCTTATAAGTCCAACTCTTTAATCACCAGACCCCCATAACGTTAACATAACAGTACAGCAAATGTTTTTCGTGTGATTAAAAACTGATTTAAAATTAAAATTTAAAATTACAGGATTATTTGTATACATCATTTGTTTGCAGTCCTGGCGTTCAGTGTGGGAGACACAAAGCAGGTGGTGCTGTGTGATGCAGAGAAGGCAGAGATCCTCCACTTGTTTTCTGTGGAATACCCTGTATCCTGCATGCACTGGATGGAAGTGCAGGATGATAGCAGGTGGGTCTAAAGTTAACATAGAGAATATCTGTTTGTTGTTTTGTGTGTAAATAATTTAAAATAGTTAAATCTGTTTTTATTTTCTCTAGCACGTTGTCTTCTTTTAGTGAGTCAGAAGATGAGTCCAGTCGTTTCCTTCCTAAGTTGCCAACCCTTCCCAAAAGGTGAAACTGCACTGTTGGGTGATTCTGACTAAATTTTGGTTTCAAGATATCTAACTTGATAATCCAGAAGTCCCTTTGTTAAAATAATTTTTATCATGATCATTCGTGTTGTTACCGCATTATATTTTTTATCATTCAGATCTGCCATGTTTTACTGGTTCCATGTGCATCCCCCAGTTAAATAAAGAAATTGTTAATTTTCTAGATGTTTTTCTACAGGACAAAATGATCAATGCCTATGCCACTTTATTTCAATTCATGTTTTTGTTGACATACTTTGCACATTTTTTGCAATCATTTTTATGGCTTTTACATTTGGCTTTCTTTGTGTTTAGCTACAGCACCACATCAAAGATATTTAGGTAAGAATGCACATTTTATGTGCATGAAATGCAGATTTTCTTGTTTTTTCGTTATCATGCTTCTCACATTTTGATTGGTTGTTTTTTTGTCTATTGCATGTCCATTGGACTGTGATGTATGCTCTGATTTGTTCTTATGTTTGTGTTTTCTTTTTTGTTTTGCAGTGAAGAGAAATCAGATGAAGTCACAAACCTTTTGGGAGATGTGAGGTCAGTGCTGTTGTTCTCTTTATCAATCAGAATTAATCCTGGTGTTGGATTTTGATTGATGTGTGACATGTCCATTGCAGACTTAATATTCTGGTAGTGGGTGGGCCATCTGGATTTGTAGAACTATATGCATATGGACTGTATAAGATTGCGACGCTAAATGGGGTAAGAGAAAAGCTCATAAAACCTGTTTTGTGTGCATGGTTAATATTTACATATTTTCACCTTACTACGTTTTAATATTTTTGTTCATATTTTCTATTTTGCTTCCAGATTTCCGGAACCTGCCGTAGTCTTGGACTTTCTAGTGACCTCAAGTCGCTCTCTGTTATCACAGAGATGAGATCCACAGAAGTCAACCCTGAAATCCATTACATACAGGTATAGGCTGTTAAACACCACAAATTCAGACTTAACATTTTTGTCACAGAACTGTCATTATCAGCAGTGTGCTTTTTCTGCTATTAAACTGTGTTTACTCTGACCTCTGCAAAAGTTTGATCCATACATGCTGAAACAGCAACACTTGACTTACAGAAAATATCTCATTTACCACATTTTCATGGTATTTATTCATTTACCTAATACTCTTATCTGAAATGATTTAAAGTGCATTCATGTTAAACGTTTTAGCATTTTCTGTGTTTACTGGGAGACAAACTCTTCTTCAAACGCCCCATGCTTTTCATATAAGTGTATTTGACTGCTATTATCTGTTGTATCAGCTTGCATGGGATAGAGGTTAAATATTACAAGCAAACAAAAAACAAACAGGTTGAGTCACAGCTGAGACTGCCAGGTTGCTAAAGGCATCTTTGTATTGTGTGGAATGTGTGGATAACACCATATCGTCTGTCTTACAGTTAGACACGGGTCTACTTTCCTCATGTCTTCCTGAGTTGACCAAGATGGCCCGCAAGTTCACACACATTTCAACCCTGCTACAGGTGAGTGTCTCCATTTTCTCTAGATATGTGCATCCTTATGATACGCAAAATGAAATTAGCTCCCGTCAATTGCATCAATGTCTGTTTTGCAGTATTTGCGTCTCTCTCTCACCTGTATGTGTGAAGCATGGGAAGAAATCCTTATGCAGATGGATCTTCGTCTCACTAAGTTTGTCCAGGTTAGAGATAATCACATCCTAGCCAATCACAAAAAATAAACATGAGATCCTTGAAACATCAATAGAAGATGTAAGAATTTTTATTTATTTATTAATATTAATGCAAAAATAAATTCTGTCATCATCTTCTCACATTTGCATCGTTTAAAATCTGTATACATTTCTTTGTTCGGAAGAACCCAGAGAAATAAATTCTAAAGCATGCTTCTAAACAAACAGTTAACAGTTCCTTAATTACAATAGTTGGCAGACGCCTTTACCCAAAGCGACTTCAAATATTGTGCAGTGGTCAACTAACTCTGCAGAGCAATAGGGGTTAATGTACTTCTCTCAAGGACACTTCAGTCATTGTCTGCTGGCACTGGGATTCAAACCCACAACCTTTTGCTTACAAGTCAAACTCTCTGACCACCAGTCCACAGCTGACCTTACTGATACAACTGATCTTATACTGCATTTAACTAGTGTAGTCACTGGAGACAAATTCATCCAAATATATTTCCCTGTGTTCGTTGAAAAATACATGACAGAATTTTGATGTTTGGGTGAACTAAAGACCTTTGGTTTTACCATAGTACAGTTTTATAGTGATTTTTTTTACTTTAGCTGCATGCAGTATGTTTTTTCTTTTGGTGAATAAACCTATCTTGTTACACAGGAAAAAAACACAAGCACACAGGTACAGGATGAGTTTCTGGAGCTGCTGCTATGGGGCCATGCAAGGTAGACACAATTCAGCTTTACATGAAGAAGCATGTCAAACCACATTGTTTTATATAGATCAAAAACTAATGGTGTTGCTAAATGTCTTTTTCCTTTTATAAGCGATTATTAAATTGCAAAGTTTGTTTCTTTGGATTTTAATACATTAAAAATGAATAACACATGCTTGTGTTAGCTCTAAATTCCCAACAGGGGGCATCATTCGACCTCTTGATGTTGCAAAGTCCGAATGCATTTTCTGTTCTTGTTTCTATTTCAGCCCTGAACTTCAGGCTCTTCTTATGAATCAACTAACAGTCAAGGTAAGACTGGTCCACTGAATTATTTTAACAACATTTACTTGTTTCATTTGTTAAAATAGTATTTTTAACCATCCAGGGCTTAAAGATGTTGGGTCAGTCCATAGATTCCTCCTACTCCAGTATTCAGAAACTGGTTATTAGTCATCTGCAAAGGTGTGCATAATATAAAAAAAAATTAAGTTTAATGAATTCCTCTCTATTTTTCAACTCATTTGGGTGTTTATGTGCTCACAGTGGCTCTGAGGCTTTGCTTTATCATCTGAGCGAAGTTAAAGGAATGGCCCTTTGGAAACAAAAGTTTCAACCTCTCGGTCTGGATCCTGCAGCCATCGAGGGTCATTATTTTAGCAATTTATTCTAAGATATAAATTGAGTGTTCATAAATTACAATTCTGTTACAAATATGTAATCATTTTTTGTAGAATAAGTATACTTTCTGTATTCTTACTTATTTATTTTTTTAGAAGCCATTGTTGCAGTAGGTTCCTTTACCCTGAAGGCCAGTGAACTTTTACAGTGAGTTTCATTTAGTTATCTGTCAGTTATGAGTCTCTATATTAAACAGTATATAGAAAAAACTTTTCTTTTGATTCCAGAGTTATTGATAAAAGTATGAAGAACTTCAAAGCCTTTTTCCGATGGCTGTATGTTGGTAAGTTTTGATGTGTTTATCTACATGGGCATTATCATTCAGGTTGGTTGAGTCAGTCTATTGACCTAAAACTGTTTTTGTATTTTGAAGCAATGCTTCGAATGTCCGAAGATCATGTTCCTCCTGAACTTAATAAGGTAAGAATAAATTGTGGTTTTGAAATCAGAAAATGTAAGGAAGATTGGGCTGTTGATAGTAGACGATGAGAATACAAAGTACAAATAAAATTAGAACTACTTAACAGAATAAGGGGATATTTGTGTGCTTCTCTGTTGTTGGATACAGATGACCCAGAAAGATCTGTCTTTTGTGGCTGACTTCCTGTCTGAGCATTTTAGTGCTGTAAGTAAATGAGAAAGTCCTCTTGTAAAATTAAGGACACATCTGCACAATACCTATCACCTTGCTTTCCTTTCCATTTGCAGAATGAAGAGCTATTTGATCGGAAAGGAAAGTATTTCAACGTTGAGCGTGTTGGACAGGTGAGGACCCGAAGTTGGGTTCTATTGTGAATGTGAATGTGCGCTCTTTTTGTATTTGAAACAACATGGTTTATATTGCAGTACTTAAAGGATGAAGATGAAGATTTAATATCTCCGCCCAACTTGGAGGGAAACCAATGGGTGACATTTGTGAAACAGAGCACTCACCTGAAAAGTAAAGTCACCTTTTATCATTATTATATCGCAGATCTTGTGTAATCTTCAAATCTGGCACATTAAAATTGAATATGATAATGCAATTAAGTGTGTATTGGTTCTGTTGGTTTGTTGCAGACAGTTCACTGCTGTTCCCAACCTACCCACAGAAATCTCTCCACTTTATTAAGAAAATGATGGAAGCCACTATTGATCTGTGCTTACAGAAACCAGCTGTAAGTTCATTCCCAAAAATATAATAAAAGCACACCAAACTCACTTTGACACTGCTTAAATACAAACACTGCATTTCCTCTTTCACAACAAACCCACATTAACATTCTGTCCTGCTCTCTCTCTCACTCGCATACATACACAGTCCATTTATGGTCTCAAAGTACATTTGTCATATTAAACAGAACCATTAACTAATTGAAGTGTATTGCTTCATCCTGTTTCCTTATCACTTATGTTTCTGACTCCTAATCATCTGCCTGTGCATTCGTTTGTGTTTCAGGAGGTCATTGGACGTTCAATAAAACAAGCAGTGTGTCTAAGATTGTATACCGCTCCTGATGGGTAATGCAAGTTTTAAATACAGCACTGATGATAATAAATCTCTTTTATATACATCACTGTGAAAAGTCTTAGACATGGCAGCATTTTCACTCCAATAAATGTTTTTGAGACAGTTATATCATTTAGGGAAGCGTGTCATTTGAAAATATGTACATTCCTAAAAAGTCACTTTAGCATGAACTGTGATAACTATCACTTTATTATTAAATCAATTTCAAAATAACTGTTTAGAAAGGTAAATTAATATTTTCTACTGACACACTATTACAAATGATGTAAATACAGACTCCAAACCTTGAGTGTTAACTTACTTTAAGTAAGACTTTTGCACAGAACTGTATATGTATTATGTTTATTATAATAAATCTAAATAATACCTTTATTATTTGTTTGATGATAGCTCAGAAAATACACCTCGGCTGTTTGAACTTCCTTCACTGTAAGTGACCAGCTGCCTCTCTGTAATACAAGGGTTTAAAGTAAAATAATTTGATTGTCAGCCTATTTGTAACTACATTTTCAAATGACCAGTTATTCAAAACATTGACTGTAGCATCATGGGGATGTACAGTATGCATTCTATATTAAGTTTTAATGATTATGATGTTTTTGTTTAAATGCAGGTGGAATGATAAGACAGCCAGTATGCATTATGTAGTATTCTGCATGCCAGACGTCCCTCCCTCTAAAATCTTTATTATGAAAAGAGCAACAGATCCCAGCAGGTATACATACTTGGTGTACAAACATTTATTCTCAGGGGTTTATCTCATCTTCTCTTTTTTTATTTAAGAAAATTATATATAAAAAGTATGTCATAATCTATGTTTCAGGTCTGTTCCTAATGGTCTGGTGGCTGTTAGCCTCAACACTCCTCTCAATTCCAGTATAGAAGATGAAACACCAGCACCAAATCCTAAGTAAGTTAAACTTCGTGTTGTGTTTATTTTATTGTTTAAAATTTAATTTTGAACAGTGTCAGTATGTGTGCATGACTAAAACTATGTATTTTAGTGACTCCTCGTACACTTGTCTTGATGCCCGTTTTTATGACGAAGAGACATTGACGGTAGTATTGCGAAGTGTGGAAGATGATGAGAATAAAATGCGTGTCCTCGCTCAGCTTCCTCTAAATTCTGCTTTGAGATGGGAAGAGGAATTTATCTGGGACCACACACTCAGGTACAACCAATGGGTCGACGCAAGATAATAAATATACATCTGATATGGAAAGGATTAAATGAAGAATGTTTTTATGGTAATGCTTATTGTTTGTGGCCTGGTAGCATCTCTGGTCCTAAATAAGTGCACTTGATGTGTAATGGTTTGGTAACCTGTGTGTTTTAGGCTGGAGCAGCAGACAGAAGGGATCCCTGTCCAAGCTTTGTCATGGGGTAACCAAAGCAGAGAGCTGGAGAACATTAAGGCTCAGTTTGTAGCTGTTAATGGGATCCGCAAAGTTGCATGTGTGGTGAGAGCGACAGTTTCATTACTCATCTGGAAATATTTTAATATTAACACTATTTGTTATGTCAAATGTATTAAAACTCTTCATTTTTGTTTATTAATAATAACGATCACTTAAAAGTGAACTTTTTTAGAAGTATTTAAATTAAAATGTATCAAGCTCTTTTTCAAATGTGGGGTGCTCTGCTCAAATTTTACTTTTTCTGTCAAATGTAGCAATGTTTATGTTGTAAGAATTATTTAACTTGGTTGTTGTTATTATTATTATTCATATTATTATTATTATTGATAAATTAAGAATATAAATGTACTACTTTAAATTTGTAAAATGGTAAAACAAAACGTTAAAATCCATGTTTGTCTACTTTCTCATCAGCTGAGTTCCAATCTGAGACATGTACGCGTGTTTGAGATGGATGCAGAAGAGGAAGAGGAGGATGAAGAACGTGCTGATGAGTCACAGGAAATGAGCTTGGACCAGGACAGACTCGAGCACACACTGAATGATCAGAGCGACACCGGAGATGGAGAACATGGGGAGGGAGGGTCTAGAAATGCTCAGATGACAGACCAAGAGTCAAGCGAAATTCTTGATGACACTGCTGGATAGGACACACTTTATACTCTGCTTTTTAACAACCAATCTGATTCACATTGTCAGGTGTTAATAAATGGATTTTCTATTCTGTAATAAAAGTTTGGAAACGACCAAGTTTAATGTTGAGTTTTTCAATCAAGGCTCTTTGAAGCTGCATTAGAATGTCTGAGTAGATAAAGTTTCGACATATAATACAAATTTGAAAAACATGAATTTTACTTCATTACATGTTTCTTTAATTAAAGGGAAAGTTCACCCAAAAATTAAAATACTGTCATTTATTACTCAACCTCAAGTTGTTCCAAGCCTGTTGAACACAAAGAAATATATTGTTAGCATTGTTAAAAATTGAGATTTCTTGGGTAACTATTTTTACCATAGTGAACAAAAATTATATTTCAAAGAATTCAGGAAACACCAACAGTTCTGTGGCACCTTTGACTACCAGTTTATTTGTTCCACCAGTTCATGGTGCTCCAGAAATCAGTTCTTCCAAATGTCTTTGTGTTCAGCCAAACATTTACACAGGTTTATTTCACCAATATAAAAACATAAGATGGCTAGTTTATAAATAAAGTGTTATGTTATAAGCCACTTTAAGATCGTCTTTAACCTTACACACATTGATATTGTCATTTCTTGATAGAAACCTTTAATAAGTATATGTAAAGTTGTAAAGTATGTAAAGTTAACAGTTTTATTAGGAAAAGCTATATATAACATTCATTTCCCAATGGACTTGTATTGTTTCTCTATAAAAAAGCTTCTTTGTATACATGTGTATGCATTTGTGTTTGTTTATTTAAAGCTTCTTTGTATACATGTGTATGTATTTGTGTTTGTTTATTTAAAGGTCACATTTGATATTATTTTAACATATACACTTGAATACATATACACCATATACACCTACATTTTTCCTGTGTTTTTACCATTTAACAAAAAGAGTCCATTTAAACGTTTTTAAATTAAGGAACTATACTGAAAAAATTAAGTAAACCTGATTCCCTCAAAAATATCTATTAGAAATAACCATAAATATTGCTGTTTATTACAACTATATTTGTTAATGTATACTTTTTTCATTCCAAAAATTGCAATAAATTCTAGCAAATTTTTTTAACATCCCATGACCATCTCGTCCCACAAAGATGTTGAATCATGGATCATTATGAAAGTTATTGACAAGTCTTGCTCACGCCTATACACTAAAGCGCGCGTCCGTGAGAAGCGTCGCTCCCAAAACGTGCGCGTCCCCGCCGAAGCGCGTCATGACGTCACACGTGTAGTTTGTGTAAGATTTCCCAGCCAGGCGGCGACTGGCGGACAGTAAAGATGGCGACGGATCTCAGAACCGGGAGAAGATGACGAGAAGATCCGGTCCATCCGAGTCGGGGTGTTGACATCGCTCCATTTAAACACCTTCAAACCAAGCGCCGCTAACTCGTTGACTTTGGTGTCAGTTGATCAAACCCGACGACCGGAACCGAACCGAACCATGGAGGACATCAACTCGAACATCAACGCGGACTTAGAGGTTCGGAAGCTTCAAGATTTGGTGAAGAAACTCGAGCAGCAGAACGAGCAGCTCCGGTGCCGGTCCAGTCTGCTCTCGTCCGGGGGGAACAGCAGACCCGTCAGCGCCGGGTTCGAGGGTGCGGCGGGGTTCACTGGGGTGGGGTTCGGCGGATCGAGGCCGGTTCTGGAGAACCCCAGACGATCATATCACGGGAATAGTTTCGGAGGCGGATATGACAGTGACATCGCTTCCTGTAACGTTACCTCGTCGCTGTACAAGGATGTTTCCGAGGAAAGTTCTGTTCTGGACGAGGTGGAGATCCTGGATCTGGAGGACATGGATTGCCTCAATGAGGAGGAGGACAGCTGGTGAGTAGAACTTTTGGGAGGGGGGGGGGTAACCCTGATCGTGTGTTTGACAGGCGTGCACAGGTTCCGTTTGGACCGTGTGTGTGTGTGTGTGTGTGTGTGTGTGTGTGTGTCTGTGTGTGTGTGTGTGTGTCTGTGTGTGTGTGTGTGTTTTTGTGTGTCTATTGTGTGTGTGTGTGTTTGTGTTTGTGTGTGTGTGTGTGTGTGTGTGTGTGTGTGTGTGTGTGTGTGTCTGTGTGTGTCTGTGTGTGTCTGTGTGTGTGTGTGTGTGTGTTTGTGTGTGTGTGTGTGTGTGTGTGTGTGTGTGTGTGTGTGTGTGTGTGTGTGTGTGTGTGTGTGTGGGGGTGTGTGTGTAAACACACTGCTGTCATATCTGAGCCCTGTGCTGCAGCATGCAACAGATCGACTGCTGGGATTTTGTGTTTTCTTTATCATCTCATGAACTTCATTCTGCTGGAGGACACACAATCATGTCATTAAGGGCCTCTCAATAGCAATAAGATCATCTTTAAATAAACCCACACACACAAATGCTTACATACATACATACATACAAACACACACATGCATACACACACACATGCATACATACACACACTTATATTGTATTTGATATGATTCTAATATATATGCCTATGTACACTAAATAATTTACACCAAAGGGTCAATTTAAACGTTGTAAACGGAAGTAAACAGTTTTAAGTGTGTGTGTAAATAAAACAATTAAGTAAACCTGATTAACTCAATTAGAGGTCACCAAAAAATATTGGTGTCTATGACAACTATATGTGTTTTAATGTATACTTTTTTCATAACAAAAATATTAGTAAGTACTAGAAAAATTATCTTGGATTTTTACTCAATTATTTTAATATTTTCCACGGAAATCATCTATTTATGTTTAATATGACTGCTTATTTTTGTGATATTTAATAAGCCATATGACATATTTATTACAGCGTATATGAGTTTTTAAATACAAAATCAACAGTCACAGTGCACAGGTATAAATTATGTAAACATAAACATTTATTCTGAATGCAATCAATCACCTTGTACTTTTCCATTACACATACATGCTTGTACACAACACTTTCATATCTGGATTATTATCTTGTGGGTTTAGGGTCATTGTGTGAGCTTCATTTGATCAGTTTGTAGTCTGTCTGGATCAGTGTCCATGAGTAATCCTTTGTTTTTGTTTCAATCAGTGTCTGTGTAATTCTGTGCTTAAGAGCCATTTACAGAAAATCCGGAAACAATCCTGTTTAATTCCAATGCTGAGAAATCCCTGCAACAGCTGAAGTCCAGCAAACTAAGCCAAACACAAGCTCACAAACACCTGTTATACTGAAATATCTTCAGATTTACTTGAGGGTTGACAGGACTGAAAATGTTCTTATCAAACCAAACAGATCAGAATTCATTACAGCACAGAGGAGGGTAACTGATTTAATCATTTTAGTCACGGTGATTAAGGATAAGAGTGTGTTTTGTTTGACTTTTGTATGGATTAAATGTTATTTAAAGTCACACAAATCCTCTAACAAGATAAGAAGATAACGCCTTTATAATTGTGTTGAATCGATGACCCTGTGACATCAGCAGAGTAGGCTCAAAGTAATACAAATATCTCATAAAATCGTGTGTGTGTGTGTGTGTGTGTGTGTGTGTGTGTGTGTGTGTGATGCTTTCATAGAAGGAGATCAGCTCAATTTCATTCATTTCTCAGGAGAATTGCTTGCTATGAGAAAAGCTCTCTAGCTCTATCTCGCTCTTTCTATATCTGAGAGGGATTATGCCAAGTGCAAGATTCAGTCACCAACTTTCCATCACCATCAGTCCTGTTAAATAAGTCGAGCTGGTTCTGAGCCATTTCTATAAAATCCAGTTCTAACTAAGCAAATCGTTTGTGTCAACATGTTTAACCAACCATGAAATCACAGTCATTCAGCGTTTTCAAATATCACTCTCTCGCCTCTAAAATGTTCAAATTGGGCTATTATTATATACAATTAAGTGCCACCCAAATGTTGTTTGGTTGTTTCACTGGCTGCAAGGTTAAAATGATAGTTGAACCAAAAATGAAAGTTGTCATCATTTAGTCACTCAACCTGTTAGACTTTCTTTCTTCTGCTTAACACAAAACAAGATATTGTGAAGAATGTTGGTAATTGGCACCCATTCACTTGTATTGGTTTTGTGTCTTTACAGTAGAATTGAATTGGTTCCACTGCTGTTCAGTTACCAACTTTCAAAAAGAGGGATGAGTAAACGATGACAGAATTCTTATTTCTGGGTGAACTTTCATAAGAAAAATGACTGGGAAAATGATTTAGATGATTTCTTTGTGAGGTGATCCAGACCAACAGCTGACAATATCTGAGGCTTGCTGAAACCAATACTGACTAATGTAGGGCATTTCTCTCTATTCCCTATTCCAGTATTTCATCTCAATATTATGTTTCTCATCCACTCTAGTCCTCACTCTCAAGCGTTTGCCAATCTTACATAGATATTTCTAAACAGGTGTTAGTGTCGAATACGAATGTGAAGTCATTTACACGAACCAGCAAAACATAACTAACTTCACATTCCACCAATGAACACCACATATACCTAAATTTAAATGTTCTCTCTGTCCTTGTTTAGCATGTATGATGCAAACAGTTGATTTCCACATCTATGCAATACTGTGCCAGTCTATATTAAGCCTTATAGCCGTATTAATTCAGGTCTCAGTGACTAAGCAAAGCTGCTTTGGTGGCACAATCTTAAATTGCTAAGTGTAGAATGCTGTTTACATTCCCCCCTGAAGACTAGAGAACTTTTATTGGTTTATTTGTTTTATTTAAGCAAATGGATTGTTGAGTAGGCCACTGTTAATCGAAACATCTTCAAACTTCCTCACTCAGCATGTTTCTTCATTAAACTTTCATGTGCAGGATATGCATGGACAACATGTTTATGTCATGAGACTAACCTCAGGGTTGTGTTTTCGCAGGTTGTACGAGGCGAAATTGAACAGTCCTCTACAGAAAGCCTTGAGTCCCATCGTGTGGTGCAGACAAGCTCTGGATAACCCCAGTCCAGAGATGGAGTCTGCCAAACGTTCTCTCTTACACAGACTTGACCTTACCATGTCAGGTACTACACGCATCTCGCTTAATTTTTTTACCATGTGATTTACAACAATTTCTTTCCTTTCAGTTTATGTCTCTACTTTTTTTCCAAGTTTGTGGAATTTCAGACTAGGATGTGTGGGCAGTGGGAATAATGGTCATGTGAGTTACCAGGATTGAGAAGCGGGTTTTGGCATAGTCCGAGCATCTGTGTTTTCTCTTGCTTTAGAATCACTCAGTCAGAACTGAGTTTCTGGAGTGGAAAAGTAAAACCAAGAGAGGATCTGAGGTCATTATGGAAGCAGGGAGTGGAACTCCACTTACGTATTCTGTTCCAGTCTTTCAGAAGTGCCGTACAATTGTTCGAAATTGAATTTCGATTTAAATTTTAGCTACCAACAATTATGGAAACAAAATAATCAAGTTTAATGTGCTGCAGTCTTTTCAGCAAGTATTATCTCTTTTATTAATAAAATGTATGTATTAATTATTATTTTACTTTGTGTTATTTATTTAAAATAACTTAGAAATAGTATAACCATATTTAATCCAAATGATAATAATTAATAAAATAGTCATATGACTTGATATATTTGTTTTTTAATCTGGTGTTAATTTCTCTTTTTTATTTATTTGTACATTTATTTGTTCATTTATTGACACTGATGTTTCCATAGTTTAGTAATCAAATTTCAAATAAATTTCAGGTCCAAGGCTGAAGGTCCATGAGCCTGTCTCTCCTCTAATTTTAGTCAGAGGAGTTGTGACAGCTTTCTATTATTTGTAGTCAAGAAGGCTATTGCTGTTTTTAGTCAGGTATGCCCATGTGACATGTTTAATTTGAGATGCTCCTTATAGTTGGGCACTGACAGCCCAACATACGGACATGTGACTAACTGAGACTTTCACAACATTTAATGACATTTAAGGAGAATCACACAGGTGCTAAAAGATGGAGCACATCACGACAAATGTAATATTGATTTTAAATGTGATGTTATATGTAAGTTTTAGCCCAAATTTAGTCTTTTTTTTTTACTGTTAAATGTTTTCGGTCAAAATAAAAGAGCAAGACTGGACCAGATAGGTGGTTTAATGACATGATGTAACCATGATTGCCCCTCCTAAAACCCAACTTAATGCATTGTAGTTCCGCTAGGGATTTTGCATTTCAGCCTTTTTTAAGTCTAACTTCAACCCAAGATCATTCCAGACTTATATAGTTCAGTTTGCCTTCTAAATTGGCATCAATGTGGGTAACACTGGAGTCGTTCCAGATCATAGATCACATTTCCATTAAAAGATTAGGTCTGCAGCATCAGCCTTTGGGTAACATTTGGAACGGCTCCAGGTGTGAATCATCATCACTGTGTGTGCGCGAGACAAGCGAGCTCATGATATCATTTTTAAAAATGATCTCGTAATATCCTCATGGAGCAGTCTGCAAAATGCAAACCTTGTCGCATGGAGGGGAAAGCCGGAGATGTTCGTTTCAGATAATGTTTTTGTTATAAAGTCATATCTTACATTGATATAGGAACACATTCGGAAGCTATAATTTCTTTGTTTTAATAAATGATCAATGGTCAACTGTTGGAATAAAGAAGACAGCTTTCTCTGTTTACTTTAAACTGTGTTACGTCTATAAATCCATTGCTGGTGGGTATATACCTCATGCTGACTGTGCAGGGTGTGCAGTGCGGTTTCCAGGTTACCTGAGTCATCCGTAGGTCCCTTAAGCCTCCGTGAGGTGTGATGAGAGCAAGTTTAGTCATGTGGAATGTAAGTCTTCTTAGAGTCCACACCTTTTATGCCTTTTTCGTTTATATCCTTCCTTCCTTCGTTCTTCTTTGCCGTCTTCAGGACTGTCGTGGAGGGCATGGGTACAACTGCGGGACCGTGAAAGAGGAGAAACATGTTTTACGATTCCACACAAAACAATGTTAAACTTAAAGCATGATTAAGCACTCTTATGAGAAATTTTTAATATAGAGTCAAGTTCGTTTTATGTATTTTTGTCAAGAGTATTAAGAGATTTGATTGTTGTTGACTAATATGAAAGAAAGATTTTTAGTCATCCAAACCAACAGCTTCTAAAGTAAAGACTCTACGTGGAAAAAAATGTTGACATGAAGAGTGAGTTATAATCACAACAAAAGTTATTCAGGATGCATGACATTGTTCAAGAAGGGTTTGGTAGAAATATCCTTATTTAATATCTTGGAATGTTCAGGTAAAGTGTAGAAGGCATTACATGGCTTGGCATAAGTTGCTCTGTAAAAGGTTTGGATGAAAAATCTGCTGGTGTAGTCTGGTGTTTGGTGTGTCTGTTTGTCTATCCATGGCAACCCATCTCGGGGCTTCACACATCAACCAGAAATGCAAACAATTCCATGAAGTTATGGTCATTACCATGGTGACATACCTCACTGGACATGAGAATAGTGCCAGAGACTAAAGCAAGTGATTTTTCTCAGCACTTAGACTTTATCACATGTTCTTCTGACAAAAGAATCATTGTTTTATTTAATTTAAACATCTGCATAAAGTCAAAACCATGGCTGCTAATCTATTTAATGATTAAATGTAGGATAAAAAATCTTAGAATGGGGTATATGTTTGTAAATGAGCTATTTTAATGTAAACATTTTGGCATATCTGACCATCTCACATTTTTCATAAATATATATGTCAGTAGATATTTCAACATTTAAATGTGATTTAACAGTTGCTAAATCGGCTCTAGATTCATCGTGTAGTTTTGCTTTATAAATCTTCAGTATTAATCCACTGGAGTCGTATTGGTTACTTATATAATGGATTTACATTTTCATAATTTTTTTTGTCGTTACAAAGCTAGGAAAAGTTGGCATGTTATTTATTATAATTCAGTTTGTGTTTATCAAAAGAAATTATGTCATATACACCTGCATGAGCGTGAATATGAAAGATTTCCTTTTTAGAGTAAAAAAAAATTTGACAAAATATAAAGGGTACCAAATGACGTTTTTTTCTCTACTTATTGATTAGTTCAGTTTTGTTTTTTACAAAAATCAGGACACACACGAGATGTGTGTCTAATACACAATATATGTGGCTACGTGAATACCACAAAAATTAACACTTATAATGACTTTTATAACCATGGGATAGATTTTTTCAGTGTAAAAATGTAACCGTTAATTTCTCTAAAATTACATCAACTTTTTGGAAGTTTATGAAAGGAAAAAATAGGTATTTATTTAGAAAATATATATTTGTAGATTACAGCATCTTTTTTGGTGGATTCTAATATAAAAATTGACTTATTTATTTATGTATGTAAATTGTTCCACAGAATAACACAGTACATTTGTTTGTGTAGTTTAGAAAACGACAGGACACACTTTTTATGGCTCTACATTTAGAACTGTATTGTTATGCAATGAGTCAGCAGAGTCATCAGATTTTGTGTAGACACTTATGGTTGTTTACAGCTTAGATTACGGCACAGTCATATTACTTTCTTCTCTACTGTTTTCTTTTCTTTATCTCAAGATTCATATTGCAATTTTGCCATGTATAAAGAAGCATCACATGGCTCTGTCCCACCTCACTTTTGCACGTGTTTGACATTTGACTTGTTTTCTCTTCTGATATCTGTCTTTAACCTTTCTGCCTTCTGTCTCTGTGGTCACTACTCTTCAAATCAGTCATATCCTGTTCATTTTAATATCACTCTCCATGTCACTTTTTCTCTTCCCCCCCACCCTCAGTTTCTTTATTGTCTTGTAATCTGTGGCTCCTTATCCCCTCTGCTGTTCCTGTTATTCATGAGGTTTTCTCTTGAGTTATTGCAGCAGTATGAGCATTTTCTTTGGTAGTTTGCAGTCTGTGTTTGTCCTCAAACAGCCCGTGTTGCTCTGGTGACCTTTCGTTACCCCCATAAAGCATCTTTCATGTGGACAGATGCAGAGCCTTATGTTCATGGATTCACTATACTGAAGAAAATAGATCTTGACTAACAGACAGAGGTTAGCAGACATTTAAGCTTAGCCATCCTTACCTTGTAATGAACCTGATGTCTAATAGTCCATGCAAAAAAATTTTGTTAAGTAATAGGACCTTTGATATATGTTTGATAAAGTTTATTTTTATATACTCCATAACACTCACATGACATTGATTGAGAATCAGTTTAAAGTAAAATTTATCTTGTTTGTGTTCAAATGGATATTAACCTCGCACATTGAATTTACATTTGTTATATATCATAGAATTTTAAGTGTTGTAAGTGTATGATGCTAAATGTCCTTGATGCTGATGTCCTGGTGTTAATGGCTTACAGCCGTCTGAACATCACTGATCCAGGCACTTTGTGTCAATCCTGATTTAGTTTAGTCCTTACTGAATGAGGACACGGCTCCCTCTCGGCTTTACTTTTAACACATGCACAGAATTATCAGTAACATAAAGGTCAAGGGTCATATCTTGCAGTGGTTTGTATAATGAGAAAGTAAGGAGACGCTGTCATTAACATGTCACATGCAATCTTCACATACAGGGAACACACAAGTTAGGAAACATGATGTGATTTTGGGAATAAACTGTTGGCTGAACAACAGATGAACACATAAAGTAATGCAGGAATATCTATTCAAAACTTCTTATCTTTTGTATCAAGGTTTAGACCTTAAGATCTTAAGAGCTTTACAGCAAAAGTGTTGCTTTGATCAGTTTCTTTCTTTATAGTCTATTCATAATGATATGAAAGGGATGATGTCACATTGGCACTCTTTTAGGTGTGCACAGTCTCTGTGTATTTCTGGTGGGTTAAAAGTTATACTTTTTAATTCAAAAACTGTGCTCTTCTATCAAACCTCACAGAAGACTTTAGGGTTGAGAATCATATGATGGTGAGGACTTTATAATACAGTCTTCACAAACTAACCTTACTCCAAAAGTAAGTAATACAAGTCTGGATTAATCCAAAGTATCAACAAAACCTGTGAACTGCAGCTGTGTGCACACATTCTTGTGGCTGTTTTGTATCTGAGCTCTTAAGCATTGTGCATTCCTGTAAGCACAGCTGATGGTGTTGAGGCTGTAAGGAAGTGAGTGCAGAGAGCATGATGTTGTTGTTCTCCCTGAATTAAGCACATAAATAGAGTTAGGGGGTGGATACATGGAAAGATGGAAGGAAGAGCAGGAGTCCTGGGGATAATGTGCTGCAACGACCTCTTGAGCATCATGATGCACACACACAAACACACATGAAGTAAAGATGAGTGATGTATTGAATGTTTACAATGATTTTTTATTTGACTTTCTCATTTTAGCCTTGTTTTCAGGGATAGGGTCACACACACACACACACACACACACACACACACACACACACACACACACACACACACACACACGTTAGGGTTATATGTACAGGTGGAGGAGTCAGAGGTTTATATTACAGTTAGCCACTAAGAAAAAACATACCCGCCTAACATTAAATTGATGGAGTTTACATCCTCTAGCCGTCTGTTCATTAACACTACTGCAGTCTGACGGTATGACTACATCATAAACATATGCAGTTTCACTCTGCTTCAATAGACACTCAATAGCTGCATTGAGTCTGTATGTGAGAGAAATGACTGGAAGTAAATGACATTGTCATCCACTCAAATGACTGAGTGAAGCTGTTGTGTGTGTGAAGCTTTGTGCTCCTTGTCTTAAAAGACTGCATTGTCTGCAATAGGCTGCACTTCCCCAGGCCTCAGAATGATGCTCTGTATTAGAACTCACAATGTCATATGCTTATTTCGACATTGGGTAAACCTCTTTGTTTATGTATGCATAAAAATGCTTGGGTAAAAATGTGGTGGGATCGGGGTTATGATGCTCAATTGTGATATGCACACAACTGGTCAGTCAGTCGTGTTATTTAACAATAATGGTGCTTTCACCCAAAAATTACAAAATTCCTAATTTACTCACCATTTTGTCAAAACTGCATGACTTTCTTTGTTTCTTTATACACAAAGAAGATATTTTGAAGAACGTTGGTTATCAAACAGAAATGGTGCCAAATTTCTATTGTACGGGCAATTTTGCTTTTCTAGTTAACAATATTCTTCAAAATATCTTCTTTTGTGTTCTGCAGAGAAAGTTATAACGGTTCTACAAGAGAGTGAGTACATGATGACACGTTTGTCATTTTTGTGCAAAGTATCATCAAGAGAAAGGTAATTAAAAAGTTTACAAATTCACTTACAATGCTTTTACTTTTCTCATCATCAGCTAATAAGCGGAGGAGTCTTTACAACACTTCCTACAGTCCTCAAGCGAACTACGGAAGCCCGTATAGCACAAACGCAGTAAACAGTCCGTACAGCAGTGGCTTTAACTCCCCCTCCACAACCCCATCCAGAGTGCCTGTAGTCAAACAGCTTGTTCTTCCCGGAAGCGCAGGTAAACGAGTCCACACATTAAAATGACTGTTTAAAGTTAGCATGCACACCTACTCAATAAGTAGACCGTTAAATCCAAAGTCACTTGTCAATTATTTGTTTGACATATAACTTTTTAAAGTGTATTGTGTTTGAAACCTCTGCTTAACTATTTAGAAACTCTTTTATTACAGCTTTAGGCTTTTCATTTATTTCTGTTGTGTGTTTTTAGGTAACCAACGTGGATATTCAGACAGAAACGCACAGGCAGTGAGCCCACAGTCCTCAGTGGACAGTGAGTTGAGCACATCAGAGATGGACGAAGACTCTGTCGGTTCATCGACCACATACAAACTCAATGACGTAACAGACGTGCAGATACTCGCCCGCATGCAGGAGGAGAGTGAGTGTTTCTGTCTGTTGGAAAATACCGATAAGGTTTTCTTACAGAATGCTTTGATTTTGTGTTTCTTTGATGTTTTATCTTGTAGTCTATGATAGCTTTTATTTTTCCTCCCTAGGTTTGAGGCAGGAATACGCTGCTACAGCTTCTCGCCGAAGTTCCGGTTCCTCATGTCAATCATTACGGCGCGGAACCCTGAGTGATCAGGAGCTAGATGCGCAGAGCCTGGAGGACGATGAGGACGCAGTCCATCATTCCTACCACACGCCCATCAACCGCTTCAGCCCTTCCCCTCGGCATTCTCCCCGCGCCTCTCCCAGAAACTCGCCCCGTTCCCGTTCGCCGGCCCGCTCGTTAGAGTACAGCCGCGCGTCTCCACAACCAATCATCAGCCGCCTTCAGCAGCCCAGACACTCGCTGCAGGGCCATGACACCCAGACCAATGCCATTAAGAATGAAGGTAGCCACTTGTCTAGATTCAGATCCTAAAAAAATTTAAATACAGAGCTTTAAATTTGGTTGTTTTGTTTATTCAGAAAAGTTGAGACGGAGTCTCCCTAACCTCTCACGATCCAGCTCTGGATCGTCTGCAGAGCCGGTCAAAAACAGCAGGAGCTGTGAGTCAAACCTGCAAGTGCCAAATGGAGGGTCACCCAGACACCAGAGTCAGTCTGCCAGTGAGTGTACAAACACACACACCAGTCACTTCATTAGTGAGTATTCTCAATCACATACAACATACATACATGCATTTATCCATCAAATCAACACACACACACACACACACACACACAGACGCACGCACATACATACATATATATATATATATATATATATATATATATATATATATATATATATATGTATATATATATATATATATATGATTAATATATGAGTTCATTAAAACAAAAAAAATTATTTCTTCTACATTCAAATGAATTCACCCCAAAATATTTTTATTATTTATTCACTCTCAAAACCTGTATATGATTCCTTGTTCTGTGAATCAAATTTTGAGAAATTTGGTTTGGCATTGATGCAATGTAAGTCTCAGTGGTTTAATGTTATCTAGTTAGCAACATTCTTCAAAATATCATCTTGCACTTTAGAGTCATACAGGTGACCAAAGAGTGTTTAAATGATAACAGAATTTCCATTTGGTACAAACATTGTAAAATTCCAGCAGTATTTCTTGTGTGATGAAATGACTGTATTGTAAATGTTAAGAGAGCGATCTGGCTTCAGATTCTATTGACACGTTTGACTCTGACATCTAACCTCTTTGGCTTGCTGAATTGGGATCTTTAATCTTTCCACTGCGTCAATTCACACTTTTAATAGCATCTTAGTATTGCCTCTTACTGGCCTTCCTAAACAATGCCCATGAATGAAACAAAATTGAAACACAAAAGCTCATTCCTGTTAACAAAAGTACAATGTATTTTTGTTTGTTTAAAATAATTGGAATCTGGAAGTCCTTGCGAATAATATATAAATATTGCTAATTAGGTTTAGGAATAAAGGTTTTGGCGAGGCAATCAGGTCATCGCTGGGTGTTATGCATAAACCCCATTGTAAATGAATCTAAAAATGTTCACTGTATAATGAATACTTTTTTGTAATTCTTTATTATTCTATAAAACAAAGGATTTGATTACATAGCATATCAAATTATTACTGTAAAAACGTAAAACAATAAACATTTACAGGTTTACAGGGAGCATCGGAAAGCATCGGTATTGGCTGATAAAAAAAAAAAAAAAACGATACAAGGTATTTGTGGCAAAAAAACCTATATGCTAATGCATGAGTTTATCCGATGACAAACCTAAATTCCAAACTTTGGTAAGATCTCCCATTAGTGATTAATATATTTTACATATATTCTTTATTAAAGAAACTCTACCTTCCTAAAATTATATAACACATTACAAAGAGAGAGAGTTTAATGCCATAATTTAATTATTGAATTCATCAATGGTCAACTAATCAGATTCCATATTTCTATGAGTCCTGTAAGCTTTGAATGTTTAATTGTTTATTCATAATATCTTGCATTTCTGTATGGGTAAACCCTAAAACAATTTGACTCCGCAACTTATATCAGGGTTAAAAATACAGGCTTCATCCTTCTCCGTCATTACAAGTCCTTTCAGCTCAGCATGGTTTATCTCTGTCTTCTTTCTCCACCTGTTTTTCTCACTTTGGTTGAGGTGCGAGTAGTCTAGATGTATTAAGATGTACACTGCTCTTAGAGCTGCACTCTGTTTTCACTTTACACTGGAATCTATTTTCTCTTGGATTTGACTCCCCCTGGTGGCTGCTAGTTAGAGGCATGGTTCTGTCTGACCCATGCACGGTGAGCTCACTAAATGGCTGTCACTGCCTTAAGAATAAACCCCAACCCTGGCTGGCTGTCTTTTTCACCTCCCCCTAACGTAAATGCTGATTCTGGATCAGTTCTGGTTGAAGGTCAAGTGCTGGTGGTCTGCGGGTGGACAAATTTGCTGAAATCAAAATAAAATTTCTGCTTGTCTCATCTCAGCATCACACACAAGGCTTTCTTCACCTGCCCGCTCCTCTCCAAAACCAAAAGAGAGACTCCAGAGCCCAACGTCTCTACGAGGTAATTCACTGAGCGACTCAACCGGATACAGCCAATGCAATATAAAGCTTCTGTGGCCTATTCTTATCTTGAGAAAGACAATATGATAAAACTTATTTTAGTTTTTGTGGAAACTGGGATCCTGTGTTGTTGTTTAGTTTATTTACAGTGCAACTCACTTTGGTCTTTTTGAAGAATGATAAAAATCACTTTGCAACAGGAGTAAACTTCTGTATGTTTTACAGTAGAAGCAAAGACTTGTAAATTTCAGAACATAAGTAATGATTACTCGTTGTACAACCTGAAAGGTTTAGTTGTTAGTTACTGTATGTGTGGAAAATGTAATTTTTTGAAAGCCGTCTGGCCTAACTGGAGCACTATTGATGGAATACAGTCATTTGGTTAGTATGTTAAACATTCTTGTTATTTTGGCAGAAAGTGTCTTGGTAAGCAATACGGATTCATCATGCAAGTGCCTGTTTGGTTGATTTAAAAGCCAGAGCAAAGCTTCCTTTTCTTGAGAACATTGAAAAATGTAAAACACCTTGTTTAGGTTTTAATTTCTTGATTTTATTTAAGGTTTGTCTAAAAAGTACATTTTAAATGTATCATACAATACAGTGGAGTGTTGTATTGGTTGTGGATTATTTTTTTTAGTTAGGAGCGGAGTAGATATATGATATAGAATGGATCTTTGATGGCTGAACGAGTGTTGCTCACCTGTCTGGTATGTCCAGGGTTGATAAGCATCTGTACGAGTGACTCATTGAAAGAGAGGATTTCCTCTACCCCCTTCTGATGCATGTACTCCATGTCGTCCAGACACAAGTCCAATCACATTACTGTAAAAGAGCAAATAAGCATTACATCACACTGAACATTTATTGCATTTAATATAAAAAAATACATTTTTACTTATCCTCGTCCTGAACCTGCATGTTCCTTTTTCTGTCAAACCAGAATGTTAAAGCAACAGCAGTTCATATATACCACAAAAACCAGCTGAATTACTTTATGCATTTTATGGAACTAAATAAATGTGGATTCTACGAACTGCTGTTGGATTGAAAATAAGAGCTTGAAAAATATTTTAAGTTTATAGTTTTGACTACACTATTCCCTTGAATAAACTCTGAGTCACACACAATGAGCGCATGCAAACCCAACATTTCTTTTCCATCTTTCACTCAGTTCCTCTCTCGTGTTGCTTTGGAGAGGAAGCAGATTTCAGTGAGTATCCACTGATGCAGCTTTCTCACTCCTGTTATATAAGGTGTTGTACTAGTGTTTGTGTGAATGGTGATTTGTATTGTGACTTTTTATTATCTGCATTTGACTCGTGGGAAATAATGTTAAACAATAAGTTAATCAAGGCTGTAAAATCCATCCATCCATCTGCTTTTTTTACTCTATGTGGACCAGCCTTTGAAAAACCAGCTTAAGACATTTTATTGTTTTATTGATTTACTTTTTATAATCTTTCTACACAATGTAAGTGAGAATGTAACTTTGATTTATTTAATATTTACCAAGTTGGACTATGTTAAAGATTGAAATTATAGTGAAACTAATTGGTAAAATCAAACTTTAAAGGTGGTTTCCTCTTACTTCCGACTTAAGCCTGGTTTTTACTTGCAGGGTCACATATACTTTTTTTTTGAATGTCATAATTGCAAGTGAATGTTTTGGTCTGTGAATGTGCAAGTTTCTCTTTTTGTTACAGAGAAGTGTTTATTTCTTTTTGTAGTATTTAGATTTGTAAAATACCCATGGATTGGAGATATTCACTGAATTGGTTTTCATGTTTTAGACTTTTGTCGCACTATATTTACACAAAAGCAAATCTACTGAATAAAAGCTCTTCTTGGTTATTTATTCAGTCCATAACACACACCTATAAAAATATCAGCATTCCCCTTAACATTAGGTATTTTCTTTACTCATTCTCTTTTAGTAGTACCTTCATCCCATCTTGATCCTCATTGCTTGTTTTTTCAATGCTTAACAGTGCCCTCTTCAAGTAAGATGAGGACTCCAGCAGCTCCATCTCCTTTGGCTCTCCGGCAACCTATGAAGGTTGTGTCTAATCATGGTTCGGGCACAACCACTCCCACACGCTCTTTAGTGCCGCCCCGCAGTGGACTGCCCCGTCCCTCCACCAATGCTGGTGGGAGTATACCCGTTCCTCGGAGCAAACTGGTCCAGCCTGTGCGCAGGTACCTAACACTTTATCCAGAGCATAAGATGTGTGTGTTTGAGATGTGCAGTGTATACAAGTTTTTTTTTTTGCTCCTCAGGTCTCTGCCAGCTCCAAAGACATACAGTGGGATCAGAGATGAGACCTGGAGAGAGGGCTGCTACTGAGCATGCCCAGATCCAGCAGCACAAACAGTACAACCTGGCACTTTATAGAGATACATCTTTAATCCCCGCAAATAAGACTCATTCTTCAAAAATGATTTATTGTGTCAACTATGAGTTGATGTGAAAGGCAGGCTGGACATCACAGAATGCCAAAGAATCAGACTGGGATGTAGCCACCAGAGGCCGCACTTACACAGAAAACAAAATACACAGTCCTGCTTGCACGTCCCTCGCCTCTCCTGACCACCACAGAACAAATGAGACACAAATAGACATATTTTGTCAAACAAAAACTAGTGATTTGCAAATCAATGCTCCTGAAAATCATGGTTCATATGGTGATGGAGTTAACGCGATCGCATTCAGTCTGAATGTCTTTAATATCTATGTGGTATATTATTTATTTGAAATCCTTATTTAAAATATTTCTTTTAAAGAATATTCAGACAGTATTTTGGCAAATTATAAATATATATGTCTGTTTAAGTATCATTATTTTCGCTTTTTTTCTTTCTGAATGCCATTGTTAAACCTCAACTGCAAAGCTACGTTTCCAAAGCATTATTTGTCTGAACAATACCAGATGCATTTCAGAGTTTGTAAACAATTGCATTTAGTTTGAGCTTTCAAATACACATCAGGATTGATGCTTTTTCTGATCTAGAATGGAAAGTAATGATGCTCGGAGACGGATCCGACTTGATTTGTGTTTCCTTATTGGAAATGTGATTCAGAGTGTAAGCCTGAGACTGTTAGTTGTTTCGTCAGACTGTGTCCCAGTGTTATTGTCTCAGTGACGGGGGTTATAAAAAGATGTTCTGTGGGTGAAGTGTAGTGCTTTTGTACTATTCATTTAGTAAAAACCCTCATGTAATTTGTTGTCATTCTGAGTGAAATTGACAAGAATATAAAATCCCTAAATGATTGACATTACACCATCAGTGGTGACCATACCACACATGAGCAGAAGTTTGTTTGCAAATGAGTGCCTATAATTTATGATTTTCGTTTGTGCCTTTTGCTTTACTTTGCCAACATTATTTACTTCAGGGTTCTTTGCTTTTCCCTTAGCATTTGATTTTTGTAATTGCTTTGATAACATTTATATTTGCTTTTTTTTAACAGATGTATGTTATAAAAGCCCCTCGATATTTATGACTAAATACTATGCTCTGATAAGAGGCTTATTTATTAAATGATGCCATGCCTTGGTGTGCTGAGATGATATAGAGTTAGATGAATGCTCGAGCCTAGTATGGTCATGAATGACATGCTGTTTTTTGGATTGTTTTTGGTAAAGACTTTTATATCTCCACAAACATGATGCTTGGTTTCCCTTGCGTTAAATCATTTCAAATAAAAGATTAAAATTTGTGTTTGGTCTCTTTCATTTATTGATGTGTTGAGGAGCAAAATTTATATTGTAATGTAAAATTTGTATAATAACATTTTCTATTATTACAAGCTTTGCGCTACAAGATTGTAGTAGAAATTTTCATTTTGACATGTTTTCTTCGTACACAGAGGAAAATCAAATATTTGCCATTAATAATACCTGTTTGAATTGTCTTTTAACCATGTAGCACTTATTATGATTTGCTCTTTCTATGATTTATTATGAATATGAAGTTCTTTACTCTGGTAGACCCATTTCCTTGCGGGTAAGTGTTGCAACAGAACGATCTTTCAGGTTCTCCGGCCAAGCACATTTGGGCTCTGATTGTAGTGACTCCAGGGTTAGTTTCCTCCACAGGTACTCAATTTTATCATCACAGTGCCAAGGGTTGAAGGTCAGCTCCACCCAACTTGTGTTAATATCTAATGTCCCGGGCTCCAGATACTTCAGCCTGTTCTCATGGAGGTCTAAAAACTCCAAGCGGATGAGCCCTTGAAAAACTGCAGGAGGAAGGGCCTCCAGTCTATTCTTCTGCAAGAAAATGTGAGTCAGGTTAGCAGTCTGCCTGAACACCTTTACATCCAGTGATCCGATTTTGTTCTGGTCCAAATGAAGTCTCTCAAGAGCAGGATGAGCATCTAGACACCCAACCGGAAGCTCCTCGAGTCTGTTCTGCGAGAGGTGCAGAACCTTAAGGTGATTCAGTCTCTGGAGTTGAGCCATTGGGAATTTCATAAGATGGTTTCCCGACAAATCCAACCATGTAATGTTGCTGTCATTGGGCATCCAGTCGGGGTGGATGCTGGAGATGCGGTTGTCTTTAAGTACCAGGTTGAGAAGTGGAGCATGGTGGAAAACATGTGAAGGAAGCTCTTGCACTTCATTATCTGAACACATGAGAAGAGTCAGTAATCACACTTTTTACCTCTCAAACCCAAAATGGACGAGTTGCAGTACACTCACCTGTGAGGTCAATGGTGTGAAGGTTGGCAAGGTCCTTCAGAAGATCTGCTGGTAAGCTGCTCAGTTTGTTTCCAGGTAAATGCAGCTCCTCAAGGAGAGGGATGGCTTTCAGATCTTGAGAGGTCAGCACACTCAAGTTGGTGTACTGGATGGTCAGGGAGGTGGTGTTGCGTGGCAGGCCGTTTCCAGGGAAGTGAGAGAGACCAGCATCTGGGCACACGACTTCAGTGCTTTTGGTGCTGAAGTGGCAGGTGCATCGCTTTGGACACGAGAGGGCGTCATGGCAACAGAAGAGCATCAACGCGACCGCGCGTATGAGCCAAGAATTCATCTTTGCAAGCTTTCAAAAAAGTTGAGCTCAAGAGTTTTTAAACTATATTTAAGAATAAAAGAGATAGTTAATCAACTGTGATCAACTTATAAGTAAATGAGAGTGTTTAATTAAAATGGATAGCTAAATCGATCACACGAAACAAGTCTGTCCTTATATATTGCTAAAAACGACATCTTACCTTTAAGTATAATAGGTTTATAGATGTTCAGCTATTCCAAGATTGTTATATATCCCGACAGTGAATGGTGACTAGTGCTCTTGACTCCTGCTTTCAGGAAAGTGGGACAGTCAGAGGAAAGCTGTCACTTATGTAAATATTAAAAGCACATCACGTCTGTGGACATGACCGAGGGCAAAAGTACAAAACATTTGAAAGAAAAATGATTTGTAAAAACTTTAAGGTGAAGGATTACACTGGATGTTGCATACCTAAAATATGCATAGACCATACGCACCTGTGGTAAAAACGACATATAAAGCGATGTAATGTATATGATGAAGCCTTCATAACAAAATCCTGTATTAGATCAATACTTGTCAATGATTTATGGTTTAGCTGCCCTTCTTGCACAATCCTTAAGAACTTGCACAACAAACTCTTTAAATACATGAACACACTGAACACTGTTCGATTTTAGGTCAAATGTGGAATCTTGATATTATGATATTGTGTAATTTATAAATGTTGTTTGGCATTGTAACCTGTTGTCAACAAACATATAGACGAATGTAAAATATGTTTTATACAACTTAGATAAATGTTCTTTCTACATTGTCATACGTTACTATTCAAATATCACAAAATAAACAGCTATTTTAACTAAATTAAATCTTCTGAAAATATTAAATCGATTTTTCAGTGGACATAAGATAACTTTATCAGAACATTTTAACGTTCATGTAACAAAAATGTACGTTTTTCTTTAACAAATATACAGTTGTAATATAGAGCAATCTATTTTGTGAATTCTAATAGAAATATTTAAGTAAATCAGATTAGGTTTTTTTTCTTACTGTACATATATATATACAATTAACCCAGTATATTTACTTAATTTTAACGCTTTTAAATGTACACAGTTTTGTGTGAATTAGTTCACGTTTAAACAGTTTCAGTGTAATGCAGACTAAATAACTACAACCTTTCCTAAATAATGCACCTAAAGAAGAGTTGTGTTGTGCTTATAGATTGCAGAAATGGGCTTTTTATGGACAGCTCATGGGATAGTCAGTCTTGTTTTCTTGTTATTCATAAAATCAAGATGTTTTGCCAAAGAACCAACACATGCACAGCTCCTCACACAAAATACAAACTCCAAGAAACCACTGTTGGCTAAACAGTTCATCTTCCGTCCACCAAAGGTCTATTCTCACTATAACGAGAACAATCTCTGACAATAATGACAATTCTGCATATGAGTGTGGATGACGCCTCTAATCTCCCATCCAGATGTCTTATCTGTGAGCTGTGGTTAACCCCTCCCGGTTCTACTGTGCGCACAGACGCAGCGCTGGAAAGCCGAGGGTCCCTGCAGTCCCTGGTGACAGAAACCAAAATGATCCTGCGCCGCTAGGGGACCCTGCAGCAGCACGGCTATCTCCTCATTTCAAGGAGGGGACACCAGCTGAGAAGGAACCTTTGGAGAGCTCCAGTACCCTGGAGACGAGATGGAGACCTCCAGCCCTGACGCTCCTTCCACAGCGCTCACCCGACTTCCAAACTCCACGATGGGTGGTCTTAACATCTCCGAGGATGAGAATCTATCCATGGCAGAGGAGTCCCTTATGGTCAGCACCTTCAGGACTGTCCTGACCCCCGCGGGGCTCCTGGCCGGGCCGTTCTCTCCATCTGAGGAGCCCACTCACCTTATAGTGGCGTTCTGGGATTCCCCCTTGAGTCACGGAATTAATGTGTTTGTTGGATTTGTCTTGTGCTTCACCATGATGGGGCTCGGATGCACGGTGGAGATCAGTCAACTGGCCGAGCACATTCGCAAGCCCATAGGAGTGCTGATGGCAGTGCTGTGCCAGTTTGTGATAATGCCCCTGATTGCATTCCTTCTGGCTTTGGCATTTTCTCTTAATGATGTCGCCGCTATGGCGGTGCTGCTGTGCGGCTGCTGCCCAGGGGGCAACCTCTCCAACATCCTAACACTACTGGTCAACGGGGACATGAACCTCAGGTAACCACACTGTATGCATCACAGGTTGTGATATCCCATAAAAGCTTATTTTTAAATGGACCTGTTGCATTTGATCATTTATGAACAGTTATTTTTGTTATAATTACACTTATTTTAAACTGCACATTATGGGTATCACACATGCATGAGTTTCACAGAAACTGTGCCTTGCTTGACTGTCTTCTGTAATATTTCCCCTTTTTGTTATCCAGCATAGTTATGACCATCTCGTCCACTCTCCTTGCGCTTGTTCTCATGCCTCTGTGTCTGTGGATGTACAGCCGAGCTTGGATCAACACACCCTTGGTGAACCTGCTGCCCTTCGGGGCGATTATTATCACCCTGTGCAGCACGCTCATTCCCATCGGGATCGGGGTGTGGATCAGACACCGGTACCCAAGAGCGGCTGATATCATCCTTAAGGTGACTTTTAGTCGTCAAGAATGTTTTAACACTCTTGGGTTTACAGTATTTCCATTTGTTTAAACATTTCAAAATTTTATATTAATGTATATAAAAGCATTATGCATTTTGTTGTGTATTAATATCATTGACTCATACATTAGGTTCTACTAAAATGATGTCACATGTGTGCATGGGTTCCGTCTTTCAGTTAAGCTTATCTGAGAAAGACACAGCAGACTGTGAGATAGAGGAGTTGGGGAGGGAGGGGGGATAGAGGGCGATAAACCGATAAAGGAGGGGCTTATAGAGATGTGTGCCACTAAATGAGGCTGGGGGGGTTAAGTTAATTGGAGTGAATAAAAATGGACTGAATTGTGACTGGTAAGACCTGTACTTCATCTCCTCTCTAATGCAGAGTAATTCAGGGCCACTCACAGAATTAATGTCCCAGTATGTTACGTTTTTCATAAATGGGTTTGGAAATGTGATTGACCATGAGCTAGCACCCATCTGTGTATGCAAAATGTGTGTTTTTCTAAATAATGATCACTGGAATACATAAAATGTGACACTTTAATGACTTTTTGAGGGCTTGTTTTGTTCACCTGTGCTTTGTGCTCCTTCTCCAGGTGTCCTTATGGTCTCTCTTCGTCACTCTGTTGCTGCTCTTCATCATGACTGGAACGATGCTGGGCCCGGAGCTTCTGGCCACCATTCCTGCCTCCGTGTACCTGGTGGCAGTCCTCATGCCCATGGCTGGCTATGCTGCGGGATATGGCCTGGCAACACTTTTTGATCTCCCTCCAAATAGCCGTAGGACTGTGTCTATGGAGACCGGCTGTCAGAACGTGCAGCTGTGCACAGCCATCCTGAAGCTCGCCTTCCCACCTCAGCTGATGGGAGGCATGTATATGTTTCCACTGCTCTACGCGCTCTTCCAGGCGGCAGAGGCCGGTATCTTCATTCTGGGTTACCGCATGTACAGGAATGAGGTTTTGCATAAACAAGACCTCATGGAGGATGACGATGACACAAACATAAGCTACAAAAGAATGAAGGAAGATGAAGTGCCGTTCGATTCCACGTATGGGGCGGTAACGGCGAGCGATCCCAATGTCATCATGCTGGAGTCACGAGATGTTGTAGGAAGCCCCACACCTGTATGAGCGAAACAAACAACTGACTTGGTATTTTCCGTGGACCTGTGTAACGTGTGTATACATTAGAAATTAATTATGTCTATTGAACTAACCACACAATGCATTCAGACTAATATGTGCCAAACGTTGTTGATATTGTGAATATTGTGAAAAAGGAAACTAATATAATGACTCCACACAAAAGTGATTATAAAGCTGAAGAAACCTTTATCCAAAGTGACTTATAAATGAGATACATTGCAATCAATTACAATTAAAACAAAAATACAAGTGCCATAAAGATACTTAATTTATATGCATTCTTTCAAACACTTTCAATGTGTCACAGAATGATGCAAATCATCCACTACTGATATACTGATGCTAATGAAAACTGCTATTACATCAGTAAGTAAATTACATTGATTTATTGGATCACATTTTGCACAACCAGAGACTAAGACGACTGATTCACATCCCAGTTGTTATTACAAACTCTGTCAATCTCTTCTCTATTTTTAAAACTGAGAGGATTTTTGGTGGAGTTTAATATTACCTTCTTCAAAGCATGTCAGAGTCAGAACAAATATGATAAGGTGCAATATCAAGATGTGCATTCTAGTATCATCTTATTCGTTATTTTGGTAACAAATATGCAGTACTTATCTGTAATCTAGATAAAATGTTGTATTTATTAGAACAAGCCTGCGAGATTAATAAATGTTTACGACAAGAATCTGTCATATATTTGTATTAAATTCTCCCCAGTACATATACACATTTCGGCGAACTGACAAAGCAGAGTAGGGAAGACAGTTGCAACGCATTTAGTTTGTCGGAGACTGCTTTCTAAATTGTAATATGTGAAACCCACATCCATCAGCTACTTAACCACATTTCTGTAACAAGTGTATGTTTAATAATAAACACACAATGTATACCTTAACAGGTGTCAAATGCAACTGACCACATCACAAATCAAGTGCAAAAATGTTTATTTTACATAATTTGGCCATTTTTTCCATTTGGTTGGTGAACATACAAGAAATTATTTTTTTTATTTTTATAATATTCACTTTTTTTTTTAATAATCAAGATTATCAAAATGTTCAAATTGACTGCACAAGGTCTAAATTGGGAGGCTTTTTTTCTAAATGAGTGCAAACCATGTTTTAAATCGACTAACAATACACTACCATTAATTCATTATTTATTTGCAAATAAAAAAATCTCAAGACAAAACATGCTTCATGAACTAGAATACATTTTTACATACATACAACAGCTTTGCCTTTCTAAGCCAAAAAAACACAGATTTAAATGACAGAAACATACAAATATACATCTTGAGAGTATGAGGATAATTCCAAGCAGTGAACCCCTCTTTATGTTAAAATTTGATTTTGCCACCAGCAAAGGTCTCATAACCCAGATTTGTGTCAGAAGAAGGAATAGACAAACTAAACCGATGCAGAATAAGCATCATGACTTATCTCACAAAATCATCCTCCAAAATCATCCAAACGTTCCCTCTGTTTTGATTGGGCGTCCTCTTAATTGATCCCAATTAAGCACCTGACCTCAATCTATACGTCACTGCGTCTACTTAAACCCCTACAGTGGACTCCCAAAACCGGCTAAGCGAAAAAATGGCTACATATGGTAACGAGACAGTCGACAACTATATTTATTCTACTTACAACCCTTATTCCTACAAGTATCCCAAGTTCAAGGGCTGGAGACAGAAAGCATACTTCGCCAATTACGGCGAGGGGGAGGCCTATGTTGACAACTATCACAGGGCGCAGTTAAAATCCATTCTGTCTCAGATCAACCCGAACCTCACCCCGCGTCTTAGGAAGGCCAACACCAAAGACATCGGGGTCCAGGTGAACCCGAAGACCGACGCGTTCATCCAGTGCTCTTTGGGTCCCCGCACTCTATTAGCGCAGAAGCGCGACGCTCTGCGCAGGAGGCGGCAGGAGGTCCAGACTCCCGGAAGTCCAATCAGCGGAGGGGTCCGGTTCCCGCGGACTCAAGCCGTTTATTCTCCCGTCGCATCCAGGAGATTAGTGTCCTTCCTGAAGGAGGATACCGAACCTGAGCCGGTGGAGAACGACGGCTTGGAAAGCGCCGAACCCGATGCGCGTGGGGAGAATCCCATCAAACCGCTTAGTCCCGACGATGAGATTAATCAGACATATGCAAATGAGGAAGCCCGAGGCGAGTCGACGAAACCCGAAGACGAGCCGAAGTCGAAAGCGCGCGTGAGATTCCAGGTATGCGCGCGCGCGCCGTTGGAATTCGAATTTTTGTAACGGAATTGTGTCGTTTAGCGGTGAAAGTGACGTTTTAATATTGTTTAAAATGTTTAGTTTTTGGAGCAGAAGTACGGCTACTATCACTGTAAAGACTGCAATCTGCGCTGGGAAAGCGCATACGTGTGGTGCGTCCAAGGCACAAATAAGGTATTATTATATTTAAACGCATTCAATACTTTGGATGTGCGACTAAAATGTGTTTTTTTTCCGTTTAAGGTCTATTTCAAACAGTTTTGCAGAACGTGTCAGAAGTCATTCAACCCTTACCGTGTGGAGGACATCACCTGTAAGGTAACGACCGTTGGTCTGAGATCTGCGCACACACGGTAGCGTATGACGTCAGAGTATCGCGAGAACAAGCGTTTGCGCAGCAGGTTTCAATCAACACGGATGAGCGAGAACTCGTTTTTATATTCGGTGTTTTATCGTTGACTTGAGTAGTATTAATGTTTAGCAAAAAGATTATTTAACTTAAAGCCAATTACAAATGCATTAAGGTTTTTTTTTACAAAAAATATATAGTTCAACCTTCTAAAATTAACCTACATCTCAATAAATGATACAACTAATTACCAAAATATCAACTATTCCTCATTTTCATTTATTTATTTTAAAATAATTTTCCTTCTACATTTTGTAGTGCTTAGAAATACTCAGGGACAGGTCACTATAGATACTTGAGGACTGACGTCATCCCAGAGACTGAATAGTGATTGTGTATATTATGTATAAAATTAAATAATTTTTACTTTTTCAGAAAGTATCATTACAAAGTCTGGTATCGATACTGGAATGCAGATGTGTACATCCCTACTTATAACAGAAGTGCTATGCATTTAATAGTGAACTGTCTTTCAGGCTTGTAAGAAGACTCGCTGCACGTGTTCTGTAACATCACGTCATGTGGACCCAAAGAGACCCCACCGGCAGGACCTGTGCGGGCGCTGCAAAGGCAAGCGGCTCTCCTGCGACAGCACCTTCAGCTTCAAGTACATCATTTAGCACCTTTACCTGGCTGTGACAATTGTTGTTGCCCAGCTGGATCGTATCCCATCTGCCTAAAAGCAGCACCGGGAAACGCTCACTGGTCATTACTGGTGTTTACTTTTGTTTTTGCCTTATAGTTTGCACTTGAAGTAACTACAGGTACCAAAGCTGGAAAATAAAAGCAATTACAAGCACATCTGAAGCTTTCTTTCAAGACCAATGTGGGTGGAATAGGTGGTTGATGCTTGAGTCATCAGTCCAAATTGTCAATTTTGTCACTTTGTAAATCTAGTTGTGGTTGGTTGACAGCCCATGGGGGTGAAAGATAAACCGTGAATGAATTAGTTGCCAAGTGAACACCTATTGTGTATATTTAATGTATTATATAATTGTAGTCTATTTTGGTTATTTGAACTTATTTTGTGCTCTGTTGGAGTAGTTCCCAGTCCTTCAATCTTGCCAGTGTTCAATGGTCAAAGTTTGGATGGCTAAAGACACAGCTTGTTTGAACCTTAACTAAAGTGACTGTAAACCCAAAGGTTACACTTCTGTCATTTACTTGTACAGGGTAAAGTGACATGGATAAGTGTCCAAAAGCATTTTGAAGAATGCTGGGCAGCAACAACTGTCTGTACCTTAATATAACTAATGTTTCAACATCGGTTACCAATATTCTAAATATTTTTGTCCTGAAGGTTTTAAATGCTCTGCATTACTGTATTTCTTCAAACATACTCATTGGTGTTTTCCAATCATCCTGGACTTAGTTGACCTGTATCTGATACATTCCAACAAATTGTTCAAATTGCTGTGAAATGAACATGCGCCGTGTTGCTTATCAGGTTTTTATTTAACAGTACATGAAAATCTGATGATAGACAAACCAGAAAGAAATACGAGAGAGGGGAGAAAGAATAATGCACTTCTAGATAAAAATAATATATTTTCCAATTAAATAATTAAGAACAGCATTCAAAATGTACCAAAAAGCAACAGAAGAGTTCTGAGAGGAATAAATACAGTGAAGGTTTATTTTCAATGTGCCATGACAGATTAAATGACCCCTCCCCCCCACGTTTGCGGTTAATGTTGCTCCGACATTTTTACAGACATGAGCAAAGTCGGAGCTCACAAACCCTTATTGCTGCCCTGAGTCTAGGTTTAAGACAGAGCCAACATCGACAAACACCGGCCCTATATTCCCCACAGCGGGGACCACGAGCCAACACGGAGATCACAGTGGGTTTTAAGGAATGCATATGGAAAAGCTTGGCTGAGCATAAAGGAAACCGTCATAGAGGAAGGAACAGATGACTGATCTCTGATCTCAGCCATGCTCATTCACTGGGAAATATTGAAGATTAAGGTGGCATATATTATTCTTATTATAAAGTCTGAGACTTTCATCCAACACCTATTCAACTTTCTATTTTTTGCATTAGTTTTTGCTCTCAATCTCTAACTCTCTCACTCTCTGATTGAACAGTGCATTACACAAATGTACAAGGGAAAAATACTGCTTTTACACTATACATTTCTCTAAAATATATACAGAGTAAAATAAGTTATTGATATTTCCATGAGTTGCAGCCAGTTTGCACTTCACCTGTGCATCTTAATTTGTTAACGTGCATGACAACGGGTGTGCAAATATCAGTCCATGTCACACACACTCACTTGCACACACACACTCACTTGCACACACACACTCACTCGCGCACGCACACACACACAAACACACACGCTCTTGTGCTTACACACAAGTCTATGGTTTTCTACAGGCAGCTACTTATTTGGTTAAAGATTAAGGGTTTTGTAAGAGCGACCCGGTGAAAGTTCTCCCCAACGCAGATCAATAAAGTTAAACAGATAAACCTCTTTTTATACAGAAGGTATACGCACCCCCTTCCCTGCTTACATGTTAAATATTCTAACATTTACAACCTAAGAATTTTTAAAAATACAATTCTCAAAAAATATTTGCTGCAGGCTTTTCTCTTTCAAGCATGCTTTTGAAAACTTTTTGAAAACCGTCTGTGACGGACAATGAGTACAGGGAGACGAAGCATCAGTGATCCATCATGATATCCCCATTTGCCATACAAGAATTTTCCATGTCAACAAACTTCTAACCTCAAGGTGAGACAGATGGCTGTTGAACACTTTAAGGACACCACCCAAGGTCATAGGTCATTCCGCCAAACTCCTTCAAATTTAGCATCATTATCGCCCGGTGTCCCTCTTATTAATGATTCTTGACCAATCCTTCCTGCGAAGACTGCAATTATTTTTGAGACTTAAGTAGATGAGAAGGAGTAAAAATTGAGGGACTTGCGTATTCATATAGTTTTGGGTGACTAATGTCCACACATTCTTTAGCCCTTTGAGGTCAAGTCTAAGCGAAATCCCCTAACCCCTCCCGCTACCTCATCGCCTGCCTCATTTCAGAGTTTAGAGGAATCTCTCACAGTCCGGTGCTGAGGACTGTGTTTTCTGTGTCGATTTGTGTCTGGATGTTGGACGCGGGAGTCGCAGAGGTAATGCATGTCTGGTGCGGATGCGGGTGCGTCTGAGCCTGGCAGAGAGCTTTGCGGATCTGAAGGTTGAGCTCCATGAGGCGAGCGCTGGCTTGAGAAAGATCCCTGCTAGGTCCCACTACGGCCAAACAGCCCGTCTGACCCAGAGTCTGGTGTCGGAAATAAATGTGTAGCAGGGTCTGCACGGCATCATCCTTCTCATTTCCAAATATGTCATTCGGCCACAGGCACCTGGAAATGGATGGAAGTAAGAATCATATAGATTTATGCAAAATGGTGAAAGCAACATTAATAGAATGGGGATGTTTACCTGAAGGCTTTAACTTGAGCGATGGCCATGTTGAAGTCACGTGCTCGAAGACTCTCGATGAGTAAGTGGATGGCGGTTTCTGTGCTCGGTGGGTCCACCTCAAACTCGCCCACAATTCCTTGTCCATCGCCAACTGACTCCGCATCCTTCAGACAGCTTTCTAATATGGCCAGCTCCTCTGACATGTTAGTCACCTGATAAACATTAAGGAATCATAGATTTGAATGAAATGTAGCCAAATCAACAAAACACCAACATACAAACAATCCTACGTCAGTATTATATATAAACAATAATATATATTTTCAGTGCATACAGCTCTATATGTGCAGTCTATAGAGCTAAAGTGAGTTAGTATTGATGGATGATAGGCCGAATGGCTTTGCTCTGGTTTGCGTTCGGCAATCAGTCTCTCTCAGCAAACATAATGAAGTTACACTGCACTAAAGGCTGAACGCCCTGACAAACCTCTCTATGCATCCATTCTGACACACACACACGAGCACAAGCACAAGCACACACAAAATCTACAGTAGTAGAGCATTTTCAGATGTTTTAGGAATTTTAGGAGAATCGAATTTAAATAGAGATACCTTAAAATGAAGAACCAATGCATCCCAGCAGTTTATTCATATTCGAGAGATTGTTTATCCAAATATAAAATTCTTTAATAGGGTACTTAATTTGTTGTCATTATAAACCTGCATGGCTTTCTTTTTTTCTGCATAATAAAAGAAGATATCGTGGAGAATGTTGTCAACATGGCTCGCTCTGACTTCTATTGTCTGGATGCAAAACTACAGAATTTTTTTAAGGCTACTTACGGCAAACGTATATCATTCACATGATATGAAACATATGTCAAAATATTTTCCCATTTGTTTCATAGAAGAGAGAGTTCTACACAAGTTCTCAATGTCAAAACTTTTAGATTTTGGATATTTTAAAAATCAAAAGATTAATTAAAGAATATTTCTTCAATATGAATAAACACTGTTCTGCCTCTTATTTTGAATAACGTTTTTCTTTATTTTCTTTAGCTTTATGAACCGGATCCCTGCTTCTTTTATTACTTTTTAATGCATTGTACACAGTAAAAATATTTCATGTGGCCTAGTAAATACCACAAAAATAAACAGTTTTATTAACTTTAAAAAATATTTAAGGTTTTTAAAAGATTTTATTAAGCTCTTTCCCTAGAACCAACCCACACAGAACTATTACATGGAAGCAAATGCACCACCGTAAATGTGACAAATGCATCAACTCTCAATGTAATGAATGTAGTGTATGCAGACAAACCTCTGCCTCTCTTTTGATGGTGTCGACCCTGCTGATGAGTTTACAGTAGGCCTGAAACAGCAGCAGGAGCTGGAAATGAAGCTTATACAATCTTCTACACAATTCCAGTTCCTAAAGAGAGAGAAAGATTCCATTACACCGTCATCTAAAAACTTTGTCTCTAATAATCTGCACATTTAGTAGCAAGACAGTACAATCAGATGGATGCATAAATGAAGGAAAGAAAGAATGGATGAATGTCCTGGCAAAGAGAGAAGGGCTGGAAAGAGATCAAACCCTGCAAGGATTCTAGCTTATTTAAAATAAAACTATTTTTATATTAAGTTGATCCGTTAAATGTTAAAAAGTTCCTGCTCATTTAATAGTTTCAAATCAGCAACAAAACAAAATCTGTTGTCCCTCAATATGAAATCAGAGGAAAGTGGAGCAAAATAGAGGAGTGAGCGTTCCAGATAAACAAAACTTATAAAAATCTAAACTATATTTCCATTCCCTGCTCAGATGTCCTGGGACATGTGCAAAAGCTTACACTATCAATTCATTAGAAAATTTGAATTGCATAGAAAGTTAAAAACAATCACATGTGTTAATGAAGCCTTAACGTTATGATATATGATCATGAATTATCATTCGCTTTTAGTGGTGTAAAAAGATAAAACCCAAGAGTGGTCCTAAATTCTGAATGATTGATAGGAAAAACAGTGCAAAATGAATATATCGCAATAAAAATATGTGTGGCTGAATGTAGAGGAAGGCGAAAAGGCTCTAAAATATGATAAACCACTTACTGCTAGCATTTCCATGTGCTAAGCAAGAAGGACAGCAGGTCACAACAAAGAAGAAACAGGAAATGAGAGAGACCAAAAATTAGTGAGCTCAAAACACCCCAAGAGCACCATAAAGAGAGAAAGAAATACTGCAGTGCATCTATAATAAACAATGACACAAAGATTGCAGTCTCATGCAATGCATTCTGGCAGAAGAAATGACATATCAATAGAGATAAATATATTCATATGTATGTAACACCATTTGTAAAGATGTTTTGAAGGTAGAAACACAGAGTGAGAGGACAGAGACATATTAAATGCAGACTGAAGGAGAAGAGGAGATTTTTTGACATCATTTGAATTTAGATTTGTTGACCATATGAAATAGGATCGAATAGTTCAAACGAAAACGAAACTCTATTAATTACTCATCCTCAAGTTGTTTTGAACCTGATAATAAATATATTTGGAATAATGTTCTAAATGAAATACATTAATACAGTTTAAGAACTTAGGGCAAGTAATTTATGACTGAATATAATCTATTAAAAAAAGGTAGGAAAGAATAAGAGTGCTGCATGTTCTGTCATTTAACCTCTGCTGCTCTATAATCTTACATAACCTGAAACATCCTGCAGAGAGAGAGAGAGAGAGAGAGAGAGAGAGAGAGAGAGAGAGAGAGAGAGAGAGAGAGAGAGAGAGAGAGAGAGAGAGAGAGAGAGAGAGAGAGAGAGAGAGTGAGAGAGAGTGTGAGAGAGAGTGTGAGTGTGAGAGAGAGAGAGAGAGAGAGAGAGAGAGAGAGAGAGAGAGAGAGAGAGAGAGAGAGAGAGAGAGAGAGGAGAGAGAGAGAGAGAGAGAGAGAGAGAGAGAGAGAGAGAGAGAGAGAGAGAGAGAGAGAGAGAGAGAGAGAGAGAGAGAGAGAGAGAGAAACAGGGGGAACTCCTTAATATCCAGGACTCCTAAATTTACTGACAAGTAATTTTCATGTACCAATTACCTTTTCCAGCAGTTTTCCAAAAAAAACTCAAAGAAACAATTGCTCAAATATGGAGCGTTTTTTTCCCCTCATGATTGTGTGTGTGAGTTTAAGTGTTTGGTACCTGAGCTTGAGTGGGTCGCTGGTCGCTATATTTATCACCAAAGGTCTTTCTGCAGTTATTCAACCACTGCAAAAGTAGAAAATAGCAGATGTACTGAACCAAACCATAATGCCACAATATAAAATAATTACAGTATTTGTATATCTGTGTGCAAAAGGCAGATGGGAAATTTCCCAAGTGTATGTGCATCTCCATGACTGTTAAACGTTCAAATTGTGTGCGTGCGTTTGCAATAGATAATGGTTTGATAAGGGTGTATATTACCAGATTAAAGCAGTCTGCTTAAGTACAAGGGGGTTGTGACATAATACTTTGGAGGCAGCGCCTGTGTCCCATCAAATTACTTGCTCTCATCATCCACCATCAACATCTGCCCCTCCTTAGCCCCCCTCCTGTAGCCTGTCCAGCAGCTAAATGATTTAAGGTCTCTTTGAGACTATTCTTAGTGATTGTGCATGGACGGAAATTGGCTGCTGTAGATAGTAGACGGGCGGTGAAGCGAGCTAACGCTGACTAAATCAGCTCATGTCCTGATATGATTTAATAGCTAGCCATAATAATAACAGAACAGAGACGTCAGAGACCGGTTTGTGTGACTGTGCTTTCAGCATATTCTGTTTAACCCTGTCTCTAAAACGCGAGGAGCTGTTTAAAGGAAATCTTTGCTGTTTTTGTTGTTGGTTATAGTCCTGCATGTATAGAAGGTTTTTAGTGTCTAGCACTTGATGCGACTGCATTGTAAAACAGAAGTAGATGGGAACTGCACCTGTTCAGCTGCTTCTTTCTTGCTGTTGTAGGTGTCCAGGTGCTCCTGTAACTCCAACACACTGAACTTCAGTGTTTCCAAAAGCCCACAGGAGACAAGCTACAACACACACACATAGAAAAAGTTAATTTATATTATCACAGTGTTATCTACTTCGCTAAAACAATTAGGATGTCAAAACAAACAAGTAGATACAAAATGTGAGCTGAACATGAACAATCTTTGTAGATATTGATTTTCAAGTATTAATGTACGAGATGTACAAATTTAAATACGGTCTAACATCAACTACAAAACTCACAGTTTCAGCATCCAGTAGAACCGTAGGGCACTGAGAGCAAGAGGTCATGACCTCTAGAGAGCTCAAGAACTGGTTTCCCATTCGCTGGAGCCTGTCCCCAAGGAAATTCACAGAGGCGTGGGTAATCGAGTCAAATTTCCTCTGGATGTGCTAAAGAGAGAGAGAGAGAGATGAAGTCAGCACTGCTAAACTGTAATGACACTTAAAGCAGATGCATCATCAACAAAGTAACTTACAGTATACTATTACAAGGACGATTACCCGCAACAATCTGGGGTTGAGCATCTTGCAAAGAATGATAGGTCACGCTTAAAAATCAAGAAAATTACCTTTTCCAGTCACATGGATGAGCTCTATAAAGAGCTTATTAACATAATGCGTCTGGAAATCTCTGGATATAAACATCTCCATTATTCTAACTGCTTCCTTGATCAATAGAAAGTTAACCCAAACATGCCTATAAAATAGCTGCTTACTAAAAGCTGGAATAAAGCAACATTAATCACCTCTGAAATATATTTTTTGATGTATAAGCAAATATACATTGAATCAATTTGTTCTACTTAATGAAATATTTAAAGTGAACTGTCTCCTGCACTCCCCGTCTTGTCATCCCGTATCTCTTTTATACTTCTGCAGAGCACCAATCAATATATTTTGAAGAAAGCTGAACAGCAGTGACACCGATAGTATGAACACAAAAACAATACAAGTGTAAAGGTGTTACCAAAATTCTTTAAAAAAATCTTATTTTGTCCTTTTTGGAAGAAAGAAAGTCATACAGTTAAAAATGGAAAGAGGGTGCTTAAACGATGTCAGAATTTTTAGGTTGAACTATCCCAAATATTCATTGGGAATTGGTATTTTATTGCTTTCATTCTTATTAAACAAGACTGCAATTAATGTAATTAATTACAAAACACATACCATAATTGTGGGACTGTTAAGCAAAAATCAATTACATTCTTTGTGAAAAAAAAACAAAAAAACATTAACATGCACTCAAATTAAAGTCTAAAAAAAATTGTATAAACACAAACACTCGTTTCCACTCACCTTGAAGAGTCGGGAGAACACGTGGAATGTGTATACAGCGCAAGACCCATCAGAGTCTGACAACATCTGGTTGACATGGCAACGCCAAGCGTCCTCCTCATCATCATAGGCTACGGGCTGGAACGCTGCTAAAATAGCCGAGAGAAAGGGCGATGGTGGTGGAGAGGCCTGGAGTTCAGGAAAACCATCCGCGTCAGCCTCATCTTGACTGTAAACAAAAGAAAAGAGCATAACTCAGCCAAATGAAAACAGTCCAGGACCCGCACACAGCGTTACATCATCCAGGAAGGACAAACATAAACAGAAACATGCTGTTCTCTCTCCTTCTCTCCCTGCAGATTTCATGGCTTGCAATTTTGCTCCACTCTAAATCCACTGCAGAGGCTCACAAAAACAACTCCTGCATAAACACAAACATAAACAAACCCTTACAGGCCTGTAGGGCCGAAAAGCTTGACAAAGCACACAGAGTAGAAGAATCTGAGACTAGGGCTGCTGAAGGACGGAGAGGACATGGCCTTCATCTTCATCCTCGCTCAGCGCTGCAATGTTTTTCTGCTCTGACGCTTTAATCCCTTTGCCTGTCTGAGCTCTCTGTCTCACGTGCTTGCCTAAAATCTCCCGCTGTGCGTGTGACGCGCTGTGTTTTTCTCTCTGCTGCCCTCCCCCACTCGCTGCAAAGCTCGGCAATACAGTATGCAAGTGGCTACCACACACGCGCATGCAGGCTCTCCTACTGTTAAATGGATGGTTACAATAAATTAATATTTGTATCACATTTCTAAAACTGTTCAAAAACTAGTAACAAGAAAGAGGCTGTCTAGGCATATCTCCTACCATGCAACGCAACAATTATCGCAAAACATTTTGCTAAAGATACAAATAGGCAAATCCGTGAAAATGTCAACCTTTCCATGAAAATATCGCTTTTTAACCAAAGTTTTTTAGTATACTTTTGGCAAAAATGTCAACATTTGGTTGTTCAAATATATATGTAAGATATCATTTGCTATTTTTCAGCACATGATTTTTCATTGTCAAGTAATGGCTATTTTCAGGATTGTCATATCCATAACGCTACATTTTTCACAAAAACAGACATAAAAATAAATTATTTTGTGTTCTACAAAGAGCTGTCCCTTGGCCATTTGTTGGATATTTTTGATACTGATTTGTACATTCTAAAATCTCTAAAAACTGTGTCTTTTTTTGTCACAAAATGCAGGTTAATTTATCAGTTTTAAAATAGAAAACTTGTAGATAAACTGTTATTTTTCAATTTTCTTAATACCATCAAAGGTCTTGTATAACATAAAGATTTTTTTAGTTTACTGGTAACAACTACATTTTAAGAGTGTTTTTATGTCAGATGTAATATGTGGAATTGCTCAAATTCAGGATTGAGTAATGGGAAGGGTTTTTTTATAACTAAACAAGCCCGGAGCACTATTGTTTTTTAACTTCTGTAAAATTTGTTTAAACATTGACAAAAGTGTGTATTAAATTATATATAAATGAAAATTCTTATATAGCAGGGTAACAAATACTTGACCTTTAAAGACCCATATAAAGAATACGTTAAGGAAACTTAGATTGAATATCCAAAATCAAATCACAAACCAACCTAGACATCCCAGAAAAATCCGCTTCCTCCTCCTCGCATCTCTCATCGAGCTCTTTCAAAGCCAGTGTCACATCCTCCTCACAGATTGAATCTCGAGTTGAGTCCAGAGCGGGCAGGACAAGGCCCGTCTCCTCCTCACACATGGACCCTAGTGCGGAGTCTATAACATGGAGCGGCAGCGGCGCCTCTTCCTCAATGAGGGATTCAGGAGGGTTGCCCACCGCCAGCGGTAGAGGTGGGGCAGGGTCCAGGTCATCGATGGGGTCCTGAGAGTCAGGTAAGTCACACAGCTCAGAGGGATCTGAGGGTAGGGGAGGGGCACTGCCAAACCCTGTATCCTCGCTGACACTGCTGCTTAATTCATCGCAAGCGGTTACACTGGCATCCTTCAGATGGAAACATGAACAGTAGAGGATAGTGAGGAATAAAAACTAAATATCAAAATGTGTATTTTTTTTATACTACACTAAAATTTGACCTAAATGGTGTTTCCTGCACATGTGTTCAAATTAATCATACAAAGTGACTCATGGCATTCAAAACAAGTTCATATTTAAGAATATAGGAACTGTTTAGTGCACGAAATATGACCACTGAGCATCACCAAGGGACCCTTAAACATTACCACTCTCACAATGACCCCAGAACAGTGTACTTGCTCAGTGTTTCTATTAAGAGATGAAAAAAAAAACAATAATGGCCCAAGGCTATTTCTTTACCATTCACTTATAATGCAAATGTGACCTGCAGATGAATAAACCTGTAACATCAGAGTGACTTTATTAAATGAGCCACTAAATGTCTATTCATAAATCACACAAGAGCATGAACAGCGACTGGCTTTAAAATATATCATTTTTATAATGCACTGAACATGAACATATTTTATAACAAAGCTATAATTTGTGCTGTGGTGTTTTATATTTGGTCAATTTAGGAAGTAATAGTTAACAGTGGGACTCAATGACATCAAACATTACTAAACCGAAGAGGATGTGATGATAAAACAATTCTTTTGGAACACGGTGTTCTGTCTTAGTCTCATGTTTGATTCAATGTTACAAGCAAGAAAAAAACAAAACAACAGATCTAATTGGAAGAACTCGTTTTTTTTCTTCTCCAGCTTTCTATTTATGAGTCGTACGCATTAACAGAAGAAGGGAAAGTGGCGTGGAGCCAAAGTAAAAGGCCGGAATTACAGAAAGCTTTTAGGCTTTCTTGGCCGAGGTGGTCGAGCAGATGAGTAAGACTATCGATGGTTTTATCTGGACTCATTACGCTAAGAGCTGGAGAATGACGGAGCAGATGCCCTTGAGCTGCTATTGAGGTATGAAAAAACTTGACTGAACTGGCCTCGGCTGGACTGAGTAGGCATTCATCAAAAGTTTTTCATCACTGTGAGGGTGTTGGGCTATGAATGGCGACAGGAGAACACATTTCACTTTCATTGAGAATCATTGGGGTAATATTGTTTGAGGGTTGACCTTTTGAAGCTTAATAAAAGGTGCTCCAGATATTTAAATATCAATAACATGAAGAGGTATACAACAAATTGTGCTGATATCCAGAGTTAGTGAGGTGTTAGTAGCATGCTAAAGCTGTTAAAGCTGGTCAGTTGTGTTAAACGCTGACTTTCAGTCAGGATATTCCCAAAAAATCATGCATGATAACCAAAAAAACTGTAACACTGCATTGATAAATATAAATATTTGGAGGAAAAAAAACACATTATGGGAAGCTGTCTGCTTGTTACAAGCTGAATGTATTTTAATAAAAAAATGAAGGTGTAAAATTTAACTACCCTAAATTATACTTTATGACAGACTTCTGAAAGAAAAGAAGACAGTTCAACCGTCTTTATTGTATTTTGACTAACATTTAATTTCACTCATTATAAAAAAATTTGACCATTTGTTTTGTTGCTTTTAGGAAATGTAAAACAACTTGTAAACATTTTCTTATAAACATAAATGTAAGTGGTTTTGAGTTGAAGTATGTTGATTTGCAAGGTTTGTATCTGTATTTGTTTTAGATGGGTTTGTATCTGAATTTGTATCTGCCCTCTATGCCCCGTAGTACAAAGTTCAGACACTATAACTGAAAATATTATCTGTAATCTCGCAAATTCTTTACTTAAAATTTTAAAGCGACATTATAATGATGTCATAGTAAGAAGCATATTCTATAACTATATCTTATGGGCTACTTTTATTGAGCCTTTCAACAGGAAACAAAATAATGGTGTTAGGAACTGAATAATAACTATTGCTTTTATAGACATTTAAAAATTACATAATCAAAACAGCTTAAAAAAATGGTTTTAAATGGATAGTTTACCCAAAAATAAAATGTTAGTTGTCCAAATTTGTATACATCTTTGTTCTGATGAACACAGTTAAAAGATATTCAGACAAATGCATGTAACCAAACAGCTTTTGTTTCCCATGGAATGATTTTGTTACACATGACAAATATTCTGGGGTACTTTTAGACTATCATTGCAATTTTTCTCCAACTATTGGAGTCAATCGTAAATTCTCTGTATTTAACAAAACAAATAGGTTTGCACAGGTTTGGACAACTCAATGAGTAATTCATGAAAGAATTTTTATATTTGGGTGAACTATACCTGTAACCACGCCACTGAAATTATTTAATTTTGAATTTTTTGTTGTTACTGAAAATGCAGCTTGAAATTAAACTGATGGCTGCCAACGTCTAGTGAATAACCTGATGCTCTACTGCCAATGGCAGCGTTTATCAATGTACAGACCATCAATAAAGACAGCCAAACTAAAGACAAAGTGCATTTTTGTGGGGTTTAAAGCCCTGTGAAACCCTGTGGTGTGATAGATTAAACTAATACTCACGATAACTCAAGATGCGTTGATAGCAGGTCCATCATAGCTTATGGGGTATTAAAACTTTGTTTTTTTTTATTTCTGGGACCAAATTAGAGGTAGTTCTAGCACAGCAGGCCTGAGGTGTACATTTTCGCCTGATGATAATCTCTCCCTCAATCACACAAGCAAGCAAGCAAGCCCCACCCACACAGCAATCAATCATCTAGTGTCAATGATGGCCTGCATCCGAAAAGCAACACCCAGTGCAAGGAAAAAAGAAAAGCTTTGATCTTAACGAGTATTTTGGCACCGGAAACAATGGGATTACGAAGGGGCATGATAGAACCCATTTTTCAAAAACAAAACAGCTGTACACAGCGGGACGACAGAGAGAATTTGATATGCAGGAAACCAGTACCAGACAACTCGACACAAGAGAAAACAGCGTAAAGCAATGGCTAAAAGGCACCCGTGCACCATAATTTGTTAAGACTCCTGATTGATCCCACCTCAGGCAGCTGGCTGCTATTGCTGTCAGAGTGGGCGGCATCGGGGGTGGGGCTGTCTGGGCGGGGCAGTGGTAAAGTGGGTGTGGCCTCATCTGTCAGGACACTACTGGAAGACTCTTGAGATTGCTGCAGGGAGTCCATGTGATTGGATATGGCGTCATCGGTAGCAGAATCGCTGTTAATCTGCATAAGACAAGAGATAAACAAGATAAATGAGACATATTCAAAACGTGTCACAATAAATATTTCTGTGGCATCTGAACTAAACTGAAAACATCTATTAAATTACATGCACACACAACTGTTTTCAAAATATAAGTTTACAATAGCACTTCTGTAACGTTTAATTTCCTCTGATCGTACGTTATCATGCGACATGCACGCAGGATAATGTGAGATTGTCAGAACCAATGCTAATAATGCATGCTTCTGCTTATACATCGGTCTCATTCATACAAGGTACAAAGTTGAAAAAAAGAAAACGGACATAAAAAAAGGAGGAGGAAGATTACTCATTCTGCATCATCTAAAGGATATGTTTTGGTTAGCTCTGCTTATAAGTTCATGCCTCATTGCCAGCGAAAGGGTTTAACATTTTATTTGAGGTTAAGAATTAAAATATTATCAAGGTTTGTGTTGAAACATTCATGCAGTTAAACTTTGCACAGTAATTTTAGTAAAGAGCAGGCCCTCATAGAATCTGCAGATGATAAAAACAGATGGGAAAACACGTAAAATTATGAGGTTCAAGTTTAAACATGTTAAATTGTACTTTGAGCTGATAGTACCATATTCTAGATTTTTTAAAATGTAATAAAATTTAATTAAAAATGTATGTAAAAATATATAAGAAAGTATAATTCCAAAGTACTATTTTATTTTTAAATATTCAAATATTTTTTTACAAGTTCAATATATTTTTATTGAGTAAAGCAGTGTTTTTTTCCATCTTTGAGTTATGGCTCAATCAAATCAAACCAATTGGAGTTTCAAATTCAGATAAAGTGGAAAGCACAAAAAACATAAATTAACTATTCATATATTTATTTAGAAACAATCTTTTAATTTATGTAGATTCTGTAAGGGGCCTGGCAACTACATCATGCTGATAAGAACTGAAATATAAACTGCAACATTAGTGTATAATACAAAGATAGCAGTTCGCTTTACTCTGATTGGATAACAGAAAGAGAAATTATAAGTAAAAGTCCCCATAACCATACTTACCCATGATTAAAATGTCAGTGTAGCGTTTTAAAGAGATATCCCAAAATTTTAAGCGACAATTTAAACCTTTATTTAAACCATTAACCAACATTCTTCAAAATATCCTCTTTCGCAATCTATTGCCCAATTAAGAACACCATGGTTTTAAATGTCAAGAGGGTAAATAAATCAATCTAAAGGGCAAAAGAAATAAATCAACAGCCTGCTTAACTTCAAGGAGGAATGTCTGAGGTTGAAAGTGCAGGTTATGAGCAGAGAGCAAGCGTCTAACCCCTTCTAGGTATGCCGGCAGCGTCTAAGCCCAATGCCCACAGACACACCATGCTGGGGCCCCTGCAAGGAGGGCCCGGAGGAGAGGGGACTTACTATATTGGAGCGGGTGAGAATCTGGCTAGCACTCAGTACCTCCTCCTCTGATGATTCATCTGTGTCCTCTGGTTGGATGAGGCTGGGCGTGCTGCCAGAGTACTGACAGTCCTGCAGCGATGGGGTGTCACCCTTATCAATACTTTCCAGAGAGCGACGTCGCACACCCCAGTTAAAGTTGTCCATACTCTCCCCCTGTAGGTGAAATAGGAGAATTCCATCTTGAGCAGAGGAAAAAACACATCACCACTGAGTACAGCTAAGCTTTTGTGTAACGATAATAGTAAATGAAACAAAATTATACAGAAGGAAAAGAAATATAACTCTTTACAACACAACATGTAATATGCTCAACCACAGAACACAATAGGATGAAGGAGAACGACACAACAAGGACAACGCAAATGTTTCAAAGAGAAGCATTATGCTCAACGTTTCGTTTAGAAAATGTCCTAATCATAGAAATGGAACGCCTACTTTAAAGTGTATATAAAACTACAATTACAACTAGCACCATGTTCAAGTCATCATGCATTAGTAAACAAAACGTGCTGGTAATTTTAAATTTTTTGAATAAACTGATGGTTGTGTACGTATAACACTACAACAAAGTATTAAAAAAGCAAAAAATTTTGACCAGAGGTCCATCATTTGAAAAGTAAAATGCTGATGTTACGTTTCACAGCGCTCACTGACTCTGAACTCTACTTAAAAAACTTACCTGAAGCTCCTGGAGGCAAAAGAGGGAAAAAGACAATACAGAGTGTTAAGAATAGACATCCAAATAATGTGGAGGAACACAAACACAAACAGGTGGCGTATGGTCAGAGCTAAACATACACACACCCAACAGACTCTTAAAGTAAAAGTAACACAGTTAGAAGATGTGGTGTGTTTATAATCACAGGAGTAAAATCAAAGCATCATAGAATAAAAAAAACCCTCACTGGTTTAATTATGGTAGTGTAACCAACCTCTGCATCCTCCAACTCCACATCCAAAAAGTCGAAATCTTTGAAGACACCAAACTGTTGTTCACTTCCTGCATCTTCTGCTTGGGCCTCCTCATCCCTTGACACTTCCTCTACAGTGGGGATCAGACTGGTCTGCTGGTCACCTGCATCCAAATCCTCGTTTGACGAGAACACAACCTATAGAAAATACATTTGATTAGAATTGATGTGATAGTTTGTGAAAATGTTTTGTCTATGTGGAGGGAAACGTACAGAAGGGTTCTTAGGCAAGCCAGTCTCCGGGCCACACAGAGATAGGACATTCATCAGCTTCTCACGGGTTCTTCTCTGGAAGCAGAAATATCATCATGAGAAAACAAAGCAGCGTGTATCACTGTTACATAACCATGTTATCATATATGTGTGTGTGTGTGTGCGTGCGTGCGTGCGCGCAAGCAACAATTCCTTTACACACACTGCACACAAAAACAACCAAATGTGAACAATACACAGGATACCTGTGATAGCTGAGGTCGCTTCCAGCTGACTGGCACCAGGCCGTTGGAGTTGGACCCAGAGGAAGTTGAAGAGGTACTTCTGGTCACAGCAATGACTTGCGGTTTCCCATTACGGCCAGCTGCAGTTCGTTGGTCTCCATACTTGTGACCTATGATAGGTGTCTGTGGGTCAATTGCAAAAAGTAAAATAATGTAAATGTAAGTGCAATTGATACAATGTCTTAAGAGAATAAAAGACAAAAAAGTAACAATTTAAGTATATAGGTTATTAATGATTCTTATAAAAAGTAAGATTGTGATCAAGCACCTCTGAGATGTCAAAGTGGAAGTCCAGTGTTTTCCCTGGCAGCTCTTTAGATGAATTGTTAAAAATGCGAGTGAATGCAATCTCCGGTGTGCCGGTGGACTCTGTGCTATACGATCGCTGCACTTCATCGGGAACCACCAAACTGGCTGATCGAGACACTACCAATTTCAGAATGTTCTGGGCTTCTTTCCAGTATGGGCTCTGTGTAAACACAGACACACAAAAAACGACAAGATACTTGAGAATTGTTTTTCTCAATGTTACCCTTAAGGACATATGAGATAAAAGCTTCAATAAACACAAGAAAGGAGGAAAGAAAAGCTGCAGTCAGAGTTTCTCAAAAGTGCCTATACAAACAAATAAACAATGTCCATCACTGTCCAACACAGCAACAGGCATGAAAATGGGTCAAGGAATTTGAACAAGCACACACTATTCTGTGTAAATACAAACACATTGACTTAGAGGGCTAATTCATCCAAAAATGAAACTTCTGTCATTACTTGCCCTCTTAGGATTTTAAACCTGCAAGACTTTCTTCAGCAGAAAACAAAAGAAGATATTTTGAAAAATATTTGAACAATGGCAGAAACTATTTAATTCAATTGTTTGGCCACAAAATCAATTCAAGATATTGCATACAGTGAGTTTTCTTAAGAACATTTTGCTAAATATCTTTTGTGTTCTACAGTTCTAGGTTTAGGTTTAGGTTTACAATGACAAAAGGGATAGTATTTTATGTGTTAACTAAAACATCTTGTATAATATCGTTGAAAGCACTTGAATTATTTACTAACAATGCAGAAGACAAAAGAAGATATTTCGAAGAACGTTGACCAAACAACATTGGCCATATATACAAAACCATGACGACTTTTCTCAAAACATCTATTGTGTTCCACAAGTGGTGACTGATAATTTTGGACAAAGACAGACAGGCAGTCTTAGAAGAAATCGCAACAATATCCACACACCTGAACATATTTGCCTATGATCTTCATGATTTCCAGGTTGAACTGTTTGACTGGTGCTGCAGACAGGTCGATATGACTCAGCAGACTATAGATGATCTGCAGTAAAGACTGCTGCATGCTGTTTAGACCCTTCTCTAATAACTACAACACAAGAAGTCAAAGGTCAAGATATCATGGACATACATTAGCATCTCTTTAAAATCACTGTACTAACTCACTATTAAACTGATAAATCATGCAAAAGATGATAGTCAGGAAGGTTTGATATGAATTAAACAAATCTCACCTCAGCGAGGTAAGTGACCAAGTTGAAAGTGATTTCAGAGAATGAGTCGTGCAGGTAGCGGCATACAACATTGATCCAGTTGGTGCTGTCTCGTGAGTAACTGTGCGTGGAGTACAGGCTCATCATGTGTGCTAGGTTGGCCAGTGTCGCTGACTTTTCTTCAGTGCACACTTTGGCGATGCGATCAGCAGTCTCCTTACAGAACACTGTAGGGTTGTCAAAGTGCTGGACCAGGTGTGGTAGCAAGCACAGAATATTCAGAGGAAAACCTGACAGGAAAACAAAACATACGTTTTAAAATAACAACATACAATAACTGTTTATAAGTGATTGTCAAGTCACATGCTAGCTCACCTGCTAGCTGTGAGGGGTCTATCAGTGTGTGTCGAGACACCGTAATGAGTTTACTGAGAAGGTGAATAGTAAGCTCCTGTGTTGCAGCTGAAGTGAAGCCCTTCAGGAACAGTGTGAGCAACCCTGGGAAGTTGTACCACTTGAGCTTGGCCTGCACCCTCTCCAGCTTCTCCCTGCTGTCTGCCTTCTCAAGTGGCATCTGGGCCAGCAGTCGGTTCAGCAGCCTCAGAGCCAGCAGGTACTCGAACTCATAATCGGACTCCAAAAGTGACGTGGCGATCCAGAATACCGTCGCCATCAGGTTGGTGGGGTCAGTCGGTGGCACTACCTCACATGACCCGACTCTGGCTCCACCACCTCCTCCGTCACCTCGACCACCATCCTCTCGTAACGACGATAAGCTCCGTGTGCGGGCCAGGTTGCCATGGCTGCCTCCCAACCGGTCGGCTACATCCAGTGTATTGCTACGGCGGCGGTCTCCGAGGCGTTCACCTATCAGACTGGCCCGGAGAGAGTTGCTGCGAGTGTGGCAGTAGTTGACATGCAAGAAACTCCCGCTGCCGAGATTCAGCTGGCCAGTACTCTTCCTGTTATTGGCAAACTTCGTGCCATGCAGAGGGTCATGGGAGGTCCTACAAGAGATGGACAAAGGCTCTCAGCACACATGTTTGGGAGACTAAAATGTTATATAAGAGATTTATGTTTTCTGTAATGTGTATGTCTTACTGTGAGAGTGCAGTGAGCAGGTCATAGTTCTTCATGGTTTCAGCCAAAGTGTCTATACCAGCCTCTAGAGTCAATAGCAACTCAATAACAAAACCCTAAAAGAGAGAGGAAAGAAATTTTGCTTGTGATATTATATACATACAGAACAAACAAACAATAACCACAAATTTTGAAAAAGCAAGAAACAATCTGAACTAACTGACAAGCGGAAAGAAGTATTTTAAGCACTGTTGTTGCATCCATGAGACATTTCTTGCATACCTGGGCCTCTTCCCCTGGATCTCCCACAGTCTCAACAAGACGAGACAGCACATCTGACAGTGTAGAGGCCGTGAGGGGTTGTTTCAGTGCTCTGAAGATCTGGAAAGAGCGACCTGCATAGTGCCGGGATGAACAGGACAGGGCGGTCTGAAGAGCAACTTCACTCAACTCCTGCTCCAGCTGATAACCTGATCAAACACACAAAACATTCATTGTAACAACGAAACAAACCTAATTTTACACAATTTTCTTCATGAAACAAAAACAGGTTGAGTATATTGGGTCTTCACACAGGATAGGATAACATCCAAACCAAACAGAAAACATGTCCCGCCCCCAAATTCTGATTAAATGTAAAAAAATGTATTAAGGCATAAAGCAGACACTCATGTAGATTTTCTATTGTGTACATTCTTAAAGGAGCACATTGTTAAGAACTGTTCTCAAAATCTTGATGCCTTACCGGACGGCGTCTGCTTGAAGACGTTTACAACATGGCGTAGAAAAATGCTAAGTTGATCAGCGCTCTTGATGTTGGGATTTTTAGGAGAGACATCTTCATAGTTCCACAGTGGACCTCGTTTCCTAGAGACCAACCAATCAGAGTTAGAGACAGAAAATGACATGACAACAAAGGTCAAAGTCAAAACAAAGGCAAAGTTGGCTCACATGGCTCTCATTTTTTATTGAAAAAACCATGTATAAACACACTCAAATTCACACAGAAATAAGACCCCACACACATGCAAGGCAACAATACCCTCCTCTGTTACACATGGCTGCAGGCAAAGGAAATAAAATAACAATACAAAAATAAATACACTTTTAAAATGTTTCCAAGAAAACGAATAAACATGTGTTTGGTAACATACTCAACCGAGTACATTGTCAAGGCCTGATACAAAAACGAGTTGTATACAGTTCATCCTTAAAAATGATTTTCAAATTTAATTTGAACTATAAAAAATCACGTTACTAATTCATTGACTAATTCATTTTTGCATTTTATTGTTTAATTAAAAAAATTTTATATGGTACTTTATGTATAAAACATTTTTATTGGACTGAGAATTAGGTTGAAAATGTGTTATTAATTATTGTTTATCTACTTACAAACTCATTTTTCAAAGTCAATATGTAATCGTGTTGAAAAATACCCAAATAATATGTAAATTTATCCATATCAGCATATACAAAACTCATGCTAATCAGTTTGTTTGTTTTGATTGTCATCCCTCACCTTGAGCTGATAAATTCGATAAGGTTTTTGACTTTCTCGTCCTGTTCTGCAGACAGGTCCACCTCATTGAGAAGGGTGGGCGTGAGGTGAGGCAGAGCTGAGCCACCAAGACTGATACTGGAGGACGTGGAGCTGGAACTTAGGCCAGAATCTGTCATGGGAGACGGCTGGAATTCGGGCATCAGCTCAGTGGTGCCTTCGAGAGAGAGAACCATTTACATTATTCTGAATAATGTATGCAGAAGGTATTTAAAGAGGGTGAATTAATAGTTTGAGTGCTCACACAGTAACTATTAGCACAGTAAAGCTGGTTCTAAAAGTCTTTACTTACACTCATTAAAATCAACTGCATTAAAGTAATGAATTTATAGCTAATTCAATACATTAAACAATAATCTCTCTTACTGTTTTATGCAGTAAAGGTTTTATGTGTTTCCCAACAGAACCATTTAAAAGATGGCACGTCAAGGAAAAAAATACATGAAAAACCAAGACATAAAATATCTGGAGTAAGTTAGAATCTGACCTGTTAGGTTGAACTCCTGAATTGGTGGTTTGACTGTCAAGACCCTGGGCTCATTAAGCTCACGGTTCCGCAGCAGCACGGAGGCCAGCGATTGGACGCTGCTGTTTGTTCCCTGGACGACCAGCAGATGGAGCAATAAGCGCTTGCAGTGCTCATAGACCTCTGGATGCTGGTGATCAAAACCTAAGCACAAACATACACAGAGCTTAAGCAAATAATTAAGCAAGAGTGATCAATTTAATTGCTGTGTGTGAACCTGTGTGTTACCTATGAAGATGGAGTGCAGAAGCAGGTGAAGGTAAGAGCCCCATTCCACCTTGACCCCGTGGTCTACAATAAGGTCGGTGAGCAAGATCACAGCAATGTTACACCTGCAAGAGTTCATAGTGTTGAGCTTTAAGAGGTTAATGACAACAACACTGATTCAACTCTGTTTGCGTGCTGTATATCCGTCACCTATGCAGAGAGACTCCAGGTGTGGTGGTCTCGGGTAGATAATCCACCAGAGGTGACCAGCAGCCACCAGTAGGAGGAAAAGGAAGAGGTTCGGGCCGGTTATGATCCATCACCTTCAGACGCCAGTTGGCGTAAACAGGCATAGTGTCACCTACAGAACAAAGACAAACATGATTTCAAATAACTCTTCGATTTAACAACACTGTTATGAGTTATATAAATGTTCTCACTCTTTTCTTCCTCGTACGATCCACCCGAGCTGCTGCTGTAACGGGACTCCAGTCGATGATGTTGTCTGTTCAGATTGCTATTCAAACCACCGTATATGTCCAAGTGAGTGTAACTATGCAGATGAAGAGAAAGTGTTTTTATAAGATAAACACAGTTAAGAGCTTGTGTTTAAGTTTGGTGTTTCAAGGGATGTATGCGTGTACACTGGTGTAGCCTTAATCTCATACTTGTCCTCCATGTTGGAGTCTTTGAGTTTGCTGTCATGATGCCCATCAGGTCCAGGTACCATGGTGTTGGTACTGGATGTTGTTCCTGAAAAAAAGCAGCATGTACGTATGATGATGCTACAAACCTAAAAATATTAGCTTCTCCTTTTTAAAGCAAGAGATCACTAGAGAGCACTATCACATATTTCTCTGTTACATAGATTTCCTGTGTTAATATATTTATAAATTAAAATCCAATCAATAAAATCTTGTCTTATGTGCCTTAAGTGAATAAAAACACAATAAAACTTGTTGAGGTATGTATACCTGATGTAACGGAGGGGATTTTGTAAGAGGAAGTGATACGGTAGTAGGGCGGGTTATCCATGTGTGTGACAGCTGAGCATACAGGCTCTGTCAGCTCCAGCTCATACATTAACTCTTCAAGCAGCTGCATGGTCTTATCTCTGCCCAGATACACCACCACGCGCTTTACCTGCAAATCATCACGAGCAACATTCAAAAATATGATCTTTGTTATATTTTAAGTAATGATGGTTTAGCAATTTTATGTGAAGCCAAGGTTACTTAGGTTTTAGTAATCTGATGTCTGATTAGTTAAGACTGTTGTCACTCACATAAGGCAGGAGACTAGGTTCGCTGTTGACACCAGACATGCTGATGAGGAAGTGCAGGATGATTTTTAGATTTTTAGGCCAGCTGTCAGCTAAAGTTGTCCAGACGTTTTCTATCTCTGACCATGCAAACTCATCTCCATACTGAACACAGAAAACATGAATATTAAGTAATGATAATTTTCAAAAGTGAATGTCATTTTAATTGCTTTTCTCATAATTTATGATGTAACAATATCTTATTATAGGGAAATTTCGGACAGTTCGTATGTCAAATTAATGCACAGCTTGTTATATATTATAATTGTATGAACATCATAAAGTCATTTTTTAAAATTAAAATCTACAAAAAGGAGAAAATAAAATATTACATTTACCTTTGCAGTCATAAACATAAGGTTATTAAGGATCATGGTGGTGGCATGCGGTGACCCCCAGCCCTCTCCTTTCAGCCAGCGACGGCTGTTCACCATCATCATGTCCCTCTCCTGAGCATCCTCCCCATCTTCCGTTGCGGACAGTTCCTCTGGACGGCGTATTGAAGGCTTGTAGTCCATCAGCTCTATGTTGTTCATCCAGGGAAGGAGGTAATGCAGCATCACTTGCCTGCCACCGGGATGCGCTGTCTGGATCCTCAGACTCACCTCTGTAACATAACTCATTGTCAGTTTAAATCTAATAAACAGTGTGTATGTGTGTATGCGCCTATGTACCTGAAAAGATGGGAAGGGTGAGCTCGGGGTACGTCCTAGCCAGTTCTTCACTGAGTTGGTAGTAGGACACAGAGTACAGGTGAGGCAGAGGGGAGGCTGGAGATAACACTCCATCAGTACGCTGGATCTCCAGTTTATGGGCATAACGGAAAAGTTTTGGCTCCAGGATCTAAGATATAAAACAAAGTAAGTTACAGAACCATGTGAGGGGAGGGAACTTGGAAATGCATGGTTGTAAAAAGCTGAAAAAGTTGAAACACTTTCTATCACTCACCTGTAAAAGCTGCATTGCAACCTCATAGATGTCTCTGGAAGAGTCTGCTGCCTTAAAGAGGATGAGATTCAGCAGAACCACAGTGTCGAACTGATAATCCCTGCAGGAAAACATAAAGGAAGAAGATTCAGCTAAATCCAGTCACTTGCTGCTTTTCTTAATCACAGAAATGTTTTGCTGTGCACCTGTTATGAAACACGTTAGCGATGGCCCTGAAGCAGCCCGCAGCGACCCTGCGGGACCCTGTGTAGCAGCGATCCACAGCCCAGAACATCAGATTGCTCTGATCCGGGTTCAATTCTAACAATAGCATGACTGCCTCACATCCCAACTGATGTACCTAAAGCCACAAAAACAGACACTCCACATCCATAAAGCATTAAAAACAAAGTCAAGAGATTCTGCTGTGCGTGTTGCTACCTTGCGGTCTTGGGAGTCTAAAATGTTGTCCAGCCACTTGTAAAGATAACCATCAGAAGACAGCCCAACATTGTCAGCCACTGGACCACAACACAGCACTGCAGACATGGCCTATGGCAACAAACATCATAGTTAGGTCTTAGCATACTTTTAAAGGATAGAAGGATAATTCGTGTTTATGCAAGAGAGAGAAAGGTTCTGGCACCTTCAGTGCGCAGTACTGGTGTCTGTTGATCTGCATGTTGCGGTCGCTGTATCTGTCCAATGGTGTGAACATGATGCTGAAGGGTCCCGCCCAATGACTAAAGAGCATGAAGAGACTGTGTCTCAGAGACTGCTGAGGAAAGATGCTCCTTCTCTGATGCACTGGGGAAACATGACAAGATCATGAGTTATTTGGGTTCAAAGAGCTGACTTACACTTTCGACCCAAAAAGATACCCTTATGAAATGTTTAAATTCATTGAACAACATTGCGCTGTGTTGGCATTCCTGCAATATTGACTTTGAAGGTTGGGAGCGGAGCTATATCTATGTAAGATGATGCGTTTCAAAAGTTCTTTTTTCAATATAAATAATGTCAAACAATCTTACAAGACTCTGTCCTGTTTATACCTGGTACATTCTGAATGATGTTGGCCACCAAGGCGCTAAAGTGACAGCGAATGTCTCTTAGCGTGTCAGAGTCTTTATCATTCTCCGCTTCCAGAAGCTGTCGGGTCAGATCCACGTACTCAAGCAGAGTGCTGTTCAAAGAGTGAGACTCCACGTCCAGACCGCCGCTTGAACTGCAAATCACAAGCACGTGGTATAAGTCAGTTATATATGAAAAATCTGTGTGACATATTGGATTAAATCCCATTTTGAACTGTAGATGGATTTGGCTCCTTTATAGGATTTGAGACAGTGAGGAGAAATGTGTGGGAAATTACGTCTGACTGATGACTCCGGAATCGGCCAGTAGCTCAAAAATCCGGACCAGCTGGACTCTTAGGACATCACGACGCCGGCGTCGCTTCATGTTCTACATTAAAATAGTAAGATCACAGCCGTTAATGTATTGTTAAAGTCATGATTGACATTATATTACAGATACTGGGTATTTTTTACTATATTTTATTTTAGTTTAGTTGGTTTAGTTTAGTTAGTAAATTACATAAATGCCCATCGCTTGTAAAGACTCAACTTACCTCTGGCCTTCTTTCAAGTGCCTCTTTAATGATAGGGTTTAACTCCTCCAACAGCTCCCTGTAAGATATACCACAGGGTTAAAGCTTCATCACACAAAACCAAAAGCATTTATGGATTTTATCAAAAAAGTGTACATTAAAACATTCAGAGAAGAGACAAACACATCCGCACCTGAAGGCAATGGGGTTGGTCCTGCCAAGCCCCAGGACAAGAGACTCAGTGATGTCCATGCTCTCAGAACGCATCATCGGAACCACATGTTTGAACAAAGAGGAAGGGGACGGAATGCTGATGATCTGCACAATCACACATGAACAAACACACACACATACATTCACAAGTTCAGTCATCACCATTAATAGCCAGCCCAACCGAATGCCAGCCCAAGTGTTATGACCTCTGACCTTTGAGTCGTAACTATATCCGCTGTCTGGGGTGGACGCTAGGGTCTCAGGCGGGGAGCAGCGAACAGAGCCGGGGGCTGACGAGGAAGATGATGAGGAAGATGATGAAGTGGCAGAACTGCAGCAGAGGATCAGATAGTTCCTCCAAAGCCCTACATAAGAGTCACTGCTACTGCTCATACTGTTCACCTTCTTAGCATTTATGGGGCTGCTGCAGGATTAAGACAACACGACGGATTATATATACCATGAAATAAGAATATTTAAATATAAGACTGTTTATACAATAAGTTTAAATACATACTTGATGTCAACTTGTGGTGAGAGTAGTTGGAGACGTGTGGAGGCAAAGACCCAAGCGTAGCTCAGTGCTGAGGGACAGTGCTTGGGCAGGTTCTCTTGACGCAGGTAACTGGACAGGCTGATGACCCAGGGGTCCTGACCTTGTGTCACATGTGCAAAGACCCAAATATGGGAGGGGCTTACTACATCAAACTGGTGGCTGATAGGAGAGGAGCTCCACTCGGCCAAAGTCAGAAGGTCTATTCCGCTTGGGCAGTAAAGCAGATTTGTCTACAGCAAAGAGAAGCATTTTATCATGTTGGTAAACAACTAAAATTAGAGTGTAATAGGATAAATATGACCATTTCTATTCTTACCTGATCTGCACCAGTTAGGTGTATAAAGCTTTCAAGAACTGAAGCACTTAATCTGTCCATCACATCTATCGCCAACTCCTCATCTCCCTGAAAGAGAAACAAAATAAAGTGAAACGAATGAACATGACGTGTACATTTAAAAAGAGGATGTGATGAAGACGGAGATGAATTAGAGTTTGGAGAAAGATGATTACCTTAGCGATGCAGAGGGTTGTGTGCAGTGATCGGATTTCTTTGAGGACGTTGACGGCGAGTCTCCTTGTTGCAGGTCGACAACTGCACAGTACCACCAGTGCCAGACCCTCCACCACATGTAAAACCGACCAGAGAGGAGATCGCTCTAGCGGCAAACAAGGACTCTGATGGATTGAAGAAAAACAAATCAAACACCTTAATTAAATTAAATTTTCATATAAACAGCACCACATTATACACACGCAACACAACAGATCTCTTCGATATTACACACACACACACACACCTGTGAATCATGACTGCGGTTGCTCTGTAGTGCCTGCCTCCATTGTATGATGAGCTGCAGAAGCATCTTGACGGCATTGTCCAGCAAAGTGGGATGAACATCAGTCACTTCTCTTACAATGAAGTACACAAATCCAGACAGCACGTCCTCTCGCCAGTCTGGGAAGTCCACCATCAGAGCTTGCAGAGTGGTGAAGGCCAGTCCACGTAGCTCTTCATCCATATGGATGGTCAGTCTGGAAAAGAGATTCATTGTTTTTTAAATAAATAAATGTCTGTGATAACCACAGAGAGGTCAAGAAATCATAAAAGCGATGTGGGAGTATGACTGCATGCCAGTATGACTTCACAGGAAGTCTGACTCAGATGGCAGTTATTGCACAGGAAGTGTTGAGCGCATGGACGTCAGCGAGTTATATTAACTTTAATGTCTCTGCTGAGCCATGAATGATTAATGAGTGTGAATGTTGGTATCCGCTAACTACAGCAGGACTAGAGAGTTTGGGCTTTGTTAAGTTGATGGATGAGGGTCAGAGTTTATTACTTGGCCAGTAGCTCGATGAGATCCTGCCTGCTCATGCCGTCTGGGATTAGTCTGGGAATGGCAGCTACACATGTCCGAAACAGGTCGATCTTCGGTTTACGCTCCCCACTAGCCAGAAACAAATATAAACATGTGATTCATAAATTATGTGATGATGAAATACATTTAGTCATTTTTCAAACACAGACTAATACAAAGAGAAAGAGTGTTAAAGGGATAGTTCACCCTAAATATGTATGTGACTTTTCTGTGGAACACAGACAAATAAGATATTTGGAAACAAATCTTAGTGGCTTTGTGTCATAACATTTAAAGGGATGTTTTAAATTAATATCTTTGAGTTAATACAAATCTGTATAAATGTTTTCTTTTTATAAACACAGAGATAGACATGTGGAAGAATGCTTGTCATCAAACCCATTTCTGGTGCCCATTGACTAATAAGGTTGAGAAAATCACTTTGTATTTTTAATTTTATTTTTAATAATTTTATATTTTGAAGAATGTATTGAAACAAAACATGTTCTGGGAAAATTTTCATTTACAAAGTTCCAATTGGGTCCGGGTCCGAGTATTTTTACAAATATCTTCCTCTGTGTTCATAAGAACAAAGAAATGTACAAATAGAGAGAGCAATGGCAGAATTTGAATTTAGGATAAAATTAAGAATCTTATATCTTGTGCACTTCAGAAAAAAAATTAATAGGTTCTGAATGAAATAAGAGAACGAAAATGATGAAATAATTTTTATTTTTAAGTAAACAGTTCCTTTAAATGAAATAAACCAATGTCAATGAATTGGGATGAGACTCACGTGATCATGTCCTCTGGTTCTTTGTTAGACATCTGAACACTAGTCATACTCATAGATCTCCCTACTTCTTTATCTAAGTGCCTGAGGATGTTATCCAGAGCTTTTCTGACCTGAGGGTAATAAAGTGACATGCCTACACACACACACACACACACACACACACACACACACACACACACACACACACACACACACACACACACACACACACACACACACACACACACACACACACACACACACACACACACACACACACACACACACACACACACACACACACACACAAAGAGAGAGTTATCAGACATCTAAAGAAATCTGACAATGCATAAAAGCCACACAAAAATCAAACAAAAGGCAGTGATTGGACAAAAACACTCCAAATCACTTTCGACCTGCACTATAAAATCCAGATAGACAAACATTAAGTAAAGTTTTGGCCGACAGCCCTGTCTTCATTTATGCTAAAAGCTAGATGGCTTTGTTCACACAGCAGATTAATCCAATTTATTAAGACAGAGTAAATAAAAAGTCCACAGCTAATGTTTTGGGTTGGATGGGCTTTGCCGAAGAGTCATCAAAAAATCTATTTCAGAACTATAAGGGTCCGTACCGATGACCTTGGCTTCCTCGTCTGTAAGAGTGGTGTTGAGGAAGATCTTTTTGACCCTCAGTGTGTTGCCGGAGGGTAGGATGACACCTGTGGTGGGCATGGGCGGTTCGCCGTCTTTCTGCTGCAAGCTGTCCGCAATCACCAGGAAGGCCCGCAGACCAATATTCATCCTCTGAGAGAGCGAGCGAGGAAGAAAGTGAGAGATAATTAGCTTCTAAATTTATCTTTTCATAACACTGTAATCATCCAAATCATGTAAACTTTCATCAGTATTGTTTGGCACTAATGTATGCCATTTACTTCAGAGATAAATCTGGAAGATTTAGTTAACGTATGGTAGTGTAGAAGGGAGGGGACTATTTATGGCTGTGCGTGTGTGTACATGTTTCACTCACCTCTGGATTAATGGTGAAGGTCTTGTGGGATTTGCCCACACATAGTAGGTCATAGATGATCTCTTTCATGGCAAAGTCAAGCCGTTCCTTCAAAAAGAAAGAAACATGACATAATCTAGTGTCGCTAGAAAAAAGCCATCCATTTATTTATACAAATATTATTATTTATAAATTATATGATTGTTATTAAAAGGACATTTAGCCATAACCAACCTTCAAAATGTAATTGATACCGGCCCTTTAAGCATACTGTATCATCATATCAGTCTGCCACGTGCTCAATACGAATTACATTATATATTCGGTGAAATATTTTTGTAGTCATTTCAATTCTAGAGCCACATAAATAAGACAGCTAACTGAGATTTACCTGAGCAATAAACTGAATGATTTTAACGAAGATGTTGAGAGGTGTGTCCCGGGGAACCACACTGCGGGAGCCCTTCGGGAAAAGTGCTGTTACAATACTGAGGAGACGACTGGGAGAAAAAAAAAGACATGTTAAATGAGGGACATCTTTACATGTCTACTGTAAATGTGTGGATGCTTTTTTGTCCATGTGATAAGACTCAAATTGAAATATATTTTGTGTGTAAATATGTAAAAGTTGTGTGTGTAATACCTGTGTGTGGCTGTGTTGCTTTCGCATTTGATTCTGATGATGTAAACCCAGAGCAGCCTGTACAGAGACTCCAGTGCTACACGAGACATTTTGGGGTCTTTGTTCTAAAAAAAAGGACAAAACAAGTCAATACAATTTAAGTAAATGGGTTCCGCTATTGCATTGCCAACATTCTTCAAAATATCTTATTTTTATGTTTTGCAGAAGACAGAAAGACAAAGATTCAAAGAGATAAGATGGGGAGTAAATGATGACAAATTCTAGGTTGAAATTTCATGGAGACAAAATTGTGGAGATACACAAAAGATATTAGAGAAGAAAATCACATGACAAAGAGTGAATAAATGATGAAATTCTTTTTATTTGAGGCAAAAAAATATAAAAAAATCCCACTACTAATATACACAGAGCTGGTAAAATAAAACTCTGCATTTACAAACCTGAATCCAAGAACTTAATAATTTGTGAATAAAAACAGAAAACAACGATGTGGAAGCTTCAAATGTCAAATATTATTCAGAATACAAAATAGATGACATATCAAATGTTTAAACTAAGTATAATTTTAAGAGAAAATAAGTTGGGACAAGGCCATTTCTACCACTGTGTGGCATCCCTCTTCTCTTTATTACAGTCTGTAAACGTCTGCGGACTAGGGAGGCAAGTCGTTCAATTTAGGAAAAGGATTGTTGTCCCATTCTTGTCTAATACAGGCTTCTAGTTGCTCAACTGTCTTAAGTCGTCTTTGTCACATCTTCCTCTTTATGATGCGACAAATGTTTGCTATGGGTGAAAGATCTGGTCTGCAGGCCATTCCAATAGCTGGATCCTTCTCCTACACAGCCATGATGTTGTAATTGATGCAGTATGTGGTCTGGCATTGTCATGTTGGAAAATACAAGGTCTTCCCTGAAAGAGATGACGTCTGGATGAGAGCATTTGTTGTTCTGGAACTTGGATATTCCTTTAAGCATCGATGGTGCCTTTCCAGATGTGTAAGCTTCCCATGCCACATGTACTCATGCAACCTTTATACCATCAGAGATGCAAGCTTCTGATCTGAGTGCTGATAACAACTTGGGTGGTCCTTGTCCTCTTTAGTCCGGATGACATGGCGTCCAACTTTATCAAAAAGAACTTCAAATTTTAAATCATCCGACCACAGCACAGTTTTTCACTTTGCCACAATCCATTTTAAAAGAGACTTGGGCCAGAAAAAAAACGCCTGTACTTCTGGATTGTGTTTAGATATGGCCTATAGAGTTTTAACCAACAACGGCGAATAACAAGGTGGACTGTGTTCACTGACAATGTATTCTGGAAGTATTCCTGAGCCCATGTTGTGTTTTCCATTACATTCCTGTATGCAATGAAATGCCATCTAACAGCCCAGAGATCACGGGCAACCAGTATGGTCCCTTGCCTTGACCCTAACGCACTGAAACTGTTCTAGATTCTCAGATTCTTTGGATGATGCTGTGCAATGTAGATGATGATAACTTCAGACTCTTTGCAATTTTTCCCTCTGAGAAACTACTTTCTGATATTGTTCCACTAATTTTCGCCACAGCATTGGGTGTATTGTTGATCCACTTCCCATCTTAACTTCTGAGACACTGCCACTCAGTGAGGCTCTTTTTATAACCAATCATGTTACCAATTGACCTTATATGTTGCAAATAAGGTCCTCCAGCTGTTCCTTATGTGTTCATTTTCTGGTGTCTTACTGCTACCTGTCCCAACGTTTTTGAAATGTGTAGCTCTCATGAAATAAAAAATGAGCCAATATTTGGCATGAAATTAAAAAATGTCTCAATTTCAACATTTGATATGTTATCAATATTCTTTTGTGAATAAAATATAAGTTTATGAGATTTGTAAATTATTGCATTCCTTTTTATTCACAATTTGTCCCATATTTTTGGAAAAGGGTTTTTAATTCATTTAAATTCTATGGTTTAACTGTAGCTTTTATTTTATTAGTACTAAAACAAGGGTATCCACCAAGTAATTCAAAATGATGATTACTTCTGTTCTTTTATGATTATGGGACGACGATTATTATTGTTGTGATATCTCTTGGTATAGCACAATCCAATGTACAGCATACAGACAGAGAAAAGTGCTTTATATTCAAACTAACACCTTTCTCAAAAGATGCAATTCCACATGAGTTAATCAAACTTTAAAATGTACTTGATTCATTCATAAAAATCTACTGCTTCATCTGTATGATTATAAGTAGTCAATAGTTCGCTGGCTGCTCACAACAAAGCTAATGAAAAGAATGACACACTGTACACTGTTTAGAAGCCAACACGAGCTGTAATTTCTGCTTTAACTGTATTGTTTCACAGAGAGATGACTCATACATCTGTTCAACTGAAAAACTGATGATAAGCGGGGGGTATTAAAACCCTTCTAAAGAATCCGAGATAAACTCATCACAGCTTGTACAAATCCATTCTCCGACTAAGCAGTTGTCTCTTACCTTTCCCTCACACAAACACAATAATGCAGCGAAGGGCATAAGCAATACATAAGGGCATAAGTGTACTGACCAAAACTCACCACGGGGCGATATGATTGCATTGTTTGCAACTACAGTAACATCAAGTGACTCAGTTGACTGAGGAGGAGGAGCAAAGGCAAGAATACTCATGTGGAACACAGGTCAGTCAGATGACCTCAAGGCTACTTCCCTCAACCTAAGAGCAGTAACTCACCTGCAGGGTCTCAATCTGTTTACGGATGCTGTTGTTTGACGGCATCTGGAGCCAATAAACGTGCGAGAGGAACAGAAAGATGACAAAAGACAGGGGTGATGGTTGTGGGGAAGACATGCGGGTTAGAAAAAGAACAAGTGACAAACTTAAAACAAAACTTTGTGCTACAACAACATGCAAAACAAAGTGCAGGGCACATGGGACATAATACATTGTGTAAGATTCTCAACAGAATCAACAAGTTTTAATATATATATGAAAAATATTACAAGGGTGATATACTTGAGAGCTCTTTAGGAGAGCGTTCATCCTAATTGATATGATGATATTACATGTCAGAAATGACTCATTGATACAATGTTACAGTGCAGGCGTTTTATACTGTATAACAATTTTTTGGATTATATATTTTAATGTACAGTTGTTTAATATGGTCAATACAATGTACAAAGAACAGTGTAAGTGTAATATTGTAAGGTTTTGTGAGATAGCTTTATATTTCTATATACTGATTTTTTTTCTCTCATCTCTACATATTCATGATTAAATGGAAAGAAAGATAATTGTATGCATGCGTTTGCAATTATAGGGACTGTATATGAAAGAATAAATACTATATTTAAAATGAAATTAAGATTTTAGTCTGGTGAATATGCAAATCCGTGTATTTAGATGGGATATGCATTTTGTATTTGATTCATATTTTTGGTTCTAGTTTTGCACATCAAATATGGCGTCTACTGTAACTTTCTACTGGTCAGGATAGACAAACAAAAGCCGGGTTAGAACAGATAGGGAAACAGATTGACAAGCAGAAGTGTAAAGGTAAACTATTGATCAATAAATGAGGAGAGGAATTATCCACAACTGAGCCTACAGCACAAATCCCATAAACCCCAATTAAATGGGCTACAACCATTACACCATACCACTGGGAAAATCTTCCTTTTTGCTCCTGAATAGCTCATCTGATTTAAGGGCAAAGAACCACCCTGAGGTGGATTCGCACTTTAGTCTAGTTCGGGATTACAATTAAAGAGATAGTTTACCCCAAATCAACAATTCTGTCATCATTAACTTATTAAGTTTTGATACATGTATGTGTGGGAATTTTGTTGTTGGCACACTAACCATAAACTGTTGGTACCAATTGACTTATATTGTATGGACACATAACAAATGCAAGTTGATCAGCACTAACATTTCTTATCAACCAACATTCTTCAAAATATGTTTGCAGAAGAAACGAAGCCGCACTTGGTTTGAAATGAGTTTGGTTAAATGATGACAATTCCAAATTTTCCGGTAAACTATCCCTTGAAGGACAGTATTAAAAAGCCAAAATTAGGCAAACAAATCATCAGGAATCTACCCAAAACAATTACTTATGAATTAGCAAGATTGACATGAAGAAGTTGGACAACACACAGTGGTTTGAAGGAAAATATCAATCATTTTGGAATAGAGGTTAGGAGGACCAAAATTAATCAACAATCATTTTGGCACTGATATCTGAATCACTGACAATGATAAAAGAATAGACATGCACAAACACACTAACCGTACTGAGTTTGAAACAAGACTATTTAATCAAATTAATCAAAAAACCAAGATATTTTAAAGACAAAAGGCATCCATACTAACAGACCCTCCACCAATATGATGCAAAGAAAGCCATTTACCCTTAAAATAAATGATCCTATCTGCCTTTTGGCGTCAAGATTTTTATATATAAAGCTTTTGGAAAAGTGTAGTACCGAAATGTTCCTAATGGCCACAGGCGTAAAGATAAACTTTAAAGCGTATTTTCATTTCTCATCTTAATATAAAAGTGTTGAACAGTTTTTTTTTACATTCTACGCCTTTAGCAAAACCAAACAGTGTCAATTATACAGAAACAGCTCCAGTGGATTCTCAAAAGACATAACATTGCTGAGGCAGTCACTCTGCTCGGTTTACTCTACTGTGAGAACATGTACCTTTAGGTGTGAAAGGCAGTTCTGAAGGAAGATGTGCCAGTTATTGAGGAAGAACTGCTTCTGACTAACACACAGCAGACACGTCACCAAAGGGTACAACGCCTAAGGAAAGAACAAAATAAAAGTATGACAAAGTAGATCAAACATGACGAAGTGAAAAAAAGCAATCAAGTCCCTAAAAGAAAAGCTCATCCAAAACGAAGTAATAAATTCCATCAGAAGATTGGAAAAAAGCACAAGTCACTATAGTTGTAATTGCATTAAAGTGTTCATTCACCCAAAAAATTTGTACTTTTATCATTATTTACTCACTCTCTTACCATTTCAAACCCGTATGACTATTTCTTTTGCAGAACAAAAAGTAGATATGTTGAAGTATGTTGGTAACTGAATAATGGCGGTACTCATTCACCTTAATTTTATAGACACAAAACCAAGTCAAGTATATGGGTAGAGCTATTGTTGAGTTTCACAAAAAATATCTTCAAAAAAGTCAAAAGAGGATGTGTAAATAATTACACAATTGTCACTTAAGGGTTAACTATCAATCTAAAAAAAACTGCCAGAGCAGTCTGCTAAAAATCCCTTTATGTGCTCCACCCAATATACAAAGATATATGAGAATGGAATGAGATGACTAAAGAACAACAGAATTTTTGAGTGACCCATTTTTTTTAAACGCAGGCAAAAAGACGCCTACTAAGTCTGAAAATGATGTAGAACACAAAGGACCAGTACCAGTGAGTGCTTCTTTCTTGAGCTGAGGTCGAAGGTCGTCTGGTACAGCATCTCCACAAAGTTTTTCAGGCACGGCACATTCACTTCATTCTTGACCGCCTACCAAACACACACAAACTGAAATGACTAAAAGCTATACTGCTGTGTTTCATCTTGTCTTTCATAAAAAATCTATTTTGGATGTGTTTCTTTTGAAACTTATTTAATAAGAATCTCATCAGACTCTTAAAACATGTACAGTCATGAACCCAGAGGAACAGTCCTTGCAAGCTAATTTGAACAAGACAGAATGTCAATAGATCAAGCATTATCACACAATAATATTAACTTTTCATATAAATTGTGTTGGATTTTATGGTATAAAACATAAAGAAAGAATATTAGAGAGACACAAAGAGAAACTCATGTTGCAATAGATATGGGATTTTTTCCCACTCAGAATGCTTATTGGGTTTCTTCTGTGTGCATGTAAAATCGAAATTATTCAGTACACGTCAGCATTAAGTATAAATAATATTTGATTAGTTGAAACAGAGTGCCTAATGATGCTTACAGCAGCTACAGGGATGAGAATCTCCACAAACAGGCCAGCCAGTGCATGTTTGATATCTTTATCCTTCACCTCCAGGAAATACTGAGCACATTCCTGTACCACAAACATACAAACCAAGAGATTTAATCAATAACATGAAAATCCCAGTTATTACAATTCGGGTGAAACTTAACAGCAACTCAAAAACCATGCATCACCATGAAGCATTATGCTAACAAACACACTTGTCGAATATGAGTACTGATAAAATACAGCATCTCAATGCTGCTACTATCTCATATAAGATCTCTGTATTACGACACTTGTTAAACGCAACATATTGAGTGCAGGATTTTACGGCCTGTAACAGGTTTAATGTAAAGATATTGCTCCATACACTCCTGCTGGCAAAGGTCGCCTCGCAACTCTCATAAGCTGTTACTCAAGAGATTTTATGAGATGCTGTTACAGAGAGCTTGCAAATAAAATAAAAATACTGACAAAAGAGGAGAAGAGAGTCACCTATTCATTTTACTTTTTATTGGCTAGTTAGCTGATTTCACCATATTTTATATTTTCAGTGGTAGCAGTTTAAGTCATATTTGTTATTAAGAGACAGTCAATTACTTAATTTTGACGCCAAGAGATGCACCAAAATATCTGCCCATTTATCAGAGATAAACGCTAGTTTTTTATCTATCGACAAAGGGATACTATACTAATAGCCGATAGCCAGGGCCCCTATACACTGTTATTTTAAAGGACAACAGTAAAATGCAATGCATTTGTGCTATATGAAGAGCTCTTTTCCAAAATGAGTTAAGTGCCAAATTTAAAAAAATTCATTTGTCATGCAACTTTGATGGAGCAGAGAATAGGCTCACTACACAACAATGTTTTAGCCAAATCATTATATTTTCTTGTTTAAAATGTACTGCACCATGCAGTTGTTTATCAATACCCTATAAATCCTGTTTTTATCCTATATGAATTTATAAACAATACAATATTGTCAAATTTATATTAATAAATTGAATATTAACAAAAAAGTCATTTTCAGAAAACTATAAAAATGTATAAGAAAACTATTTAATGTATTGTAAGTCGCTTTGGATAAAAGCGTCTGCTAAATGACTAAATGTAAATGTAAAATAAAAATGGATGTATCTGGTTTTGGAAAAGAGCTCTTAATATATAAAATGTTTAGAAACATAACCTGTTTGATTCAGTATTTATAGCCATTATATGAATAAATAAATTAAAAAAATATTCTTTTATCCTTAAGAATTAAGTTAATGCAAACTAGAGGCATCAGCATATATGACTCGGAGAAATTTTCTATCAGTGAATCTCTAGCAATGATGTAATACTTAAGAATCCTAAAGGCGACATTTCGCTAACTGTCTTGATTTTGATCATGTATAGTTAAAAACTAAAACTAAATCTCCCTTCAAACTACCATTTTAAGCAAGTTGGATCCTATCAGAAAGGACCAGAGGGTCATAAGCTTAGCAGGGATTCACTGGGGCTATTAACACCCTCCTGCAAAAAGTCCTTATGCAGTGACTATAAAAAGGGTTAAATAGGATTAGCACCGATAGCTCAGTGACCCAAGTTTGAATCCTGTCTTGCCGATCCCAATCATCTATCACCAACAACTGCTTTCTTGTCATCTCTCTACTGTCCTGTTTTATTAAAAGTATATTCTGCCTCTTAAAAATATACCTTAAATAATGCAATAAAGATCCTTGCATTTATATAAATGCCCTTACAAAGATTAAACTAATTCAATTAAGGTGTGGAGAAGACTAAACTGGTATGTATCCAGACCTGCATGAACTGAAATGAAGCTTCAAAGTCCTCAACGGGGTACATCTTCACCCTGAAGAACTTCATGCCCATGATGAGGCTGATGATGCTCTGCACCACGTGAGGACTTTGCTCCTTCAACCGCAGTTCCTTCAGCTCTGTGATGAACTTCTTGCGCACCGCCTGGAACCTGCACACAGAACAAAAAAAACAAAGTTCTTTCTTTCATACTTTAACAATACAACCAAAACAGGATTCTCCAAACTAGCCCTGGATTAAATATTACAATCTTCATAATGTTTGTAAAACCAATAAAATATCAACCATAAATGTTTGTTACTATAATTAAAACTGTAATCTGGATTCAAACAAGCAAGGACCTCAATCAATGCATAATATCTTTATCACATTATGTAAAGTGGCTTTTAAAATACATATCATATAAAAGCATATCAGCACAGGAAATCATGAACAGGAGGAGAGGTTCAGCATTGTGGTAAATCAATTTCAGGCCGGCGCAGTGCTAAATTACATTACAGCTTAAACAGACAGTTTCATGTAGCCGTGAGGGAATCTTAGCGTGTGGCATGGGGAGAATTACAATAACAGTAAACATGTCCAAAGCCTGTACAAATCATTCAGAGCTCGGTATACAGCTTGAGGCGAGTCGGTCTGACGGAAAGAGAAGGATTCTTTGGCTTTATTAACTTTGAAAGGGTAATAAATAGAACTGACAGGAGATCTCAATGGATGGGCTGGAATCAACTTCGACCTTCTAGTGTTTGATTTGCATTAAACAAAACAAGCAACTTGTTTGTATTGAGACACAACCTTGGGGCTACAAGTAAAGCAGAAACTGAATCTGACAAATATATCTTTGTGTCTAAAATATACATGTAATACAATAATCATTTGTGACTGCCTTTCTTCTGTAGAACTGTAAAATTAATTTAAAATGTTGGTGGAAGAAAACTGTTAGTCCCTATTGACTTTTAATGGTTTTGTGTCCATACAATAGAAGTCAATGGAAGCAACGTTTTTTTACCAACATCCTTCAAAAAAATTTCTTTTGTGTTTTACAGAAGAAAGTTGTTCTATTTTTGAATGTATATTTTCATATTTTGGGGAGAACTATGCCTTTAATTAGTTAAAAGGTCATATGAGCTCATCATGGCTTCATAAGCAAACTTTGAATGTACACTATATAAAAATAATAAAAACATTTTAATAAAGATAAAAAAGAATTTAAATATGTGACAACACAAACAGTATACAATGCATTCTAACAGGGACTTGCTTTGATTGGGCAAGGACTCCAATGACCTCAGCATACAGATCAGCAATGATGTGCACATTACCAGTGTTAGGGCCTGAGTACCTGTCAAGAAAACAGCGATATCCAAAATTAATAACACAATAATGCACATTATCAACAAAGTAAACAGCTTATTTAACTGTACATACTGACTGTGTGTGACCACATTTTCTGAATCAGGCATAACTGACAAACGTCTGAAGTGTTTGCATTAAAAGGGCTGGGTAAAACCCGGACAGATCATAAACTTGTATGTGATAAAACTTGTAGGTTGTTTTACAGAGAGTTTGAAGAATCAGGCGTGTGTGCTTATTATGTGATTTGGTTTGCATTTGTGTAGATAGTCTGTGAATAGTTTGCATAACAAGGTGTGTGTTTATGTACATGCACTCACCCCTCTTTGTGTTTAAAGTGCTTGAATGCCAGGTTAAGGACTTCCTGAACTAAGGTATCTGGCACTGGATGGAGAGGAATCTATCGGAAAACGCATCATTATTATTTGCACGTCTGTGATGTGAGGGTCAAGGTTTTACTACACAATCCAGGATACTGTGTTAGCAAGTCTATGCATGTTTATGCCACAAAACAGCTCTCTTTTTTAACTTTAAAAACACCACACCTTCACGCATAAACACACACCCAAACCTCACCTGTTTCAAAACTTCCACGGAAACTAAACAAAAAATGAAGTCTATGGCTAAGTCCCTTCGCTCCAGTAGATAATCTTTGTCCCGGTGTTGTTCATCCCTAAAGAAAGACATTTTGAAATCATTGTAGAAAGACAGAAGCATATTTGTGACGCCCAGCATTAAAAATCAAGTTTTAAAAGTTTTTCATATGTTTACGTTTAGTTTTAAATATGCTTTACGACATACCATGTGTAAATTTGTCATTTCAAACCATTACTAAGTATTTATTTGTAAAGTTGACAATTAATTAAGGTGGTTTGAAACTGTGGATAATTACATCATTATCATGTAACCAATCACACCATCTCATTTAACCCTGTAGAACACTACCTTGATCCACTGATATGCAAGGATGGCTCATGGATGGTACTACTGCTTAACTTTCAGTTTGAGCAGTGGTTGGAAATTTGGGGGCAGGGCAAATTTGCATTTTCACGTTTCTCCATATTTTTAATTAGGAAGAAGTTTTAGATTCAAGATATTATTATTTTGATACTAAAAGTTTAGATTTGTATGCAGTTCCTAACAGTTAATGCAAAAAGAACTAGAATGACAAAAAAACATTCACTTGTAGAAAACACGTTAGTAATCTTAACTTCGAAATCCTTTAGCAACCTAACCTGTCTGTTAAGTTCTAAGACAAATTCAATGGAAAAAGAGTCATGATGCTACAGAAAAGCTGTGTATGTTTCCTCACCCTTTAGACTTGGTGCTGGAGCGAGGCCTGTACTCGTACGACTCATCTTCTGTTCCGCTCTGTCTTCTGTACCAGTCAAACAACGTCCGTAACAGCGAAGGCAAACAGTGTTCTGCTATGGAGCTCATAGAGCTTATTAACTGTAATACAAACACAGTAATGCAGCAAAGTAATGTACAAAGTGCATATGATGTTAAGAAACAATTCAGAAACAAAATTTACACAAACAATTCACCTTGGGCTTCCATTATTGACATTTGAATGATCATGTTTAGTTGAAAACAGAAAGTCACATACAATTTGAATGGAATGTTAAAAAGTGTGCTGCATTTATTTTGTATGCAAAACACAAAATTAAGTTAGCATTGAGCAGTTCTGCTTTCAACTTTCACAGTGCTTATTTATTTGCCCTTATATTAAAGGCTTGACCTACTAAATACATCATCCCTGTTGCGCTCTATAAAGTAATATTCCTGCAAACTATTCCTTTAAATGCACCATAAATGCACTGAACCTCCCAGCTGATGTGATATTGAAACAGACCTATGCAAAAGAAATAAAGAGAAAAGCATGTAGCATCCTTGAGTGCATTCAGGAATTGATCTGTTCTGTCGTAAGGGCAGGATGGGTGTAGGATGATATGTCCACTGTCTACTCAACCTTTTACTGCAGTAACCTGGCACCAGTATCAATAAGCGATGGTTTTGGAGAAGATGTGTGTATGCTGACTGTATGCTTCAGTGTGCTGAGATTCAGCACACCTCATTTCTCTGCAGTCACTTACTACACGTCCCTTACTGAACATTCAGTTCCTGACGCCACACAGGTGTTTGTCAAAGACAAATGTTCAGCGAAAAAGTGTTTCTTTACCTTTTGTTAACAACGTCAATGTCCAAGATTTGCTTAAATTTGATTAACAACTAAGTTCATGTGATGTCATGGTGTTTTTGTTTACATTTGATCAAAATCTTATAAAAAGGTAATCCAATTTTAATGTTGATTATATGTTTAAGTTGTGTTTTAAATATGTTGTAAGACAAACCATGAGTATAATTTTAAACAACCATCATATTTTTAAGCCATTTAGTAAAGTTTAAAAATGTGGTTTGAAACCAATAACAACTCATATCAACTCAATTGATTCAATGGGTCTGCAGTTCGAGCCATAGATATCAGAGGATGGTTTGTAGATTCAGGCTGAAACTTTCACTTTCAGTTTTAGCAGCATCTGGAGCTGCCGGGTATGATCGATTGGAAGTGGAGCTCTCTTACATATTCATATGTTTGCGTTTACCTAATGAAACTGATGTGTATAGTAACGTTCAAGCTATGTCAAGGCAGGATGTTTTATTTTCAGAGGATAAAACAAATAAATAAATTATTTTTAAAAGTTTAAAATATTAGTTACAAGGACTACAATTATCAACCACAGAAGGACTTTAATAGTTTTTAGGTTTAATATTTCCTTTGATTCTCAAATATTTAATGTGCTCCCAGGAAAGTACTGCGTATATGCAGTTTCAGGTAAGAGACTCTGTGTTGGACAGGATGATATATGTTGCTGAGGAGAGTTATGTAACTGCTCTCCCTACCCTTATGCCACTTGGCAAATACACTCCAACACCCTAAACTGACACACACACACACACACACACACACACACACACACACACACACACACACACACACACACACACACACACACACACACACACACACACACACACACACACACACACACACACACACACACACACACACACACACACACGCACGCTGATCTACTGCTGCGGATGACACAGCGATTCTGCTACTGGCATAACATAAGCGCACACACACTGGTACCAAAACACTGAAGCATAGAGCCACAAAGACACATATTTCTGTGATTTTCTGCATACAGAGCACATTCCCATTGGCTCATTCTTTCACGCAGACCCAGGTCTAATAAAACTGGCTGGATCTATTGCAGGATGATGTCTCATTTGCTTTAGGTTTTGCTAAACAAAGCATTTTGCTGCAGATCTACTGTTAAAAGTTCTGCATGGATCAGAAAGGACTGAGTGAGTGATCTAGAGAGAGCGAGGGACACGGGATAGGGTAAAAATTTCAAATCAATATTTTAATAACGCGATGCAGGTAGTCACTACGGTTTAAACGATTGTAAAATATTTTATATGGCTTAGTAAATATTATAGAGAGAAAAAATTATATTAACTTAAAAAATATATAAATATATATTATATAAAATAAAATATTTTGAAATAATTAAACCGATTTAACCAATCAGTTGAAAAAAGTATTTTTTTGGTTTTTTTATTTAAAAGTATTTTTTAATATTTGCTTTCATTTGTAAATTTTTATGTAATGAATATAAAAGTATTTATTTAACAAATATATTTTAATATATTTTTGGTATATCTAATAGAAATGTTGTTAATAAAAAATAATACTCCTTTTTTACTTACAAAATTGAAACAGCGTATTTAGTAAAAAAAAGCTATAAAAAACACTAACATGCAGCAAAAACTATTTTCCTCAATGTTATCCACCAACCTGATCAAATTGTGCATCTTCTCCTCTTTGCAGTGAACGGGACAGGGGCTTCTCCTGTAAGAACACAAACACACACAGATGATGTCACTAAATAGGGTCACATTTTTTCATTAGGTTTTCTTATTCATGAAGCTTTTGGTGTCAAGTAGTCATTTAATTTTTCATGACCAGTTCTAAAAGCAACTGCAGCACCTTTATGAAAAGCCCTCCTAGTATGCAAAATGAGCAGCAGAACAGAAGAATCTTCGCTTACACGCAAGCTGCAGGTTTGCTGTCAAGGCAGAACTGCATAATTAGGGTGTAATGATACAGTTGGCTCATGATTCCACGATAAACAATGCTTTTTAACAATACAGTGCTAGATATAATTTAAGTCCTAAAGTGAAATTCGATTACTACAATTATGACTATCAATAAGCTCTAACTTAAAACTGTGTGTGAATCAATACAGGTTTTTCAGGTCTACATTACAAAATTTTTAAACAAACTAAAGAAAAAACATACTTCTGTTTTGTATTGCGATATATGGTGACACAATACATCATTTTTATTATAACTGACAAAGCTGTTTATGCTGCATATGCACACTGTCGCAGCAGTCTGGTTCTGTTGCAAAACATATCTGTGTCCAGTTACTGAGGACATTGCAGCCTTTTGCAGACAAAGCTACTCTGCTTTACAATGGAGAGAGAATTTGAATGAAGAATTTGGATGAAGTGAACAAAGATGAAAAAAACTGTAACTAACATTTGAATATAAAAGTTTGCCCAAGGGTCAAAACAGTGAAGAACACAACTTAAGAAATAAGGTTTTATAAAGCAGCTTCTCTCTGCAGCCCACTAATACAGACATAACCCGTTTCAAATCTTACTGTGTAAACTGACAGAGCTAAAATGTACCACTGTGTAAACACACAAAGAGAGAGAAGTAACATGGAGAGGAAGCATTTAAGGGCAAAACTGCATAAATATGTGTGTACTTTCAGCGAGGCGAGAAGAATCTAAGAGCAGACAGCATTCCAAGAATGCAAACCTCTGCTTCTGTTTCTGGGAATGTGCTGGATTTATGGTTGCATGTTACAAAATCTTCACAAAAACTTCTTAATAAGTCAAATGGCCTCAGAGCACACTGTTTGAATTTAAAGTAAAAGACATTAAAAAAAAAAAAAAAAAAAAAAATCACACTTAACTTATTTTTTCATTACTATAGACAGCAAACACTTTGAAAGTGATGTAGGTGCATTTTTATTGACAATGTAGGACCACAAACATGCAGTAGGATGATACTGACCAGCGGTTCGGCCATGACCACCTCGATCTTCTTCTCTGCAAGAACAGCGAACTCTGCGAAGAGGCTCTTGATGACGAACTCCCCGGGCTTGAGCTCGGGATCGATAGTGATGCTGGACATGGTGGTGGGGTGGATGCTACGCTTCTCCCAGCTTGGGGGGGCCGAGGGGGAGGTACCACGCCTACTCACACTGCTGTTGCTTACAGGGACAGAGGCTATCGAGGAAGACACAAAGACCAAATATCAGTTAAATGGATAGGTGCAAAATCCTAAATTGCTCTTAAAGAAATGGCAATGAAAAAGATCAGGTACATGAGGCATAATGAAGACAGGATCAAATCTGCTTTCACTTGTTTGCCAGGTGAAGACTGGCATGTATAACTTTGAGAACAAATGAGTGTGTTGAGACAAAAATGTTTGCCTGGGCTGAAAAGTTCTTTAACTGCCAATGCATTCATTTGATTTGTGCGTTGTGCAAACTTGTTTGTTTCTATGGGAACGGGTTTAAAGAAACTCCTGTCCAAGGCTCAAAAATGGGTTAGCGCAAAGGTTAACTCAAAAATGCACAACACGGCTGGAACCCAACAGCGAGTAAAGACTTTTTGCTTCAAAGTCAATAAAAATGCCTCTGTGGGCTAAATTAACTCCTTCAATGTATCAAGAGATAACTCAAATGCTATCCAAGTTATCATGTTTGTCACTGAAAATAAAAATGTATATACAAATAAAATAATTAAAAATAAATAATACAGGGCACTTTCAAATAGTAATCGATTGCAGAACAAAGGTTTATTTTGTGTGTGAATGTGTTTATATATATATCAACATGTTAAAATACATACATAAGTTATAGTTTTCTATATATTATTTATATAATTGGTATTTATGTAAATAAACATGTAAATATTTCCTTGATAATTGTAAATGTATTTGTACATGTATGTGTTTACTAATATAAAGCTATTTGGACAGTTCACAGACATATATTATGTTAACACAAATCTTTATTCAGCATTTGAATATGTTATTACATAACAAAACATTTCATAAGCTTTGTTGTACGAATTTTTTACCCCAAGTTCTACGCATTCTGAGACTACCATCTCCCCTAAACCCCATAAAAACATGCAAAAATGCTTTGAAAAGGGGTCAGAACTATTCATCTCAATAGTTTTCATACTTAAAGTGAAAGTTTATCCCAAAATGCCTTTATTATAGATTCAACCTTATAATCAACCTTTTATTTTATTTATTAAAAATCGGTACATGAAGCCTCCGGTTGAACTTCATCTTTCTACTTCCTTCTTTAGTGACAAACTATTACGGTTAACCTCCGGCCAAAGGAAAGGTGTAACAGTGTGGACAAACAAGAACTTCTCCGTTGCGCTCCCAATGAGAAGAGGAAGAGTTATGTTTGTGGATTGTGTTTGTTTGTCGCCATGTCGTTGAAAGTCTTATTTTCATCCAGGAGTTCAATATGTACTTAGAGATCAAGGATTATGTTTTATGTTTATGCTGTATGAATATTATAATCCGCATGTAAAACAATGTGCAGCAGATGCGTTCAATAGTGTCTGTAACTTATTACACAAAGTACAACACTGTTTAGCTTGTTAACTAGTTGATAATTGAAACTAATCCAACAAAACTTTTAAAAAGTGAAGTAATTCAGCCGGACACAATAAATTGTTGGTGTTTGCAATGATTAGTTTAAATTATTTGTTTATTATGTCTTTTGTTTACTGTTTAACCACATGCAAGTTGAGATTGGAGAAAAGCTTTGTTCTATGTTTAGCTGTATACAACAGGAGTGCTTGCAAAGGTTCTACTCGATTCTCTTCATCTTTGTTCTCAGTGTCTGATTTCGGTTCAGATTGATCAAATTAAGGATATGTATACAAGAACACTGAGCTTGTGCATCTCAACGTTACGGTAAGCAGCGTGATCTTTCTGGGCAACATGCGCTAAGCTGCTGTCGAATCACAACCCAGGAACCGCTGGCACATTCAGAATGCGTTTTGCATTTCTGAAAGAGAACTTCATAGAACAAATACGTTTTCACTCGTTTTTATGACAGTGAAAACTGTGGTATACAGATAAGTAACATTAACACATGTTATATTGCACACTGTAAACAACAGACCGGGACCTTTAAGCTTTCGTGTCAGAACTGTGCTTATGCAAAATGCCTGCATAAATTGTTTGCAAGACCAACAGTGACATAACAGCTCTAAACATAAGAGAAGCATACTTATGATGTCAAGTGCATTATGATTGGCTTACAAGGGCCATATTTTCTAAGTTGTACCTTGTTGAGAGTACCTAATGACACTGACCTGCAATCTACGTCTTCCACTTAATCTTCATCCAGATTATATCTAATATTTTATTATAGATAAAGATTTCCTCTGTCTATTATTACACACTTTCGATTCAGTCCTGAATGCAGGAATACTGGAATAACTATACATATCACATGTCTACCCTCACTCAGGAAATCCCTACCCTTGCCTCCCACAGGTTGCCGAGGAACCAAGACGAAGCCAGGGAAGTTCAAACAATAATGGGAGGATGAGTAAAAAAGTCTTTGCAAAATTTAATGAGTTTTTCAGAGGATAATACAGGGTCACACCTAGCAACTCCCACACCTCATAATACTAAAACACAAACATTCACACATTCCAGGATTAGACAGGATGCACACATGCAAGTCTCCATCCTAGAAGTTGTTTGTGTGTTTGTTTGTCTATGTTAGGAACATTGTATCCTGTTTAGCATTGCCTTTGTGTCTCTATGATGTCATAGCCGAAACAAGCAGACTCATTGGCTGGAATCCCAGGTCGTCATCTAATTGGCCAAAAGGCTTGCTTATGGCGACTCTAACATTGTTTGTACTTTTCCACTCAATGAGACAGAAAGATTAAGCAGGAAAAATTTGCAGAGGAAAAATGTAAGGCCTCTCTCACTATCTCTATCTCCCTCCCTCCCTCTCCCTCCCTCTCTCCCTCTCTCCCACTCTCCCACTCTCCCTCTCTCCCTCTCTCCCTCTCTCCCTCTCTCTCTCAACTTCTCCCTCCCTCTCTCTCTCAATCTCTCTCTCTCTCTCTCATTTGTCTTTATATCGTATAATTTCTGACACACTGGGCTGCATTGCTGACCCCATAGCACACATTTGGACCTCAAAGTAAGGCAGAGAGTCACATGAAATGAAGTCAAAACACAGAAGCCGTTAACACAGAGGCTGTTTGGAAACAGTATTCTATTGGGTACCCTGAACTTCGGCATGAGAACTTAGACTATTTGTGCTAAAATTAAAATTCTGTCATTTACTCACCATTTTGTCATTTTAAACCTGTTTTATTTTTTCCTGCAAAAAAAAGATATTTTAAAGAAAGTTGAAAGACAGCATCATTGTATGGCAGTAAATAGGGGCAAGTCACCAAATTTCTTTAAAATATCATCTTTTGTGTTTTTACTAAAGAAAGTCAGGCAATTTTAAAATGATTAGAGGATTTACAGCTATTAGGGTTGCACGATATTAAGAAAACATGCAATATGCAATTCCGTTGTTAAATGTTGTGATAACGATATGTCTTGCAATATAACTTTTCCCAAGAAGAAGACTTTTTATTACACATGTAATACACTGCTCTAGACAAAAAATAAGAATTTGCATTGGTGTTACCAAGGTATATAGTTTGTAAAGCCAGAGGATAATAATCATATCCACTACCGAGTGATCCGGATGTAGTTTGTCACAGGATAGCACACACACTGATCACACACAGATATCAAATAACTTGAGTGACATCATCATCTACATTATCGTAGGCTTCTAGACAGCTGGAATCAACTTCTTAATGTGTTTTTTCAGCGTAAGGGTGCATGTTACAAGTCTTTTAGATATGTCGATGCATTTTCTTTTAAATGCTCAACAAATCCAGACCAAGCACATGAACATTATAAACAAACCAAACCTAATTTAAACAAGACATGCATGTATTCGTCTTTCATCTTTTCTCACCCTCATGTTATTGTAAACCTGCATGATTATCTTTCTTCTGCCCATTACAGAAGAATAACATTAACCAAACCACCATTACCCCCATTTACTTCCACTGCATGGACACATTTCTTAAAATATCTTGTTCTGTATTCTGTTTCATGAAGGTGGCAAATTTTTCTTTAAACCAGATGTATTATTTAGTTAGCTAGATATAGGAATATCAATAGTTTATCTGACAACCCCCAGCTTGCTGAGCAAAATTCTTTTCAAACTGTAGACCATGACAGAAGTTCATCTTAAAGAAAATACAAACCATAAAAGGCATCTTTTTATGCATATATCAGCTAATCATACTTCATTCTGAAATGCTTTGTGGCAATTTTCAGAATGCAATGGTGCATTATATCTATCTACTTGTGAATGATCATGAAGTGAACTGTAAATACCACCATGAATAAATAAGTGGTGTTGCTCTTTCTCTATGGTGGTCTTCAACCCACTTCATGCATGATGGAGTGTATTTGTGTGCATGAAAGAGAGAGATTAATCTGCTCTGGCCCTAATAAAGTGTAAACATTATATCAGCAGTGTCTCAACATGCCCAGATTCCACCGTAAGTCAACCACCAAAAGCAATTCAAAGATATACACATGCACAAGCGGATAAACAGCATTATCTGATTCTTCTCTGTTACACAGCCTCACTTCGCATTCAGTAAAGTTATGCCTTTGACCTTCGACCACAGTGGGAAGACAGTGAAGGAAAATAATCTCCTGGCCAGGTTGAATGTTACAAGGTCTTGAAACTAGGTCTCGCTCCTGATTGTTTGAATAGAGAGGCCCAACACAAGAGAATTGGCATCGACACACAAGACTCGAGAAAGGAAGAAGAAAAAGCGGGAGAAACACAACATTGCATGCCAACAGGGAATGACATTTTCTCCCTAAGTGACTGCGCTGAATGAAACTGGCTGTTGATGAGACGATCAACTTTCAATGTTGGCTGACTAAAAGCACAAAACATCCAAAATCCAAAATGAAAAGTTTGGATCCAGCTTTGTTAGGAGCCATTATTTGAATATCTGGGGGAAACATATTTTTCAACTGAAGACCATTCAAAAACAGGTGTGTTCTGAGAAAATAATTTTTTTTGCAAAATTCCTTCGAAGAAACCCATGAACAACTCCTTTTAATTCTGCAAAGTATGATGGAAAGACTCATTAAATGTTGATCTGGTTTTGTTCTTCTTGCTTCAAAGAAGTGTCTGTGTTAGTATATTTACACCTACAGCAGTGATTAAAAGTTAGCATATTTTATTTAAGTTTTGGGTTATGTTTTGACATGACATAAGTAAGTACACGACCCAGAGAGACCTAAAACCAGGTATTACAGCCCATACTCAAGCAAGCAGACTGACAATTTCCCAGGCATTTGCTTGAGATGTTATTAAAAACTGTTTTGTGCCTTTTGTAAATGTAGGTGAATGTATAACAAGGTTATTCAACTGTGAAATCCAGGCTAATGTCTGAATCAAATGACAGGAATAATAATTTAACTTTTTATTTTAGAAATGGCTCTTTAACTATATCAAAATCAAAATGTTCAAAAAATTATGTAGAATGGTTTTATGTAGAAATCAGCAATTACAAAAATACTCCTTTCCTATCACTGAATAGACCTGAATGCGAGGACCACTGCAGGATCCCAAAAACACACACTCACAGTAATTTAATACACATGTCCTAGAACAAAAGTACATGCTGTGTGTGTGTGTGTGTGTGTGTGTGTGTGTGTGTGTGTGTGTGTGTGTGTGTGTGTGTGTGTGTGTGTGTGTGTGTGTGTGTGTGTGTGTACTGATTCTGTATGTGAATGCTGTGTACTATCATTTTGCTCTTTTACTCCGTTGGGATTGCTAATGTTTCCTTTCATTGATCGGCCTCTTTGCTGGCCCGTTCACCCTTATCATACACACCACTTCCTATATCAGACCAACATCATAAGAAACCCAAGACCTTCAAAGAAGACATCAGGCGGAAGGAGGATAGAGAACAAGGTTAGTCATGCCGAGGAGATAAGAGAATCACTGCACAATGAAATGATGAATGGATTCAGGCAGTCACATACACCTGAATGTTCAAAAGGAGCATTGAAACTCCAGAAAGAACGTGTGTGTCTGTGTACAAATGTGCCTCTGACAGCATATGACACCTCATGCTTTACCCTATTAATACAACTAGCTACATTCCCAACAGTAAACAGCTCTACGCAGAGAGGATGACGTGTATGTAAGGCTGTCACAGCACTGCAGTTGGACTATATTTGTGAACACTGAATCTGAGCGAGGCATTTCATCTTCATAAAGCACACGCTGACACAGAGAGTTACTCACAGTTCCCACTCCAGGACTTAAGCAGAGATTTGATGCTGATCTCAAAAAATACTGAATCCTGCAGACTCAGCATGACGCCAGCAGAGGACCGTGGGTTCAAAGAAGGCACTGGATGCTCCGGCCAGTCCGGCTGGCTCCTGTACTCCCTAGCGTCTGCTCACCCCCGCATCCCGACTCTTTTGCAGAAGGGCAAAGTTTCAGCCTCTGCCCAAGCTTGTGATGAAGCGCATGCTGCAGAACGCACACAAACGCACGTGTGTTGTCACGAGTACCCGCTCTCACACTATGAGAGGTCCAGAAGCAGCAAAAGACAAATTGAGAATAAACAAAGACAAGACTATGTGGCGTTTTCAAATGGGAATTCCAAAGACACTGTGGAGTGTTATCCAGTCCATCCAGCCCGGAATGCTGCCCTCGAGGTGTGCTGGGAAACTTTGTTGCGGGAATGTGTAAGAGTCTGAGTGAGAGGGAATGGTGAGGATGGACTCCCAGCTGAGAGCAGCAGCACTCTTGCTTGCGTAACTCGTCTGCGCTGGGTCCTAAAGCCCTCTTGATGGCAAACTCTCCCGCTCTGATCACCCCCTTCCTGTATTCCCATTCACTCCTTATGTGATGGTTGTACTTGCTCTCTCTAACCCACGCTCGCTTGTTCTCTCATTCTGTGAAGAAAGTGTTTGTTTCAATGATAGAAAGAGAGGGGAGGGTGATGTCATGAACACGCTGCTTGCAGGACCTGACTTCTCTCCAGCACCTCAAATACATATCATTACAGCTACTGCTTTGCTACTTTCATTCTCTCATCACTTCATCTATTCCCTTCTTTAAAGGCATGACAAAATGCACACTTCCTGAAACAAAACTGATGTGTCACTGGCAACTGCAGTAAATTGTTTGTTTGTTGGTTTGTTCGAGATATATAGATAGAGAGTGGGGTGAAAGAGAGAGAGAGATAGAGAGAAACAGGGAGAGAGGGAAACAGAGAGATAGAGTTAAACCTATATGGCTTTCTTCTGCAGTACACAAAAGAAGATATTTCCAAGAATGTTGGCACTCACCCTCTTGTCATTTCAAACCTATATGGGTTTTTTCAGCAGAACAGAAAAGTAGATATTTTGAAGAATGCTAGCACTGAACTGGCATCCACTTACTTGCATTAGTGTTGTGTCCATATAATAGTTAATGGGTGCTGTTCGGGTACATTCTTTAAAAATATAAATTTTTTGAGTTACACATGCATCATTTTACTCTAAAAGAGAATCAACAACCCAAAAGATAGGTGCTTTTAGAACTTATATTTGTGCTGTTTTAGGAAAGGTATAAAGCTCATTATATTATTCAGTTTTAGAAGAACTATTACTTTAACAGTCCCTTTTATACATGAACATTCACCTACATTAAGCCATTCAGTTTGGAATAAGATGAATGAAAATGGACTTCTGGCTTCACTTTCCCTAAATACATAAACACACATTTCCCATGGTTTGAGTGCAAAAAGGAAACCATGTTTCTAAAAATACCAACATTTTCCCCAAGTTGAGAGCGTATACATTGCACAAGTGGTGACTGTTCGGAAAAGTCATACCCTTGCAAATTTACATTGACGCACTGATGTCCACAGACACACAGCTGTTGTAAGTGATGCTTGACCTATGAGGTAACCAATGCCTTCTTGCAGAAGAGGGTGCGGCAGTCTGGGTTATTAACAGAAGAATGAAAAAGCAAGGCACTTAGATCAGACAAAACGATGCACACCCTGGTCTGACATATCGAAAGAAAAAAAAAACAGCATGAGCTAACCATGCTTGTACTAATGACACATCATTTTTGCTAATTTTAAGGCATGATATTTTGAAGATGCTAAAATATACAACAGCTTCCTGGTTACAAGTATCTTCAATATTTGTATTAATATTGTAAAATGTGCAAAAAATGTTATAATTACTGTGAGTAAAAATTTTTTATTGTTGTGTACATCCTGAGAAATGCAGTTGATTTACTTAAGTATATAACAATTATCATGATGTTTGTTTTTGTGCATTTCTCTCCAATGTGCCAGACGGGACACCAGAAGAGCACACAATGTTAAGTGGAAACCCAAAAATATGGAATTATTTGTCATAAGCTTGTTTGTCACCTCTTAAACCAATCATTACAAACAGCGGTGCATTCAATCCCCACACACTTTTGGCACATGGTAATGGTAATACCCAACCCTAAATATAATCCTCCACTGATGCCCGGCCACCTCCTATTACAGACATTAATGCCTGACATCATCTGACCAGTGCCCTCAGACCAGATAAAAGAGTGCACACAAACAGATTCCACCGATACCAATCACAATCTCTCTTTCTTTCCCTCCCCCAATCTCTCTTTCTCCCTTTTTCCATCACTTGACTGTCCCTCCCTGCTGGAGTTATGCAAAGCGAGAGGGCAGCATTGTAAACAAACACAGGGTACAAAAGCCTGTATTGTGAAAATTGCAGGACAAGGCTCACGCTCCCACACTCACACATAAACATAAATATATACGCACATGCAAGCACAACAAACACATGATGTGGAGTTGCAATGTTACTTTAATCTTCCTGTGAACTTCACAGTACTGTACTAATCCAAGGGCTGACCTGAGAACAGGTGAATGACATGATGATGTGGAAAGGGACGTGAGTAACGTGAAACATTTAAGTCAAAAAAAGAAATTATATTCGAATTGCTTACTATGAGCTCAGCATCACAGATCTAAAAACAAAGCTAGGGCTGAGGACTGGCTGGTTCTGCATGTACCACACCCATTAAAATAAAGTCACTCCACAATCACATGATGGTCTAAAGACAGCCATCTCCCCATCGCTCTTGCTCTGTCTCTCTCACACACACTCAAAGGCACACAGCTAAGGGTCAACACTGGGATCCTGTTCATCAAAACAGGAATGTTGCTCTATTGTCAACAATGTGTGACAGTCAATTTCTACATTAATGTGCCCCAGCAGCATCAACAGATAAAAACTAAATTCCAAACTTACAGTAACTAAACCAGATTGTCATCCAGATCAAAAACAAAAACTTAGCTAACCATCTTACTGTATATACACCAAATTCTGATCGAGACCAAATCCAAGAAACTTAATTAATATTCTAAGCATTATTGTTAGAAAACACAAAACTTACACAAATAAAAAAATTACAACCTTAACCCCTTTTTTCAACAAAGCCACAAACTCAACTGTATTCTCAATTTACTCTAGATCAGATTTTAATACAAATCGAAAACACCACCTCAATCCTACTTACATTAACTAAACCAAATTTTGATACAGATCAAAATCTTGATCTAGATTTGACATCCCTAATGCATTTGAACAACGTTTTTTACATTAACACAGGTCATGTTCTGCATAACAGCCTCAAACTTGAGTCAGTAGACATGTTTCCATTCAAATATGCACATTTTGAATATCGAATAAAGCACAGTTTCCATCCAACGATTCCAAGAGAACAAAATCGTCACTTCCTGATAAACTGGCGTCAAATATCCAAAGAAAAATGGAAGTTGTTGCATTAGGAGAAGGCCTTTTTTCGTGTATAATATCTTACTTGCATCTATGAAATGCAATATATGCAGTCATGTCATCTAGATTTTTGAGGCGGGAGACTGTTCTTTGGGAGCACAGCCGATCAAGACAGTTCTGGGGGGTGATAATCCCGAACCAACTTTGATGACAGACTTTGGCTAAGGAATTTTAGAATGACCAAAACAACATTTCAGATGTTGTGCAATGAAATCGGTCCATTGTTAGTGCATAATGCCACCCCATTGCGGCCCAGTTCCGACAGAAAAACACATTGTTATTGCACTGTATAAACTTGTTACATGCGCCCAATACAGAGTTGTGGATGAGACATTTTGAGTTAGGAAAAATCAGTTCACCGTTGCATGTACTCTGAAAATTGAAGTTAATTCACATGACTTTTTTGTGCATTCTGGGATTTTTAAGGTAAATGCATTTCCATCGTAGTTTAAGCCCATTTTTCTTATTGGAAAAAAGTTATATGGGCACAATTTTTTAATATGCCAATTTTAAAAATTAATGCGCATATTGACATTTTCATCCAGGGTTTGTTATGCAATATTACAAAATCGCATAAAAATGGGTGGATGGAAACCAGTGAGTTTTAAAGGTGAACAGCCTGCCAGATGTGCGGGATTGTGTTGTTTGGATGATCCTGTGTAGTGTCAGGTAATGTGCGTGTGCTATAACATTAATGCTTCTACAGGGGGAAAGACTTCTGACGTAATGAAGCAATTATACAATAACAAACGCAATCACAATTTCATTATTTTTTTAAATCGTGAAAGCCTCCATTTCACAATAGACTAATTATGATTAAAAATTCAAAAATACAAACGTAGGTCCTCTTTTCACATTACAGTAACTAAACCAAATTGTGATCCAGATTAAAATCATAACTCAGCCCCGATTCTGAATTTAAACTAAACCACATTCTGATCCAGGAAACACACTCAAACCCAATACAAAATCTGTCAAAAAGATGAAACAAGCTCAGTTGCTGATGTCGCAGGAGAAGGCAGACTGTAAGTGCTTTTTGGACAGTGAACAGGGAATAGACACTGACAGACAGACAGACAGTCTGTTGAAGGCCCTGCAATCCCACGAGGCCACGGTGAGAGTGCATTTCCAGTACTGTGCATTACGGCACCCAGCAATGGGAAAAGGAGAACCAAAAAAAGGAACAAGACTGAGAGTGGAGAGTGAAGGAAAGAGAAAGAAAGAGGAGATGGAGTGAAAGAGAGATTAATCGATAAGAACAGTAATCTTATCAGCGGTTGTGCAATTTGCTGAAGGTTTTAGCTAAGAAGATTCCCTTGTGTAAAAGCAACATTAAAATTTCTACTCTTCTAATTCAAAGCGACAAAACTGAAAACAACAGATCTAGCTATATCCCTTTTTAAAACAGATTCTTTGAGGAATCTGAGTAAGTGAGGTCATCACTTACTCACCCTCATGCTGTTCCAAACCTGTATAACTTTATCTTCATCTGAATTTTCCACCATTGTAATGTATTCACCCAACCAGATTTTCATTGAATTATATACTGTTGTATACACTAAGCAAGTCAAGCAAGTTTGGAACAACACAAGTGTGAGAATGATGACCATGTTTCATTTGAGGTGAACTATCTTAAGTTATTTTGTATTTAATGATGTTGGAGTGCATCAGTGAATCAGCAAGCATTAGCCTTTACAATAAAATGAAAAAAAAAAAAAGAGTCTGTCATGTGCTAAAACTTTTAAGCTTAATAATAACATGGACTCACACATGGTGTACACTTGGAATCAGCACTCCTTGCTGAAAGCAGCTATCAGCAGCTTGCAACAAGCACACACTCTGCAGAGAGAAAGACACTTAAAAAAATTTTAAAAACCAAATGTTTTGGCATGAGAAAGACAGTGGGCATGCTGGCCTAACATTTCTATGATCGCACCTCTGATCTGCAATGAGTCAGCACAGACACTGCCCAATTTACATCAGCATAAAGAAGTCTACACTATTCTCAAAACTGACCATACACTGCAAAATACAGTGAGCTGAGTCACGAAAGAGTTGGAGAGGGACAACAGACAGATATAAAAAAGAGCTAACCGACATACAAACATTTAAAACTCTTTGCAACAACCAAAAGCTTATGACACTTATTAGACTATTATGGCTGCTCGGTTATGACAAAAAAAACATGATCACAATTGTTTTGCCCAATGTTGAGATTACAATTATTTAACATGATTACAGATTAACTTTAAGTTATGAAATAGATAAATTATAAAGAATAAAATCTTTACATGCTGTAATACACTTTGATATGCATTAAAATAAGGTTGAACACTTCACCATCTTGGTATTTTACTAGTTTCATTTACTACAGTACTATAATAGATTTATGATAGTAGATTACATATACAACAATTGTAAACCTAGTACTTCATTATATATACGACAGCTAGAAAATTAAATACACAAACAAATGGAAAAAGTAGCATTTGGAAAAGCGCTTAAATTAAAATGTGATAGACTTCATAGGCCGTACGATTGCTAACAAAAATAACCATCCATCATTCTTAAATCTATGTTCATTGTTTGATAAATTAACAGATTTTAATGTTTAACCCTATGATATGTATATGTGGGTTGAATCATTTACCTGCATTTTAGCTCTTCCAGTTATTCATGAAATATACTGCCTCACAGAAATCCTCACATGCACAAGCTTTTATCATACCCAAGACAAACTTTTAAGACACATTTATGAATTGTTGGATTAGGATGACTACATTGATGCAAGAGGGAGACAGTGAGGGTATGGTTGGGCAGCTACTGGGTCTGTTTGAGTGTGTGATCACTGTTTCCAGATCAGGAACCCTGGAAACCCCTCGAGGGGACCAATATTTTTAGATCATAACATGATATAACATAACACTCTTTCTCTATCTGTTTGCTGCTCATTCTGCACTCACCAACACATACAATAAATATACCACTATAAAAAAAACAATACTATAAAAGAATATAAAATTTATATTTTTTATTATACAAAAAACCATGTAAAATAACATATTTCGAAATAATTATTTAACATAATTTGGACGCAAGCATTAAGGGCAATTTTAACTTCTGCCTCAGTCCAACACCAAAGCCAAAGAAGAGACGCATACCCTACGCCGTAGCCTGATGCGCACCCCTCAAAAAGTGTAAAAGCGTGTCAATTCAATGCAGGACTGCAAGTGCTATGATTGGTGTGCTTGAACCCCTATCTTTAGGTATAAGAAAATTTGTTATTGAGTCGGGTGTACACATACGCATTTCCAAACTAATTACTAAGTTGCGATGGACAACCACGAGCAAGTTTGAATGAAAACCAAGCGTAAGAAATTTGCTATAACTTTGATTTGCTAAGATCAAACCTTCATTGCTTTAGCTACCACGCATAAAGGCCAGCAAGCGACTGACAAGAGCTACACCTCTAACCATGCACTTGGGCCTTTTCAGTGAAAGGCTGGACTTACTTTGCTAAAGCAGTCATCTTTGCCGTTGCAGTCTCCCATGTTCATTTAATGGCACTGGGGCATCTTGTAAATATAATATTTTTGGAAGCAGCCCATCTGAACATCACTTATGTAACATGCAGAGCAGAGCACGGCACTTCTCTCTGATTGTCTGCCTTCCAGCTGAAGAAACAGGTTGAGCTGGGGACGGGTGCTACCCAACAAGACAAAACGTTCATGCCAAACCATAGAAAAAATAAATGTCAACACTGAGTCAATACCCATTCAGACACAAATCAAAGCAAATAACAGGATACATGACTACTGAGCTCCAGGGAATTAACATAATAAAAATCAAAGAGTCTTTTGTTTATTAAAAAAATCTTTAACTTGCTTACTTCAAAGAAAATATGTTCTAATAATAATACAATATGAAACAACACTGCAAATTCTGATCAGGAAGTAGCCAGTAGTTTAAATTGTAGTTTTGCATTATTCATTCATAGTTTTGTTTACTGTGCTGATGTCGTAGATATGCTAAATCAATTTCCAAGTGGCTTGCCAAACACTAGATTTACACACATGCACACGCACGCACACACACACACAAGCGTGTCCTTGCAGGTACATTTAAAACCCTAATCACTGACACACTCATCAATTTGGGGCTAGAGAGGTGTGGTCCTAGTGCGGTATAAAGCTTGTCCTGAACTTTCGAAGGATAAAGAACGTGACTCCTTGTCCGGGTGTGTAACTTTCCGTCATATTTGAATGTGTGGTGGTCAATTTGCATTTAAAATGCAGTCACATACATGAGATCACACCCTGAACTGTATGTCTGCTTCAAGAGGAAAACAAAGAGTGGTCGTAGCTGCATCACCACAACATGACGCACAGGTCCTCATTTTTCCCTGTATGACCCTGCATCACTATCCCTGTATGACTCATGAGCGTGTGTCGACACACAGCAGACAGCATGTTTTCCCTAACCAAATGAAGAGTTGCCCTCCTCCTCAGCCATACTAAACCAGGAGTGTCTATTATAGGGGACCAGTGTCTGCCCATCTATACACCAATCTTTCAATTTATTTCTGGAATCAGACCTTTCCAATTAAAAAGATCTGATATTATCAATCAAGAACTGACAACATAATGATAAGTGATCTATTAGTTTATTAGTTAGAGGGGTTGAACAATAAGAATTCCTACATCATTTACTCATCCTCCTGTCATTTCAAACCTCTAAGATCTTATTATTCTGAAGAACACAAAATAATACATTTGAAGGGATGATGGGGACTGGCGCCGTTTGCTTTCATTGTGCCCATACTCTAAAAGTGAATGGGTTATCTTTAAAATATCTTCTTTTGTGTTCGGCAGAAAAAACAGCCATACTGCTTTGAAATGTCAAGAGAGTGAGTAAATGCGTTTTTATATACATGGGTAAATTCAATCTAAGGTGCAAAAGTTTTTATGGAATGTTTTGAAAAATGTATGCTAATAAAAAACTTGACTAAACATGACTAAATCAGACAAAATTATTGTATCATCATATGATCTTGGTTGTGTGCCAATAAAGAAATTCAGAATAAATCCTGAACATGAAATTACTCCTAACTCGCTACGTAACTGGCCTTAATGTATTTAAAGATCAAGAAATGACAAGATGGGTAAAAAAAACCTTACATTATCAACCAGTTGCATTTGAAGGATGTTAATGACATGATGAGCCTTCTGTATCGGTTTTTAACTTTTCCAAACAAACATTATGCAGTTCTTTAGCATTGAAGTATGTAGATCATATAAGGCAATAAATATGAGAGTTTGACATGCATCTCTACATTACATCTCCCACTAAAACCTCTGCTCAGACTGAAATAATAGGATGGTTTTGCCCAATAGTCACTTAAGTAACCAGGGCATTCCTGAGTCAACACCCTAAACAAACAGCATAAGGAATAATACCAAGCAAAATCTCTAAAATTATATATAAGTTTGTCAAAAAAAATAAAGGAGACTTTTACGGAAAGTTTAGCCAGTTTTAGCTATTTGACTTTCGTGTCAGTATATCTGCTGACTGTCTGCTTAATCTCTCACAAACTTTTGCTTGTTTCAGAACTCTCACCTTACATCAGAACCCAACATCAGAATAAGGTGCAAACACACCTTAAACACACACACCTCCTTAACAAACATCCCTGTGCTATTCTATAAATGATGTTTAAATGTCAATCCATTTGCTATTTGCCCGTTAGTACCTTTGCCACGATGTCGTTGAAGCCGGACTACCGGACGCCCGGTCGGTGTGGAACCATCTTGCTCCTCCTCATTGACCTGTTGGACAGGCTGCATCCCCAAACGCTTCATCCTCAGCAAGCGAGGGCCTGTATCCCGCAACCACACTCCCCCAGAGTCCGTCGCAGGCATCCCGCTGTCCCCCGAAATGACTGTGGGAACGAGGCTCTTGAGGAATTCCATGTTTGCACTGTGACACTTTCAGTACAGGCGCCTGTGCTGGCGCACAGTGACCGCTCTTCCACCCACCATCACCTCTCAGGAATCAGGCTCGACAGTAACCAGACAGATGACCACGGAACACTCCTCCACCCGCGCAAAACAACGGCCTGTCACACAATGACTTCACCACAATTTACTCTTAGTTGCCTCACAGTTATTAGTCGAACTGTCTAGCTATACAGCGAATCGAGACTAGAAAAAGAAAGTTCATACGATCTGTGGGACATGAAGCACTTTGGTCGTGGTGCGCCAATCATCGCCTTAAGTTCATAGCTGTCATTCAGTTCTGATGGAATGAAGTGCAAGCAAGCACCTGGAGATCCAGCCAAGTGTGATTCCACCTGTCTGTTTTTACATGCTCCTAAGAACGTATCCAACACCTTACTACCTACTTACTACCTGTCTGTTCATGCAAGATCACTTAGATGGGATGATCTGATGACAGTGGGTGGAGCTTTTCAGGTCAAGCGCTATCAGGGCAGAGCCAAGACGTGTCCAACAGGGGATATGTCCTCACGGGAGTATCCAATCAAAACAGAGCTGCCTACAACTACGTTCAGACTTTCTTAAGAAGGAGGGAAAAAGGCTCATCCATCAGAGATGGCAAGGGAGTGAATAACAAAAAGTAAGAAGGCGTGGTGCCTTCAGCATGCTGCCATGCTCTGATAAGTTTTATCAGGCAATAAATTAACGCTACTCTTCCCACAACACACACACACACGAAATACATTGCAAGCTATGACACACTCAAAAACAACTTTAACTTCCCCTTCATATTTCCTTTAAAAAACCCAATAGGGCAAAAATAACTCAATTGTAATGTTGCAGACCAACAGTTTATTAAAAGAAAAACATTTCATATATATAAACACAGACAAACGCGACAGTTTCACTTCCCCTTTGAAGTAGAGGATCATCTTGTGGCTTGTTTGTCCTGTTTGACTGCTTATGAAATCAACTATGCCGTGTCAGACTTTGCAGTTAGATATATGCATACAAAAATACAAAAACATACTCACAAATATTGCAACATGTAAAATGGATACTGCAATTTAATACAATAAATACAGGGGAAAAGATTGCTACGGATTTGGTCAAAAACGAAAGGTGTCCTGAGGTAAATTGATGGAAATGTGCAGCGTTTTGCATAAAGTAGGTCTTTGAGTGCTGACTCGCTGAAACATATTCAAATAAAGCGGCTGCTTTCTCTGACAGTGGGTATTGGAATAATGGCACAAACTCGTACTCTCTGAACCCCCATTCATTCCAAGCATTACCATTGATAGAACCTGGCAAAGGTAGATTTTACATTTACAGTTCTTCCACAAAATGTACTAAGCTGTACCATTTGTAATGCCTATCCTATGCTTTGAAACCTGAAATGGCCAATTCCATAGTTTTTGCTTTATGGACATAAAAACGCTCTTAGAATGTAATTATTACAAGTACACTTCACCACATGTTTATATGATACAAAACACTTGTTGATAGAGCTTAAACATCATGACAAAAGTTCTGTCTTCACAGTTTTCTATTTTAAAAAAGTAAAATAAACTTGCATTATGGACACACAAAAGGAAAATAAATCTTAGGAGACAACAATTGCTTAAGATTTATTGGACTTAAAATGTACAACCCAGAAGCAACAATATCCAACAAATGGCCAGGGGATGGCTCTTTATAGAACATGAACTAATTACTAGATTTTTATTTTTTGAGCATGTTTTTGAGCAAAATGTAGCCATTACCATTACCAGGATGTGGCAATGCTGAAAATAGCCCTAGCTTGACTATGAAAAATAATGTTCTATAAAGTAAGACCCCACATGGTTAATTGAACTCCCAAATGTGGACATAAATATTCTATAAACCTTTGGCAAGAACTCAATATTTTCATAGTAATGTTGACATTTTCACAGCAATGCCCAGAGGCATAGTTAACCAAAAATTTAAAATCCTGTCATTCTCTATACACCCTTACATTTTTCAAAAACTGTAAATGACTATTTTCCGTAAAACTCAAAATAATATACATTGACTTTTGTGTTTATACACACAGGGGCCACTGTGCAAAAAAGAAACTTCTTACCAAGCATTTATTAATTGTTTTTACTAATATCTTTTTTCATAAATCAAGGTACATTTACTTGAAAAGCAAAGTGACCCAAGATATTTAAATATTGTTTATGTAAGAAAATGTTAAACATTTAGTCAATGTATGTTAAAAACAAGCTAAATAATTTTGTAAATGAGGTGAGACATTGAGTTTATTGAAATATTATTATTTAAACAAACATCTTTTCTAAAACAAGACAAAAATTGTGTAAATCGTTTTAAGATGTTTTAGAACTGTTATATAAGTCAATATAAAATGCTTAGTGAGTCTTTTTTCCAGGGCAGCATTGATTGGTTGGTAGAATTTTTCAAAATATATTTTGTTTACTACAGAAGAAATAAATAAGTAGTGAAAGGAGAGTTGGACAGTTTTTGTTGCTTGGGACAATCTGGCTTCCACAGTACCACATTGAGGACTGAGTGATCCAGAAAAATGAAATGACCTCAGCCACATACAGAACAGTTCCTGCTGTGGCCCAACATAACCTTATTAAAGACCCAGAAGCAAATACCTAGAACACCAGAGTAAAAAAGTGAACATGCGATTCACAGGAAATGCTCACACCCTTGAGCTCTGTGTGAACATGTCAGACCAAGACGATACAGTGTCAGTTCCTTCAGTGTAAGAAGACAAACTATGTAAGAAATAACCTGGAAAAACTCTTGTTTTTGTTCACAACATGCAACTTATTAATGTGTTATATACGTGTAATATCATGTGTAATACGATTCTATAGAAATTTGATTTATTGTCCAACAAAGTTGTTATTTTAGTCTTAAATAACAGGCAAAGGAGAATAATAAGTTCAGACTGAACCTGAAGTTGACTGTTTGTGTGGGTACATGGTCGCATATGTTAATCCTTTAAATCTTTTTACAAGCCTGCCCTCTAGGGGTGCCCAATAAGCAATGCAAACAAATAACAAAACGCCATGCCGCAAGATGCATAATGGCTTCAACTGCATCTACCCCAATGAATACCCATTAGTAACGTATAAAGACACATGTTATTATTTAAAAGGCCATCACATGATGTTTTAATAAATGTTTTGAGTGATCACAGGATGTTAACTAATCTGAGTCTCTGACACGGCTGAATTGATCAAAGTTGGTGACATGAAAGAATAACACATTTGTCTGGTAATTTACTAACAGATTTTTGTTAAACCACACTTTGCTGTCAAACACACAAGCACACACATGGCTGGTGCTAAAACCCTGCCAGCATTACTGATAAAAAACATAACCTTTAACCTCAACCCTGACCTTTAAAGTCTGTCATCTATCTTTCAAAGAATGAGTAAAGGAACTAATACAATTGACGGATGAAGAAGAAGAAAGTCAACAAGTGTGAAAATATGAATATATGACAAAATATGCTTTCCAGCTAGGCAGCTTACTAGCCACATTGGTATAATTTGGTTACAGTTTGGGGCTTTGCCTTCCTATCTGACTCAAAGGGCATCTTTATCTACAAAAGGAACGTGGGTCAATCTGTCAGTATCTGTAACCACAGTGCATTGGTGCAGGTGGACTGATCTCACAACAAACACCACATTTAGCATACAAGTATGGTAAAAAAAGAAACATGCTATTGGTCTCCAGCTCTGTATTTGGAAAAGCAGAATGGACCGGTGGTGTGAGAAAGAGCATTTCAAGGCTAAGTAAATATATTTTCATAATGTTTTTTTTTTTTAAACCTTTCTGTCTATGGTAAATTTTTTATAACAACATTGCACTGGCAAGAAAAAGGAACATTAAGGGGATAGTTCACATTTAAGAGAAGATCTTTTTAGAAATTAACAGCAACATACTTCAAAATATCTGTTATGAAATCAGCATAGGAATGTGGGGAAGCAAAATAGGGGAAGCATAGAAACAATGCTCTACATGAGTCTCGTACAGCAACACAAAAAACAGCATGGGCAAAACAGGAAAACCAGCTCACATGGTAAAAGGACATCAAAACCGGTCCTAAATCAGTACTTTAACCTTATAAAGTACCAACAATGCTTGGCTCTCAAAAGCCTGAATGATTCAGGATCGGTTTCCAACAGAACAATGATGTCTTCTACCACATCAAGTCCTACCATTGTATCGTCACATCTCTGTTAACAATCTATTTTCTTAGGAAACGGTCTTTTGCTCAAATACTGGTTCGTTACAGATTGTTCCTGAATCATATTTCCTGTCTTGCATAGCCCTGGTTTTTCACAGGATGTTGTTTTAAGCATTCAAGAAACATAGAACTCTATCAAAAGATCCTTTGCATGTATTAACAATGCACAATAGTTTTATTACTTTTCACAGTACTACTGGTGTTAGGATTGATAGACACTTTTTTTAAGGGATGAAGCTGTCCTCAGTTTAGAATCTAAGAAACACATAAAGACAATGTATGATGTCAATGATTTTTTTAAACCGGTAGATCCTCTGGTTGAAAGTGATGTACAAGACATATAATAGGGCACAAAAGTTAAAGTACATAATGAAATCTCTTTGGTTTATTTTTTTTTAAATTATGGTTATAGAAACTAGAAAGTAAAAAGAACAAGAAACAGAGCAACAGATGAACATTTGAAAGGTTTACCCACACAATGTGTTCCACTTGACAGGGTCTTTAATCAACACACTAAACTAACTCAACTCATTTACCAAACTGGCTGACTCAGGGCTAATGTGTCGGTGAAACATCCCACACAGTTTCTGTGAACTCTAACTACAGTTTCTTTGGATCTAACACATGGAGGTCTTACATTAGAGGTCTTACATCAGGCACCGGCCCGTTATTTTGAATGGAACGGAAGTGATATTAGAGGCGAATCATTTTATACAAATACATATTTTGAATCATGTCATGTCATTTACTACAGTACATTGACTTTGTGCATGTTATTAAGATAAAAATATTTATTTTGTTTAAAATAACTAAAGGAGTAACATTTTTGTTTTAAACACATTCAGTCTTTGCCTTTTTAAGTATGCAAAAAATGTAAAATGGATGTGTAAAAATTCCTCCCTCTAAATCCTTAAATGCCCCTATTCTACTCATGTAAGGGGAAAGTTCTCCCCAGTATAAAAATAAAATTCAGGCTCTGTTTAGAGGAACACGTTCGGATTCTTTACACAACGCCAGGATGTTGTGCACAAGGTCAGACAACTGTGTTTTTGTGAAGAAATCAGTACAGAGCCGTGATGTAACTTCCATTCGGCAATTCTGATTTTACGCATGTCAGCATCCACAAAAGTCCGCTCCCAGTGCCTTCTAACTACGGCTAACTGCGCCTGCTTAACTCTGGTGGATTCATTTCATCGTTTTTGAGAAAATATTGAAAACACATAAAATCCGCTAGAGGCAAAACAAAAAGGTGTGGCATACATACCCAAGGGCCATAGAGCTTATGGTAGGGGGTGTTGTTCTAAACTGAGCTGCAGGCCAGCAGGGTCGGTTCTCGTCAATCTGGTGAGTAACAAAAACGAAACAAAGTATGAGTCTTACTTTATAGAACATTGATGAGTTAGGCGACATTAGGCAACAATTTAACCAAATCCATCAATGAGGAATTAAATCATTTAACTAACATCAAAGCAAAAATCTCTTTCATAAAGGTCAGCATGAAAATGAGAAGTTCGGTTATTTCAGCAATCTTAGACATGTGTATATGCAAGTTATTTCCTCTTAGACATATAGGCCAAGCACACAAATAAATGATTTCAGGTTGTTCTGCAATGCTGAAAGGTGAAATCTACCTAAACCAGGTCTGAATGCCTTTCTCTACACTAAGTCTGTTCCACACCACAATTTGTTCTGATAGTGATCCGCTCAGTGGGACAGAAAGATAAGTTACTGTTCAAAAGTTTTGTACATGCATGTTTACATCGACCACAAAACGCTGCACAGAAAACCATTGAAAAACTCTATTTACATACAAACTATACCAGTAACAATTTAAAAAAGCAAAATATTTTAAGGTCAATTTGTAAAAATCAACAGCATGTAGTGGTGAGATTACAACTAACTACTAAGCCCAGCCCTCCCTTTTGAAAGCACTACAGAGGCTGTCAGTGAAAAAGTTTTTGATTTTTTGGCAAAAGGAGAATTCATTTTTGATACGCACACTGTAGAGCGGTTTGTACATTAAGGGCTACTGTAGAAAAATAGCGGCAAATCCATGTAAGAGGACTCACGCTGCAAGTAGATAGAAATAACTTATTCTTATGTAATAAAACGTAAAAATCTTTCAAAAGACACTTTGTTTGTTTACAGAATAAACCTTTAATTCTACTAATACAAATATAGTTTGTTTAAAATTAGAACATGAAATATTTTTTACTAACCTGGTAAACCTTCAGCAAGCAACATGTAAAAAAGCTCTGTGTGCTCTCACTCCAAAAAGTTGCATCAAACCAGTTAATCAGATAATGTGCTTGCCAGATGGAGAAAGTGCTTACCAGTTTTCTATGTCATATGCATCAGATGGTCTGTTAACAAACTATAAGCATGCCGTCTGAGGCTGGTTGCCTCTGACTGAAACTGAGCCAGGATTACAGTACTCTCCCTAGCAGTAAACTAGAGATTACCGCCTCCCTCAACCATCCGTTTGTCCGAGAGGAGGTTACGTAAACTCGGTTAATGTCTGTCCATCACACACAAGCACAGAAATAGTGACCACATCTGATACACAACATGCTGCCAAAGACTTATTTATGGGAGTGTTAAGTGTAAGGCAGACTACCTTTGTCTCAATAGCTATAATTACAACTCAAGGCTTATGTGGTGCTTCAATGACACTGCGGTTTAATCAGGAAATGATACACATTTACACTAAACATTAAATTAAAGAGAAAAACAGGAACCACACAGCAAAATTCAAGAGGAATGAACCGAACATAAGACAATAAATGACCTTTGATTAGGATTAAAAGTAAGCGAAGTGTAAGTGCCAAAAGCCTTGTGGTTTGTGCGTCAATATATAATGCCAGGGCACTTGAGGCCTGACCCAAGTTCGATTCCCGTCTCAAGCGTCCTTTGTGGGACCCACCCCCTATTTATCCAATACTTTCCTGGTTGTTCTGCATTGTCCTTTAAAAAAGATAATCTAAAATACATCTTTAAGTTTGTGCTATATTACAGTCTACATTTCAAGTACATTATTATTTTCATTGTACCAAATTGACATTTTTATAATTGCACAATTCATTGTTTTCCCTATAAAAAACAGAAGTTTGCTTATTGTAAGTCATGTAAGGTGAATAAAATGTCATACATGTTATTTTTACCTAGTGATCTATTAATAATAATAATAGGTCCACTGCAATTAAATAACTTAAAAAGCCCTAAACATAACACAGACTACACACAAAATTAAGAAACACAGCAGCAACTGTCGTTCGAGTTAAATGACACACATTCACAAGCAGCCTTCCCTCTAAGCAACTTCCTGTTACACCGAGACAGCCACAAAAAAAGAACTAGTTACTCACCACCAAGCTTCATCTTTTAAAACTATTCTCACACAGACAACTCTCAGCTGTCAATCTTTCAGACGATCACATCTGCACAGCGACTAATGTCTGGGACCCCTGAACATTCTCACACATCAGCCTTCAGTCTCAAACCAACTAATTTCCTTAGACAATGTCTTTACAAGTGATAACAAAACTTTTACAGTAGAACACACACAATGAGCTATTTTCCCAGGACAAGGAGGGGCTTGTTTTCTTTGGCAAGGCCAAGGGCGAGAGGCTGTAGCCAAGCAGTAACAAGAGGGAAAAGCATCTGTCCATGGCCGAGCTAAACACACACATACACACACACCCACAGTGAATTTACAATCATAGATCAGCTGTTTAAATGATGGTTAAACCGTCAACAGCAGATATTTTAAAAAAGTTGGTAACCAAAAAGCAATCGCACCAATTCACTTCTATTCACAAAACCAATGTTGAGTTTAACAATGTATGTGGACTTTATGTTTTATGCATGAATAGGAGAATATATTGGGTATAATCTTATGCAATTATTTGCCAATTGCAATAAATTACATCAGATTCTAGTAAAATACGCACATGTAGATAGGAATGTCTTTAGAAGGACAGTGTGAAGTGAAATAATCTGTGAAAAAAAAGTGTCATGTTTTAGAGTAAAAACTCAACGTTGGAAACTTGAAATGTGGATAAGGTAAGGTTGAGGAATGCCAAGAGTTCCAGTGACTGATACTGAAAGAAGATCAGTGTCTATAGTGCCTTGAGGTAAAATTTCTCTGCTGAACTCCAGGACAATGCATCCAGAAGAATGGAGAAAAACAAGGTCTCAAGAACAAATCATTCCAGGTCTCTGTTTTTTTCAGTGAGGTGATAGATGGGGAACTACTGATTCAAGGAGAATATTCGGTACGAACGTTCATTGTCCCTCATATTGAACGTGACTTTCATGCGACAAACCATTCCCAGTTCGCAAAGCGAAGAGACAGGCCGTCTAATAAGGCTCAGGAGCAAATTATCATCTTCAGTTGCTGAAAAAACGCTGGAATGCATCAGTGCCCATTAGTGCCAACTGGCTTACCGGCGAGTAATAGCTGATGGCAAAAAAAACTGTAGCCCTTGATTGGAAAGCGCGGTTTGGCGGACATGGTTAAATTGGTACTAGCTTTTATTGAGGCATTCAGACAGGCCATGGTTCTATTAGTTCAGGCTGTTTCTATTAAATCTTTAGAATAATTATTATTGTTATTATTAACATAATTAAATTAGACTACAGTTGATGACAACATTTATAATTGTTTTAACTCGATTATTAAGTTGTGTTTAAACCTTGTTTAACATTTCCTTTGTGTAGGTGTTAGTACCTGTAAACAATCTGTGAAGTTTCAAATCTTCACGATATAACAAATTACCTTTTTCAGATGTCTTGGACTACAAACGCCAGGATTATAGTCACCCAGTTACTTCCGTGACGTGTTGTCAGATCCCTGTTACAGAAGTAACTGGATTCACATGATGTTGCCTCCTTACTGTGGGTGATGCAGTAACTGAAAGCAGAGTTGACAAATAACAGTAGACTAGACCGTATGACCATTCAGAGAAAAATTGGAAGGTGGTTCTTAAAAAGTCAGGAAGGGTCAGATGTGTTTAGGTTATATGTAAATTTTACTAAGATTTTAGAAATCCATTTGTGATTCTTTGGAATATTTTTTTTTAAACGCATTGACACACATCTGCATGTAATAGTTTGTTTTAGATACATATCACAGTGACAGCTGAAGTTCATGAACGAATACACATTTGCATTATGAACATCATCAGGCTTTCTGTTTTGCGCAGTGGCATGGAGCTCATATCCCTATACACATATATATACATACAGACAGACAGACAGACAGACAGACAGACAGACAGACAGACAGACAGACAGACAGACAGACACACACACACACACACAGTTGAGGACACAAACAATACAATTGTAAGTATGTTTATCAACATCCTTGTGGCACTTAAATCTTTGTTCAAAGACACAATTGAAATAGAATAACAGAATAACAGCTTATCGATATGTAGGTCATAGAAATGAGCTCATCATAACATCTTCCACATCCCATCTTTAACAACTGTGTAAAATAGTTCCAGAGAACATAAAACAACTCATGCTCACAAAATAGCTGATAAGAAAATGGGTTCAACTTTATTAACCAATGTTTGGATATGCATGCAAAACACAAGATTATGTTCCCTGAAGTCATACTTGCAAAAGAAATAAACTAGATCATCGCTCTGACCTTTGGAACTGAGAGAGAGCAAGAGAGCGAGAGAGAGAGAGAGAATTACTTTAAATTACTTTAACTTGTAATACCCACTGTATGACAAAAGACTAAAACATATCAAATAGCATTACTAACATGTGTGGCAGAAGTTTTTGTAAAATACGGAAAAAGATTGTGTCACACGGCAAAAGCGTGAGAGTTGGCAGCACTGCTGTTTGATGGATAAAAGATATAAAAAATATTGCCAGGCTGGCAAGCTGACATTGACTTTCTCTTAAAAATTTCCTCGCTGCTTGCAGGCTTGGCACTCATCTGGCATGCCCTCTAATGTCACATGGCAATGACGAACAAAACACGCGAGCAATGCAGCGGGGTAGATTAGATAGTTTGTATGTTAATCGTAGCACGTTACAGTATCAAACCATAGGCTATTTTAGATCTGGGGTTGAGCAGATTTAAAGGAAATTATTTAACGCTATAATGAAAATTTTCTACAATCGATACATACCATTTTAGTGCCCAGCCCTACAGCCCGAACTTACACATAAGAAGCAACTACTGACATTATCAATAAACAAAACAACCCTATCTGCTTTCATCTTACCTCTATAAATCCATTTCCTTCACTCGCTTGCATGCTGACATGAGTTAAAGGTAATCTCTCATCTTAACTAGCTGTGAGAGGGAACCAGACGGACAGAAATCATGCAGGCATGCGTGAGATGAGAACCTGTGCAGTGATTAATTGTGAGGGGAACACTGCTCACTGTGTTGGGCTCTAGACTTAGGAAGAATGCCGGTCTGGGTTGGACAGAACCTGCAGCCGAGACATTAATAATGCATTCTGTTCCCCAGCACACTGATAGAGCTACTGCGGTCCTTTACACCAGATGTCCCAATCCTCCTGCACCCAATGATAAACTCACATACATCAACATTGCCTGCAGGACTATGTGTTTTCACAAAATTTTCTTTATGTTTTGGAAAAAATATTGGTATATAATAAAGAATAACCAAGTATAGCATAGTATCGCTTTCGACTCATTAAAAGTCATACATAACCTGCAGTTCAATGAGGAAGCCAGCGATGCTCAAAGTATAGTCTGTGAGAAAGTAAGTTGTGACTTCATCCACATATGTGAAGCTCACAAATCCTGACATTACCATCTCCCAAAGTATATTGGATGCACAATAAAGGCGGCACATCCTAATATTGATTTGTGCATGTTCACAAAGCGAATCTAAATCTTATCCCTGCATAGACATTATGGTCTTTTTTTACCTAGCTTTATCTAGGGGAATACTGGGTTAATTTTCTTGCAAATCTCAGAGAGCCATCTAACAGCAGACCCGCAAGGTCACCGCGACAAACCATCAGCAAAGTAGGCGTATGGAAAATCTGTCCAGGACTGTCGTCCGCAAGCCTCACAGGATTGTGGCATACATGATTTCTAGAAAATCCAGTTCTCTACAGCCTGAGTTCCAAAATACCCACATAAGCATTAAAATGCCACCTACACTAGACCGACTGACCTCGCTTTGTACAAAGCCCTTCTTCAAAGCCCTAACTATATTTCCTTTTTCACTCCTTCATGACCAAGTACAGAGGTGCTCAAGGGGAAAAAGTGGAGAACAAGAGACACATAGAATGAGATCCCACACACATACACCATCTTAAATGACCAGTTCAGTTTATGTTGTGATTACGACTTTAATAATGTGTAAATCAAGTGGGTTTTAAAACACTTGAACCTCAGGCAAACTTAGATTGCAATTATTATGCATGATTAGACACTGGAAGGCAAAATAATTATTGTCTTTTCCCGCCCCTGTAAATGACAAACTGATCCTCCAGGATTACAACCATACTGCTCTATATATCTACTTATTTATGTAGGACTAATTACCATGAGGCATAAGTTCCAGCGAGGAGGCAATTACAAATACAAATCTAAAATAGGATGGTATACAAGTCGATCGATCAAAAAACTACTGTCACCAGAAAATGCTTTTGCAAAAATTATGAGAGAAAAGTTCTTGAAATTTTCAAGCCGGTATTGGCAACTGCTACTTTTACTGAGGGAAAATAGTACAATTTGAAGATTATGTTTCATTATATCAATATCTTTAAAGAGATTACCCAATGGATTTACCCAAAATGTGTCAATTACTTGTTTCCTTTTCATTTTAAACCTTTATGACTTTCTTTTGCAGAAAGAAGATATTTGGTGGAAAGTTGGTAACTTAAAGGCAGTGGCACCCATTTACTCATAAGTAATGTGAGTAAAAGGGTTCCAAACATTCTTCAAAATATCTTGTTTTGTGTCCTTTAGAAAGAGGTAAAAAAAAGTTTTAAATGACAAGAAGGTGAATAAATGACAAAACTAATTTCATTTTTGGGTGAACTTTAATCTACATAATTCTGATAGCGTAGATATGAATCTATTGAAATAGATAATACAATTATATATAGAGAAAACATGTGATGATCAACACTAGACATTCAATGTGCATCTCTTTAATAATTGAACAGCATATATATTAAAACACTTTCCGAAAATAATAAGTGTATCTTTCCATTATGTGGTTGCTATAGCCGTGGTTACAGAATTCTGACTACTGTTGGGCATATGACAGAGTGGTTGTTAGGGTGTTCTGGGTGACCTACTGACCAAAGTCAACAAAACCTAAAGTTTAGTTGCTTAAAAAAGTAACCACACAAAACATTAATATGTGTACAAGTCTGCCATGAATTACTCATTCTTTAGTTGTTGCAAAACTTTATTTGGAAGAATGCTTGTATGAAAATAGTATGAACATTTACAATAGTAGTGAAAAGTATACCGGTATGTCCTACATTCTTTCAGAATGTATTATTTTTCGTTTTAAGGAGATGTAAGACGAGTTTCTGCCACTCTCATGTTAATCTTGAGCTCCTGTGGTGTAGAATTGCGTTTTTTACATCTCCAAAAATACTTTTTGGTTTCCTCACATTTACTAAAGACCGATACACCTTTACGGCTGTTCCCGGAAAACAGAACTCCTGCGGGCGACCTGTGAGCAGTGCCAATCTTCTAACGAGGGCTTCACCTGGAAGGTGCAGATTTATGATCATACTCTTCTGCGCTCTCTGACTGTTGCGTGGCAGGATTTACAGGCATATGGACAATAAATAACTCGTGATTTCATGACGTCAACAAGTTGAATATTTAAAAAAACGTTCCGAAACCTTTGGCTGTATTGGAGGAGTGTATTGAGAATAGAAATACTACATGTGTATTATTCGGTCTTTAACAAATGGATCACGTTAAACATGAGACCTTAACATGTTGCATGTTAACAGTGGGAAAGGGGTATCTATTTGGTTACAAGCATCTTTCTTTGTGTTTAAACGAACATGTTAATACGGATTTGAAACACCTGAAAGTTGCTAAAATAATGACAGAATTTTATTTTTATGTAAACTATCCCTTTATACCTGCCATTATAATACAATATATTATATACTTGGCATTATAGGGTTGTTCAACTTCAAATAACCATGGTGTCAAATAACTATTTAAACTAGGGATGGGCGTTTTGGGCAAATATCACATTCGAATATTTGAGCTCACAAAAATCGAATATTCGAATATTCGTTTATTTAAATTACGTTTATGAGACTGACGTCATTTTTCAGTAACATTTATTGTTTCCGTCATTTTTGAACAAGCTTTTACACAATAAGCTTAAACATTAAACTACATCGTGTTTTGTAGCTGAAAACCTTTAACAAAGTGTGCATACAAACAAAAAGAAGAGAGCAAAAGCAAAAAAAAAAAAAAAACGTAAATAAAGCCGCCTGCAGCAATTAGGCTATTGTACAGAACGTAGCCTAAGCTACATTTAACTTTAAACCTTTTAAACTGTCAGCAAATCTTTTTTGCTTTCTATTGTTAACATGTTCTTGTTAAGGAACACAAACATGTCAAAATGATCGGGGAAAGTCGGCTCCTTACTCTGTTAACAGTAAGACCGGCTGCGGAGAAAACGCGCTCTGACGGCACAGAAGTGTCCGGGATACACAAGTAATGCTGTGCTAAAGTTTTGTGAAGCGCTTATGAAGTTTTCATCCACCACTGAATGGGATCCTCATCTGTATGTGTAATGTTGTATAATGGGATCCTCATCTGTATGTGTAATGTTGTATACTGGGATCCACGTCTCCAGCAACAACTGTTCCCACTCGTCTCGGCGTGATTCTCTGTAATCATCGCTTAAGAACTGGCTCAACCTTTTCCGACGAGCGGGCATTGCCGCAACCTCTTGATGCGCGCGCCTCTCGCATGAAGGAAAATGCTCTGATAATGTTTAAAAAGTGTTTTTCTTACTACTTCTCTCATGTGTTCTCCGAGGAACCTGAGATGTTTGTGTCGAGGGTCTAGGGCGGACGCGAGAAGAGGAGTTTTCCCTGCATTCGAATAGCATTTTTATTAATCGAATAATTACAGCAGACCGAATATTCGACTATCCGTGCACACCCCTAATTTAAACACTTGCTTATCAGCCAGATTTCTGACCCACAAAGACCTTTTATTTTGCTTTTAAAAAGTCCAGCTTCCTGCTCATGATTCTAAATTAGAAGCACCTGTTTGTGGTCATTAGCTGTTATAAAGCCACCTGTGCACACCACAATCAGTCAAAAGTCATAGTAGAAACATGGCCAGAACCAAAGAGCAATTACCAAGCAGCTTGGTGAAAAAAGAAACTGTTGGAGCAGTTGTCAGAAAATGGAGGATGCTAATGATTAGTGTCAATGTCCCCAACAGAGGGGGGTGACTGGAGCCCCACAGAAGATCTCTCCTCGAAGGGTATCAATGGTGCTAAAAATGTGAAGAATCAGCCCAGAGCTAAATGAGAGGGGCTGGTCAATGCGGTGAAGAGAGCTGGGACCACCGTTTCCAAGGCTAATATCATAAATACAGCAAGACGTCATGGTTTAAAATCATGCATCATGCTGAAGGTTCCCCTGCTTAAGTTAGCCCATGTTAAGGCCTCGGAAGTTTTACAGGGTCGATTAAGAAGTTTCAGAGGAATCATGGGAGAAAGTCCTGTGGTCAGATGAGACCAAAGATTGGTCTCAACTCCATTTGCAGTGTTTGGAGCAAGAAGAATGATGAGTATCATCCCAATAATACCATACCTACAGTGAAGCATGGGGCAGAAGCATCATACTCTGGGGATGTTTTCTGCACAGGGGAGAGGATAAGTCTTGGGTCAGTCGTGTTCTGGTGTTAGAGAGTTGGACTTGTAAGCGGAAGTTTGCGGGTACGAATGACAGTGTCAGTAGACAATGACTGAAGTGTCCTTGAGCAAGACACCATACCCCTGTTTGCTCTGCCATGCTGAGTGACCACTGCATAATACTGTAAGTCGCTTTGGATATAAGCGTCGACCAAATGAATAATTGTAATTGAGGTACCCTGTTTTAAGGAGAAGATAAACAGGGCCATGTATTGTGAAAACCTCCTCTCAGTCGGAGCACTAAACATGGGTCGTGGCTGGGTTCTCCAACATGACAATAACCGGGAGCAAAACAGCAAAGAAAACCAAGTAGTGGCTCCGTAAGAAGCATATCAAGGTTGTAGAGTGGCCTAGCCAGTCTCCAGACCTAAATCCCATTGAAAACTTTGGAGGGAGCTGAAACTTCGTGTTGCACAGCTATAGCCCCGGACCCTGACAGATCTAGAGAAGATCTGTGTAAGGACTGGGCCAAAATCCCCCCAGCAGTGTGTGCAAACCTGGTGAAGAACTACAGGAACCGTTTGACCTCCGTACCGTTAACAAAAGCATCTGTACCAAACAGAACTTTTTCTGACTCGCGTCATCAAACTCTTATTTGACAATAATTTACAAATAAATTGTAAGAATCATACAAAACGCGATTCTCAGAATATTCTTTTCGGATTCTGTCCTCGTTTAAAATGCACCAATGCTGACAACTCTCCCCTTCATGATTTCTAAGTAGGAGAACAAGCAAAATCAAAGGGTGAACAAATACTTTTCGACCACACTGTATCTACAACACTCATAAAGTCAAACATGAGTGCAATAATCTCCTGTGTCTGTCTCCCAAAATCCCACTTCAGTAAGGGAGTAAAAGAGAAGAATGTCCACCTCTCAAAGCTCACATCAGGAGGTGTGAAGTCTTCTCTGCACACTGTTGAACATTCTGCTGTCTCACCAAATGCTGAAAGGCTGTTAGCATCATTTATGACTCATGTGTATGTTTGTATAAGACACCTTATAAACACCAGTGAACCTTTTATGGGATTTTATGGGGCAGGGAGCAAAAAAAGAGGTGTCTGGATGACCAATAATGAATGCCTGCGGATTAACCCCTAAACCAGAAGTAAAGTGTAACACACTACAAATAAAGTGTAAACACAGTTGGGTATCCTCCAAACACACTAATTTAACATTAAACATGCATTTGCAAATCAACATTGTGTCACTATTGTTAATTGAACTTTTAATGGGATTATTCCACGCAAGTTTCCTGTCTCTCCACTCCAAACGTGACGTCACAGTAAGATTATAACACGTTTTTAGGATTGTAAACACATTATTACACATTTTTAGGATTTTAAACACATTATTACACGTGTATCCTCGAGATTGTGTGACACTAAACTGCTCTCGTGTTCAAATGGAGCTCAACATAAGTGCCTGCTAATAACACAGACAGAAAAGTGCACACGTGTAGACAGTATGTAAGATTAAGTGAAAGATTGCTCTTTATGTCCAAATGTCAGAGATTTGAGGTTTAATAAATACAAATAAATTCAAATTGGCCTTTCTTACCTTTGCGAGAGCAGCTGCGCTTTTCCTCGTCCGTTAGCCTGCACGCGCTAACGCTGAGGAGCCGTTGACTATTCTCTCCAAAACATGAGACGGGCTCGAGTTTTACAAAAATAAACCCTTATATCCGTTAACGTGTGCTCTTCTCGCGCTGTTTGAGATCTTTAACGTTCTCTTGTCGCGATTTTTCGCTAAACACCTCAAACTCGACGAATGACAACGTGCCCTCCTCCCCGCGCATCCGATTGGAGCAGTGCGAGCTAACGGCTTTGACAATCCGACCATCTGATTGGAGAGCCGCGGTGTCAAGATTGCGGAGCGTCTAGCGGCGTTCTATTGGCTGATGCGGGTGTCAGTCAACACAGACTGCTATTTGATTGGATGAGAGGACGTGGCTCTGATAGTTATCTGTTGTAAAAAGTGTGTAGTTCAGTAAATCATTGTTTAGGGTTTTAAATGCAAATAATTACGTTATTTATTAATTATATTATTTCCCTTTGGAAATATTCACCTGTAGAAATTAACACAGACCTTCGCGTCATAGTTTAATTTAAACGTCATTTATGTATTTATAAATTAAATCAAAATTAAATTATTTAATAATTGTGATTTGTTAATATTATGTTGGTTATTTCATTTATTTGTGTCTTATCTGGTAATAATGAACAACCCATTAACATTTATATTGTTCCTAATACGGACTTTATTTATGAATATGAAAAAGTGCATACTTTAAAATGAAATATTAATAAAATAATTAAAATACATAAGAACAACATTCTAATCCGAGCTCGTCGCGGGACTTTTCGTTTGTACTTCCGTCGGAACGCCGCGACTTCCGGGTCAAGTGTTGTTTGCTAATAAGAGTCGACTGGAGGTCATGTATGGAAGTGTGTTGTTTGTGTACTTAATTCTACAGCGAAATTTCATGCCTACTGCAAACACATTATAATTGTCTTAGTTTTAATAAAATAGTCATGTCTCAAACTTCCTCTGGGTTTTCTCCAGCTGCTCAATTCCCACAAGGATCCGGGCAGGTAAGTGCTCAGTTTACTGTACATTCTGCTAGCTTACAGCTAATTCTATAGGGAACAAGTCATGTCTTCCCCTTAAACATGTTGTGTTTGCTAACAGAGAACTTCCATTAAAGGTTTCTCATTGTTTGTCTTCCCAGGGTCCTGCAGGGGTGTCTGGAGGGGCTGCTTATATCCCAAATGATGAAGAGAGGCGTGTCTTCAAAGAATGTAATTCAGAAAGCTTCTGGTACAGATGTGAGTGATGCTGTCCAACTTTATTCTCAAATTATGATCTTATATTTCTATTCTCCTATGTGTAACACATCATCTCTTCTGTTATTTGTAGCTTTGCCTTTTTCTGCTGTTGCTATGGCGGTTGCTCAGGTATTGGTATCCAGAGGTAAGTTTCTGTATAACATTATGTTTATATTAATAATTGTATACGTTAGACAACAGAAGTACAGCTGTCATTGTAAAATATTCACTGTTATGTATGATGTATACGTCTTGTCATCCCACAGTCTCTTACCAATGTTTCTTTACCTCCTGGTACCTATAGACTAGCTTTAGTTTCTATAATGGCACCGTTCCGCTCCTGAGATTGTTCTAATGGTTTTGTATTATTTAAAACCGTCAACAGGAATGCTTACACCGTCACCCAGATTTGGTTCACTTCCCAAGGTTGCCAGTAAGTATTAAGAACAGCACCCGCTTATATCGAAGCAACGTGAATCGCAAGATGCAGGACATTGCAGAGGCGAGATACTACGCAGAGACACAAATGTATGTGATTTTTGTTCGCAGTTGCTGGCATATTTGGATACATGAGTGGAAAAATGTCCTACATGAAGGTCTGCCAAGAAAAGTTTATGAAATTGGAAAACTCCCCCCTTGGAGAGGCGCTACGACAAGGACGTCTGAACCGCATGCCTATTAAGTATGAAGATGTTTTCTTGCATATCAAAATTGTGTGATGACATTTATTTTATATAAATACACATTGTTAGTATTACATCCATGTAAGTTTTCCTATAGCTGTAGCATGGCTTTGACGACGCCATGGTCATGGGTTCAAACAAAGGGATTGCACATACTCCAAAAAAACAACTATAGTGTATAATGTATAGTGTATAGTGTAATGCAATGAAAGTTGCTTTGTTAAAAAGTGTCTGCCAAATGTAAATGAATGTAAGTCTTTAATTTCGTACACTTAAATTCTTATACCTAATACATTTTTGGTTGTTTGTTTTTATAAGCTTAAACCAGTCAGAGTTTGAAAATGCAAATCCATCAGAATCTCAACGGTCTGGTTCTGAGCCCGTGTTCCAGTCAGAAGTCAGATCTGGATCTGATGCTTACAGCAATTACACCAGTGATTATACCTACAGCAAGCCTTCCCAATCCGATGACCCCACCCCCTTCAGTTCAGGATTCAATGATTCTGGTCCTGTGGGCATCAGGGATGATGTTTCTCTTCAAGGTATTATCAATTTTATCCAGTGTCAAGACTAGTTCATGAACCTCAACTTCTGTTTCAAAATGTAAATCAACAATACAATCTTATATAAATATTTATTGCACACAGAAATAAGTTATTTAGTACGTTAGATATTTTCATTAATTATTTAATCCTGTCTCAACGCTTTGCCCTATCCAGATGATGACATGCCCAAGAGGAAGCCTGTGTTGTATGAGGAACTGCGCAGTAAAAACCGAGAGAATTATGAGGTCACCCTCACGGCAAAAGCCGAAACGCTGCTTAAACCACAAGCGTCACCTAAGCAGGAAGGTACAATTCTAATGTCTGTCTGTCTAAAGTACATCCACACTGATCATTATATGTTTCAGCAGAATTGTAATTCAGAGACAGTCTAAGAATCACCTTGGGGCTTATATTAGTATATAGCTAAGGGACAATAAGAATGGGTGGATCAAAGTAACTTTATAGCCCTTATAAGGGATCAAACATGCTGCCGCTGCTATCAGTCTGAGGTGATCAAGGGCCGTGTAACTACTCATGAGATATATTAAAAGTTATATGATAAGAGATGTTTTCACTTAATAAGAAATGCTGTTAGAAAGACAGTTATGTCAGTTATGTAATCTACATTGTAAAAACTACATTAGATGATAGATTTATAGACAACAAACCAGTTGAGAATCTCATGCTGTTTAGGCATTGATATGAGTGTTTTATTTTTTTTTAACATTATTTCAGTGATATCGATTGCTCCTTGAATGTTTCCTTTCTTTCTCCACCAGTTAAAAAGAACAAGTATGGAGATGCTTGGGATGAATGAGGCCGAGAGCCTGTTTGAAGGATCTCAATGAGTCACTGAAGATATATGGACCATAACTCATTCTGCCCGATCAGGCCCGAAGCTTTAATGAAATTCACACTGCAGATGAATGTACTTTTGGATCTCAGTCCTTAAAGTAATTGCAAATATGCTTGAATAAAACTCTTAACAATATTTGGCATTGATTGCATTAAGTACAGTATAAAAAAATGCATACCCCATTTGCTGTTATATGATTTGTTAAATAATTTTAACAAAATTAGTTGTTGATTTCATTCATTAATTGTTTGTTTCTTGTCTGGAAGAGTTGCTTTGTCAATTTCACTAAATAAACAGTAACCAGGTTACCAATTTATTTATAAAACAGAAATGGACTTGGATCGATAATATTATCAACAACAATGATGTTACTTAGAGTACATTATCTTGTCGTTGATAACAGATAAAGATGCTTATTTGTTTAAAGTCTAGCTGTAAACACCCTGATCTCGGACAAGAGAATACAGAAATTAAAGTGAACTTTCTTTTAAATCAAATTTAATTTTGTATAAAGGTAAAATACAGTGTGCGTGTAATTCTTTGTTGAAGAAATTGTAAAGTATATTTACAAACACCTTTTCAGAACCTGGAAAATGCTATATAATTGGGAAAAATCTTGAAAAGAGAAAAATATTTTTTTACATAAAGTGACGGCCAACTGGAATATCAAAATTTTGCATCCCCCTGCTTCTTAGTACGGTATGATTAATGTCATCTAAAAAAAATCAAAGACAGCTATTATGTTTTGTTATAGTTATTTAGAGGTTTCATAAAGTTGTGTAAAAGTTCACAATCTTTGCTTTTTTTTAGCATTTCTGTATTTGTCCAGCAGTATCTGTTTTATATTAAGATTCATATTTTAACATTAAGGACAATCAAAAGACTCATACACATCTATTACAAGAAACATACCTTGATGCTCATGAACACCATTCATTAAGCATAAGATGTCAGGATCAGGAGTCTAAACTAGGGCTGTTTGTATTGATTTATTGATTGCAGAATAAATGGTTTTATTACCATAATGTGTGTCAGTGCACTGTGCATGAAATTGTTTATTTAAACATTCACATCCAATAATGATTATATTTTTTTATTTAAATTATTATTGTAATTATTTGTAAATCTACATAAATAAATGTTTCCTAAATATCTTTACATGTTCAAAATTACCTTGCACAGTATACAGACATAAAAAATGTAAACAAACCTTTATTCAGCAATACAATAATCCATTAAAAGAGTGTAAACCTACGATAACTCTGATAAATGTTGTAAATTGTTATTGTTATGTTTAGATAACTTAATAATGACCTTCAGCAGCTATGAAAATACACATTTAAATTAAATGTAAAAAACAACACTGAAAACCATTATTATAACCCCATTTTTTTAAATAAATGGTGTTGCCTTCACTGGCAAAAATCGATATTGCGGTGTCTTGGCGTCCCTAGTGGATTCTCAACTTCACTGTAATTTCAGTATGAAAGAGCTTAACTATTACTTGTAAAATATTAATATGATTTCATTATTTGGTATTTACGGTTGCACTTTAGAACATTTGCTCAACAATATCAAACCCAGGATGTTTGTTAATGCTCGTGTCGCCAGTGCTGTTTTTGTTCCATTTGAGCCAAATAACAAAAGCATGGCACATTAAATCAGATTTTTTTTTATTTAAAAACCATTGCAAAAATTGAAAAGGAATGAGTTTTGTCCTCCCAATTCCACAGACCCTGTAAGATAAACATGAGTAGATTTACGCTCAACATTGTCAACACGTGGTTTAACATGTAGATCATCAAGTATTAGTGGGTATGGCATATCGTACAGGTATATGCATGTTAGTGGGTGTGGGGTTAATGTGTGAAAGTGTTGGTGGGTTATTGTGTAACTAATGCTTAACAGGGTGTGTTCAGGTGTGTTGTTTGACCTCAGCTCTGTGTGGATGCATCATGCGCTGTTTTGGCGGCCTCCGCTTCCTGCTGCTTGCACTTTTCACACACATGGATGCAATGTCTGTTCAAGGGAAAAAACAAGAACTTTAGTTTACTTGAACGAACGATCCACGGACGCTGAGCATCACAAAAGAATGCCGTTTCTTACTTATGTCCACATGCAAATCCGGGAGGCCCAAACCCTTGACCAAATGCTTTATTGAATTCTGGTTCCAGTTTTTTAAACTTCTCTCTGTAAGACGGGATATAAGAGGCTTTGCCTACTGCATAACCTAAGATACCAGCCACTGCAGAAAGAAGTAAAACATTATCAACAATATATTAAATTACAATACAAGAGGATATAAGCAATGAGTTGGAATATTAACATTATCAAAAGTATTAACTGAATCTTTTTTTTACTTACAAATCAGTTTTGGGAAATACCCAAACCGCTTAGACTTGTTCCAGACACCTGTGAAAAACATACAAGTAAAAGTGATCAAATTGTATATAGTATATATATTCTACCATGGTAAGCACTTGAAGAAAACATGTAATGCACATGAGCTTTACATAAGGGTTTGTATTAGATTATTACCATTGTACATGAGACCACCAGTCACAGTCATGCTGGCGACAGAGAGAGGAAGAGCTGTGAAGACATTAAACACAACATCAAACACTGTATAATATAAACTCTTTACCTAAAACAACTTATAGTTCACCAAAATATGAATACAAACAAAGCTATTTTGAAGAATGCTGGTAGCTTGGACCCATGCGCTTGCATTGATGTGTCTAAATGAATGAGCCCCATTGTTGTTCAGCAGCCGACTTTCTTCAAAATATCTTCTTTTATTTATGTGGAAGGAAATGAGTAACACAAACACACATTTTTGGGTAAAACACCACTTTAAACCAAATAAAAGGTAGAAACATTTAAATGTTTAAGCTTTGATGTACTATGATAAGCTGTGAATGAAGTGGCTGCTAAAATAAGAGAACCTATAGAGAAGCATTCAAACCTTGTGATGGAAACCTTACAGACACTGGTTACAGAGAAATCACTAGCAGCTGCAGACAACTACCAGACAGACCTCATGTTTCCCCCAACACAAATACATTGCTAATGCTTAACCAAATTCCATCTGAAACATAAGCACCGAGCATAAAGAGGTCTGTTTAACTTCATATTCCCTTTTCAGGAAAACACTGTTTAACATCCATCCATCAAGTTCTGAAGGGGGATGGGCCGCAACAGCCAAACCGACTCCAAACATGTCTTTTTCAACAGAACAACTTTTAAATGTAGCACAGAACATGATATGTTTACAAATAAAGAAGGGTTTTAAAAGAGTGCTGCATGTGTGTGGTCTTACCTCGATACCAAAAGCTCTCATTCTGACAATCCTTCCATATCTGTTTAAATTCATCTTTGGGAAATTTGGGGTCCGATATGGGACACTGAATGTTCTGTAAAAACAAACATGAGAATGATCTTCTGAAACATGATGACCATGAAGCTGATGCAAGCACTTGTAAACCCATCTATTCAACAGGAGGTCAGACAAACATAAGGTTACTAGCAGTTGCATCTTATTATATTTCAATAACTGAAGTATAAAGATGAACAATTATTGAAGGCCTCTCCTCCCAGACTTATGAATTTCCAAGAATTTTCATGTTCTCTTACCTTCCAATCAACCTGGCTCAGTTTTCCATCCACATCTGCATTTCCTGTTCTTTGATTTCCTTCTGTGCTCATATCTTTTTCATTCATTTCTTAATGTTTTGCTCTCGCAGCTCGGCTTCCTTTTATTAAAACTTATTCCTCGCTTTGCTGTTGTGTTGGATCTTCATGTGGCTTCTCACTTCTGCCATGAACTCTGTACATGCTCCTCCCATTAGAGGTAGTGCTGTGACAGTCTGTAGTAGTATGGGTTGAGTTTATCTTTTGTTTCTAACCACAGTGCAATGTCATGCTTGTCCTGCACATTACAGGCATATCATAACAGAGGAAATGTTTAAATTTACAAAGTATTTACATTGGCGTTTGGTTTATTAATGGGGAAATGATTGAAGCAGAAATTATTTTTTAACAAATATCTATACATATGATGATCAAGTCAAATCCATATGTGAAGACATTGATCGTTGTTCATGGTTTTTACTTTAAATGCTTACATTTCGCATGGTAATATTAGTATGAACTTTGTTCGACATTCTCTGCCTAATCTTAAGAATACAAGCCTTATGGTTGAGGTTAAAATAAATTTAGTTGGGTTTTACCATTAAACGCAGTGACAAATCAATCACAGTAAAAAGATTTCATCTTGAACATGTATCACGGTGATTCTGTTACATCACAAGGAAGTGTTAATGTCCTTTCATGACTGATACAGGGCAAATCTATTACAGTTATAGACGTGCACTAAAAAATGGACTGTTCCCTTTCTGTCGGTCTCTCGACGTTGTGTCGAAGAACGACAGTATGGGGTTCGCTCTTGAGAACCAATCGACTCTGACTTTGTTTAAAAGGCCAATGAAATTTGGCGAATGAAATTTGCATGCCATGCCCCGCCCCGGACATCCGGGTATAAAAGGGGAGACGGCGTGCTCATTCATTACCTTTTGTTCTTCGGAACCTGGCGGATGACTTCGAGTCTGAAGCAAGAATCGACTTCTGGCGATCATCTTCCTGCTGGTGTCACGACGCGGTTTGCAGCGGACTGTCCATCTTCGACTCCCCTGAGCGTCCAGCAGAAGACAGAGAGTGTCTTCTCTTTCTTAAAAGAGCAATTTCTAAAAACAGCGTGTTGCCTCATGGCGCATAGCTGTTCCCTTGGTTGTGGCAAGCTTGTCCTAGATGGGGACACCCATGATGTCTGCCTCGTGTGTTTGGGTCTCCAGCACGCTGAGGCGGCATTTATGGGACCGACCTGCCCGCATTGCGAGCAGATGTCGATCAAGACGTTGCGGTCACGGGTGGCTTCTTTCCTTGGAGAGCGAGCCACCATTTCGTCAGCTCCCTGTGGATCGTTGGCTGCGGCTACGGCACGGTCGGCGGTCTCGAGGAGCGGCGTCCGTGATTACGAGGGCTCTATGGATGTCACCCCGTCAGCCTCTGGCTCGCGGAGCATCCATACCTCGGCACGCTCGTCTACCCCATCAGTGAGAGACGGTACGCCGTCTCTCGCTTCCTCCCGGGATGAGGACGAGCTGTCTGTCGCAGCATCGGAGGGTGACCTTCTAGCCTCGGATTCGGAGGACATCCTGGAGCTTCCGCCTCCGGCGGGTAAGTCCCGGGATGATTCGGATCCTGAGATGGCGGCCATGCTTTCCCGGGCCGCCGCGAGCATTGGGCTTCAGTGTACGGCCCCGCCGTCACCCCAACGTTCGCGGCTGGACGCATGGTACCTGGGATCCGGGCGGGGTTCAAAGCCACGCCCGATCCCGGTGCCATTCTTTCCGGAAGTGCACGAAGAGATTACGAAGTCGTGGAATGCGCCGCTCTCGGCGCATACACGGCAGACAGGCTCTTCCACCCTCACTTCCCTCGATGGGGGGGCAGCAAGGGGTTACGTTGACATACCCCAGGTGGAGCGGGCTGTTGCGGTGCACTTGTGCCCTCAGACCGCTTCTACCTGGAGGGGTCAGCCGAAACTTCCATCCAAGGCGTGTAAGATCTCTTCGACCCTCGGGTCGAGAGCTTACGCTGCCGCTGGACAGGCTGCTTCCTCGCTCCATGCTATGGCCATCCTGCAGGTCCACCAGGCCAAGGCTCTTAAGGAGCTAGACGAGGGAAGTTCTGACCCCGCAGTTCTGCAGGAGCTGCGCACTGCGACTGACCTGGCCCTCCGGGCCACGAAGGTTACGGCGCGTGCCCTGGGTCGGACGATGTCCACTTTGGTGGTCCAAGAGAGACACCTCTGGCTGAACCTTGCGCAAATGCGTGAGGCAGAGAAAGCCCGCTTTCTCGATGCCCCCATTGCGCAGGGTGGGTTGTTTGGAGACACGGTGGAGAGCTTCTCTGAGCAGTTTTCCGCCGTGCAGAAGCAGACGGAGGCTATCAAGCATATCCTCCCTCGCCGCAGCCAGGTCGCCCCCGTGCCGTCTAGGCTCCGTGCATCGTCTGCTCCCAAACGGCCTCGCCCCTCCCAACCGACCACTCCGGTTGTATCTCCCCCTGAGGCGGCGACCCGGAGATCGGCGACCCGGAGGAGAGCGACTCCTCCCAGTCAGCAACCACCCCGCAGGAAGCGCGGGAAGCGGTCCTGACGGGAGGCAACCAGCGGAGGAGACACCACCATGCCCAGCCCAGGACATTCGATCTCCAAAGTGGCCGGTGCGGGACGGTCCTGCCACGTCCCAACTCGTGCCGGGCCCTTTTCAGGGCCTGGCACCCACTTCCTCTCAAAAAGAGCTGTTTCCTCCTCTGGTTTTATAACTCAACCGTTATCACTCTCCGAGCGACGGTGTACGGTTGCAAGATGTTTCGTCAGTCCGACCCGACGTTGCGTCAACCCGACCCAACACTGCGTCACGACTAGACGTTGCGTCACATCGGAGGAATTACAGTCAGACACACTCTCAAATAGACGGTGTGCTACACTGCAAATCCCACAGGCAGGTAAGTACTCGGGACAGCAAGCCCCTAGGGGATCCGTCCCCAGGCAGAGCGGCTGTCCTGAGAGCCACAGAACCCCCCTCCATGGAGATGGTGAAGGAGATCGTTCCTCTGGTCCCGCTGGCCCAACGACTGCACGCATGGTCCATGCTAGGCAGACCGGGGCGGTGGCTAGACCGAACGATCCGTCTCGGCTATGCGATCCAGTTCGCCAGACACCCTCCCAAATTTCGGGGAATCCTTCATACCTCGGTACGAGGGAAGGATTCCGCCGTTCTTCGGGCAGAGGTGGCGACTCTTTTGGCAAAAGAAGCGATCGAACCCGTTCCCATGGCCGAGATGTCGTCGGGCTTCTACAGCCCGTACTTCATTGTCCCCAAGAGAGGTGGAGGGCTGCGCCCAATTCTGGACCTGCGTTCACTGAACAGGTGTCTATACAGACTTCCGTTCAGAATGCTAACACAGAAGCGCATCCTCGAGTCTGTCAGACACGAGGATTGGTTCGTGGCGATCGACCTGAAGGACGCGTACTTTCACGTCTCGATACTTCCTCGGCACAGACCGTTCCTACGGTTCGCCTTCGAAGGTCGTGCGTACCAGTACAAAGTCCTGCCCTTCGGGCTGTCCCTATCTCCCCGCGTCTTCACGAAAGTCGCGGAAGCCGCACTATCCCCCCTCAGAGAGCAGGGCATGCGTGTACTAAACTATCTCGACGACTGGCTTATCTTGGCTCACTCGCGAGATCTAGTATGTACACACAGGGACATGGTGCTTCAGCACCTAAACCGATTGGGTTTACAGGTCAACCGGGAGAAGAGCAAGCTCGCCCCAGTGCAGAGCATCTCTTATCTCGGTATGGAACTAGACTCTGTCACCATGTTAGCACGACTCATGGAAGAGCGTGCTCAAGTCTTGCTGCGAAGCCTGAGCAAGCTCAGGCGTCCAGTGGTCTCCCTGAAATATTTTCAGAGGCTCCTGGGGCATATGGCATCCACGACTGGGGTTATCCCACTCGGGTTGATGCACATGCGACCACTTCAGCATTGGCTTCAGAGTCGGGTTCCGAGGAGCGCGTGGCGCACAGGCACCAGGCGGATTGCCATCACGCCTCAGTGTCGGAGCACCCTGGCCCCATGGTCCTCCAGGACCTTTTTACGAGCGGGAGTACCCCTCGGACAGGTTTCGAGGCGCGTTGTGGTGACAACGGACGCCTCCCTGTTGGGCTGGGGAGCAGTGTGCAATGGGCATACAGCTTCGGGTCGATGGACGGGTCCCCGACTGTACTGGCATATCAATTGCCTGGAGTTGTTAGCGGTCATGCTCGCCCTCAGGAGGTTTCTACCTCTAGTGAGAGGCAAGCATGTGCTGATCCGCTCCGACAGCAGGGCCGCGATAGCGTACATCAACCGCCAAGGCGGGATGCGCTCGCGCCGCTTGTCACAACTTGCCCGACGCCTCCTCCTCTGGAGTCAGCAGAAAATAAGATCTCTGCGAGCCGTATTTCTCCCAGGCTACCTGAACCAGACAGCCGACGCGCTCTCTCGTCAGACGCCGCCTCGAGGAGAATGGCGACTCCATCCTGGGACGATCCGGCTGATATGGGAACTGTTTGGTCAGGCACAGGTGGACCTGTTTGCCTCGCCAGACAACACCCATTGCCCCCTGTGGTACTCCTTGACCGAGGGTTCCCTCGGCACGGATGCCCTAGCGCACAGCTGGCCCCGGGACAAGTGGAAGTACGCCTTCCCCCCAGTGAGCCTTCTTGCACAGGTCCTGTGCAAGGTCAGGGTCGAGGAACACCAGGTCCTGTTAATTGCGCCATACTGGCCCAACCAGGCTTGGTTCGCAGAGCTAATACCTCTAGCGATAGCTCCCCCCTGGCCCATTCCCCTGCGGAAGGACCTTCTGTCCCAGGGGAAGGGTACGGTATGGCACCCGCGACCAGACCTCTGGAATCTCCATGTCTGGTCCCTGGACGGGACGAGGAGATCCTGAACGAATTGCCTCCGGCGGTGGCGGACACAATTGTTCAGGCGAGGGCACCAACCACGAGGCGTTTATACGCTGCAAAGTGGCGTATCTTCTCGTCCTGGTGCTCTTCACATGGTGAAGAGCCCGGAGCATGTGCGATCAGTGCAGTGCTGTCCTTTCTCCAGGAGAAACTAGAGGACAACCTTTCGCCATCTACGCTCAGGGTATATGTTGCCGCGATTGCCGCACACCATGAGCTGGTGGAGGGTAAGTCTCTCGGACAGCACAGCCTGGTCACAAGGTTCCTCAGGGGTGCGAGGCGGGTTAATCCCCCGCGTCCGCGCTCCATACCCTCTTGGGATCTCGATGTGGTCCTAGCGGGCCTTTCCGAGACTCCTTTCGAGCCCCTAGTAGAGTCTGACCTTCCTCGTCTCACGGGGAAGACAGCACTCCTAGTAGCGCTCGCCTCTATCAAGAGGGTAGGGGACCTACATGCACTCTCCATGTCCGACGAGTGCCTACAGTTCGGGCCGAATAACTCTCACGTTATCCTGAGACCCCTACCCGGCTACGTGCCCAAAGTTCCTACCACCCCCTTTCGGGATCAGGTAGTGAACCTGCAGGCGCTCCCCACAGGGGAGGAAGACCCAACTCCTTCAGTGCTGTGTCCGGTACGAGCGTTACGCTTCTACCTGGAACGCACGCAGAGCTTCAGGAGCTCTGAGCAGCTTTTTGTCTGTTATGGAGGTCAGCAAAGAGGGAGAGCTGTCTCCAAACAGAGATTGGCACACTGGATCGTGGATGCCATTTCCATGGCTTCCCGATGCCAGAACCTGCCATGCCCGCTCGCAGTGAGGGCTCACTCTACTAGGGGTGTAGCCTCCTCGTGGGCTTTGGCTCAGGGCGCCTCTCTGGCAGACATCTGCACAGCTGCGGGTTGGGCTACGTCCAACACCTTTGCAAGGTTTTATAACCTCAGGGTGGAACCAGTATCAGCTCGGGTTTTACGCAGGTAGAACTAGCCACTGGCCGGGCGTACGCCTGCGAAAGAGCCTTCTTCCCTTTTCAGGTGAGTTCAGTGCTCTAATCTACCTCTCTACTTCCCCTACAGGCGAGTATAGGTAACCTAATTCCATCACTCAGCACCTCCATGGTAACAGGCCGGGCGGAGCGGACCTTGTAACCAGGCTGAACATCGGAGTGAGCTGCCCCTTTTCAGGTGAGCCCCTTTCTTCAGCCAGTGCTCTGTACGTAGTGGCTCCCCCCCTCAGGGGTGGCCCCGTACGATGTAATTCCTTCAACAGAATTCCCCCATTAGGTGAATGTGTGATCTCCCTCACGTGGTGCTCCCAAAATACAGGTAGCAATGCACACTAATTTTTCCATGAGTTCTGCCCTTATCAGGTGAGACCATTGGTACATCTCCACATGTTAACCTCCCTACGGTAGGATGTGGCCTCCGTAACGCACTCCCTCCTTGAAGGGGTCGCGTTTCCCAGTGCAGTTCACGGTCGGGCGGCTATCTCGCTGTAGAGATAGGAAGGCCGTCGCCCGTGGAGACCGGTGGTAAGTTACCTCTCACCTTTTTGTCAAAAAGCTCTGGGACGTGTTACCATTTCCCCACTGGAAGGTTACGCTCTCGCGTAGAAGCACAGACCGTTGGACCCGCTCGAGCCTGTCAGGGTCGCTCCGCTAGAGATCGTGACGCAGCACAGCGCCGTGGCGTGTTACATAGGAACCCCATACTGTCGTTCTTCGACACAACGTCGAGAGACCGACAGAAAGGGAACGTCTAGGTTACTATTGTAACCCCGGTTCCCTGATGGAGGGAACGAGACATTGTGTCCTTTCGTGCCACGTCGCTGTGCTGCTCGCTGCAGCGATCGTGAGTCATCCTTACGTTCCTCAGCACAAAAGGTAATGAATGAGCACGCCGTCTCCCCTTTTATACCCGGATGTCCGGGGCGGGGCATGGCATGCAAATTTCATTCGCCAAATTTCATTGGCCTTTTAAACAAAGTCAGAGTCGATTGGTTCTCAAGAGCGAACCCCATACTGTCGTTCTTCGACACAACGTCTCGTTCCCTCCATCAGGGAACCGGGGTTACAATAGTAACCTAGACGTTTTTGTGTGCAACAATTAACACTTAAATGAGAAAATGTAAAAGCTTTGAAATTAAGAAAATATACTGTTTACATTTTTGTATATGTAATTTAACATTTTGTAGAATTCACCTAAATATTGGTTTATATTGCAAATTTATAATATGGTAATTAAATTAAATTAAATAAAAAAATTATAGAAACTTATTAAATATTTATATAAGTTAACTATTGGATTTGAATCAATAATTTTTGTTTGTTCCACTGTAAAACATAAAATGTAATGATTTTAAAGATTTATTTAAGTTAACATAACTGTTTATTTTTATGATTGGCCACATAAAATATTTTTGCAGTGTGTACATTTAGACATTTGGCAGGTTCTTGTCGTTTCTAGCTTTTTGCTCAAACCACTCCACAAGAACGCATATTATGTGTATTAAATTATTTATTTTAAACAAACTGAATAAATTGGAACTTCATGTTTCTTTTACATCAGTTTGCTTATTACTTCATCATGAAGTTAAAAGTAAGTCTGGGGTTTGCAAAATGAAGAATGTTGTCAACAGAAAAACATTGGTCCTCCATGATTTGCATTGGTTCTGTGTCTATACATTTGAAGTGAATGAGTAGAGTTGTTTTTAGGCTACCAACATTTTCTTCTGTATTACACATTGCAAGTGTCTATACTTTTGGTCAAATGTAAAAAAGTTGACAAATCAAGAATGTGTGTAAGTGGTACACATATTTATTATAAAAATGATGACAAAATAAAATTAAATAATAAAAATATACATTTTTAATGCAAAAAGACTAACAACCGACAGTTATTGTTCAAATATTTGGTATTCATGTTATCTATTAAAAAGGGAGTGTTTTCTAACTACAAATACTTTAAAATATCAACTCTCATTACAAGTACTTGTTTTTTGGAATCAGAATAAATGATCCCGATGACATATAATCTGTTACTAAACAGCTCTGAGTATAACAAGTCCTGGAATGTCACTATTGGCCAATAAGAATCAAGCATCCAAGCAAGCTATCTGAAATTACTATTGTATTAATTTAAGTTGTTGTATTTCAATTAAAAGTTGTTTTTCACGCTTTATCTTTGTTCTATAATCCATTTTAGATTTTTAAGTGCATTTTTAAATTTAAATAGTAAATGTATTTGTTTGCTTGAATGTATTAGTGCATTGTTTTTAATTTACAATAACTAATATTATACTACCTCCCAGTGTTGCCCAATATAAATTACTGTCTTGTGATTATGTCGTGAGTTCTAAGCAGGTCTGTATGAGGCAATGAACGCTTAATAATATTGTTGGTTCACAAATCGTTAGTTGTACTGTACTTTTGTGGAACTTATTTCAGACTTAATATTAGTCCTTAATGGTGTTTACACTTTGGCATTGTATTCGCTTATTTGTCATCAAGCCACTTTAATAAAAGCTAGACTTTTTCTGGATAGTGTGTCCACTGTGTCATATGGTCATTGGTAAAATAAAATTTTCATAGACAGCTTTCAGACACTTCATCCTGATAACCCAACAGTAAGTTCCGCCATCACCGGGGAAACACACCCAACTTCCACTGTTCTATTAATAAATGCAGTCATTAAAAGCAAAGTCCAGTTACAGGAGTTGTGCCCCCATGTTTGCAATGCAACAAAAAGGCAATATCTATTATCTTTGGTGCACTACATTTATACATAATTCTGTTCAATTAACATTTATTAGTCATGTTACGTCAGTTTTTATATGCTCTATGAATGCTCCCAAGCCACTTTTAAGTTGGAAAAATCTTCAGAGATATATGTTGCTCATCTGTCTCTGTGAAAATTAGGCTGCAGCTGTATTATGTTATGTTTTAAACATACATTTATACAACATTTATTTATTTGGCAGTGCTTTTATCCAAAGTGACTTACAGTAATATGCAGTACTCAATCATCACTGCAGAGTAAACAGGAGTAATGTGCCTTGCTTAAGAACATTTGAGTCATTGTCTGCTGACACTAGGATTCGAACCCACTGCCTTCTGCTTACAAGTCCAACTCCACCAGACCAAGACCGACCATTTTATAAAACAATGTAAAGGACCAAAAATGATACATACCAACAGTGCTGTCCTTAGATTATTATCCACATTACATATAATATATTGTGTATGGATTTCAGATTAGGATCGAGCATTTACTCTATTGCTGTATAATGTTATTTGACAGTTTCTGTGCTGCAGCACTGAAGTACCAGAGGCCTCTAAGATAATAAAATCAAGCAAAAATTCAGGAAACTCATCAAGTGTTCTCATCTGCTGTCTAGAAAGCTAAGAAAAAAAGTGAATTTAACTTAGTGTTCATATTTACTGTATTTTACAAACATAGTATTAAGCACCTTTTAGTGTCCCTTTGTACATTTTACATTGAAACAAATGAACAGACACAGAAGATAACAAGTCCTAATCCATAGTTTATGATAACATCTCTTGGCACACCAAACTGGTCATTCTACATATTTTGTTGTTGTAAAAACCTGTTTTTACATCTGTTTTATGATTAAGTACTTGAACATCTTTTGGCCTTTCCTGGAGGATTTATACATCATCACAAAACAGGGTTTCCTGTACCTATATAATTACGCTTTCCACAAAGATGCTTAATGACAACACATACTGCTTTCACAAACTAAGGAGGCAAGTCTGTTATTGTGCTCTTTATACCCTTGTTTAGAGACCTAAAGGGTGCTCTGTATCAAACGATACTTCTGCATACCTTCTGTTGAGAAAGTATGGTCAGCATAAAATAAATATTTATTACCAAATAAAGTAAAGGAAATAAACTTTAAGATTTTGCACACTTTAATTAACAAGTTACAAAAAGATGTCTCGCCTTAATGTTCATTTTGTAATTTTGAGATTCGATTAAATTATATTCAATTCTATTCTATTTTTATTGTCGCTACACATTTACAAGGCAAAGAAATCCAGTTGCCATTTAACCAGAAGTGCAATAAGCAGTAAGTACAGAATATACGAGTGAACAATATGTACAATAACTATACAGAATAGATAAGTATTATAGACAAATGCTTCAGAAATGGCACACATTGTTCTATTACTTTTGGTATAGAACATTTGTACAAAATTCTGATCAAATAACATTTATTAGTTATGTCATGTCAGTTATAATGTGCTCTATGAAGACTCACAAGCCAATTCTAAATAGGAAAATCTTAAATTCACAGATTTCTATTAGTTTTAAACATCTTGTGGGTTTGTTTTGTTGACTGCAGTCGGAACTATGTATGAAATTTTATAAAACAATGTCAAAAACAAAAATGACGCCCACCATCTATGCTGTCCTTCAATAAATATCTACATTACATATTATACATTGTGTATGGATTTCAATGTAGGATGTATGAAATGTAAATAGACAATTTACAGATTTATGTAGAAGATGAAACATTTATACTTTTATTTTGTAATTGTAAATATGCAGTAGACTATAGGGCAGGGGTTTACAAACTGGGGTCCTGGGACCCCCAGGGGGCCTCCAAATGGCTAAAACAGAGCCCCAGAAAATCTTTGAATTGTAAATGTACACATTAGTTTTCTTTTAAATCTAAAAAATAATCTTAATTTGTACATTTTTCACACATAGACAGTATGTTTTGGAAAGAAAAAATGCTGATTAAATAAAAGAATAGGAATTGTTTATAGTTGGGCGCATACAATCAACATTATTCATATTATAGACTACTATTTAATATTATATTTAATATATATTATCATATTCTCACACTTACTATTAATCTAACATAGTTTAAGTGCTTCTTTATGAAATATAATGTTTGATCTTTTTTGGAAAGGGGGTCATCATAAATGGTCCATCATATTTCGGGGTCCCTGGCATAGTAAAGTTTGAAAGCCCCTGCTATAGGGTATCTATATTAGATTCTGATACATTTTATAACATAGTTAATATAGATGAATCTATAATCTTTTTTAAAATTGCAACACTGAAGGAAGTTGATAACACTTTAAAGATCTTATTTTTTGGGGAAGCTTCATATTCATTATCTAAATTAACATTACATTTAATTTCTAATTTAAAACTCCAAAGACATTCCTATATTTTATTTTATTTAATTTATTTATCAATGATCTCTACAACAATAAATGTCTGCAAACATCATATAAAAAACGTTAATAAAATATAATATCTTACCCTCCATAATATATTTTGTTATCCCCCACTTTTGTTTTTCTGAGCTGTCATTAAAATAAAAGTGTGCTCCGCGTTGAGCCAATAGCGTGCGTCGTGGGCTGGCTTTCCTCTATGCACGAGGAAACTATCATAACTGATGGGCGCGGTCACACTCGTTGGCCAATGACACGTTTCAAAAGGAGGGGCTTAACACAAGTCTTAACCAATCCCAGCGTATAACACCCAGCTCTGTTTACCCATCGTGCGTGACACGCCTCTCGACCAATCGGATGTAAAAGGAGGCGTGGCGACAACGATCGTCGTCCACCTAAATCACACGTGGGCGTGTTCATTAGTGACGTGTCCCACCCACTGGCCGGTCCGCAGACTCGCACAAATACAGTTGTGTGTTTAATAAAAATGCACTCAGATGCGTCAAGTAAGTACAACAGTACATCTTAACAGCCGCGTGTGTGATAGCGACAAATGTTCACCATTATTAACGCACTGCACACTGTTTAGTGACGTCATTTTGACGCATTTTATGAGTTAAGAAGCCGGACACACAAATCTTTCTTTGTGTTTGCATTCAGATGTGTTTGATGCTTCCATTAAAAACGACATTGTTGTCGCATTTAGGCGTGTTTGCTTTAAACGCCGCTTAAAAGCGATGTTAGAAAGATATGCGTTTATATTGACACAGTGCACGTATAATAACGCGTATTAGATTGAATGCACAACTCCTGTAAGCCATGACGTCACAACCGGAGCGATGTCAACGTATTAACGGATTTGAATTCTGACCGTTATTTCAAAAAATCTACAGGGGCTGAACGTTGTGACGCAGTTGTGTAAGATGTTGCAAACACGTCGTGTGTGTTTGTGCGCATTACCTTACACACACAAACGGACACACAAAGTCGATGCGGAAATTGCACGACGTGGCGGAATTCGTGTTTTTTCGCACCGTTTGGGTCGCGATCATCAGTTGGAGTGTCAGGAGAGTACCGATTGAAATGATGACTCGGGGGATTCTGGGTAATGTAGTTCCTTAAGCGGAGATATCTGGGCGGACGCACGCGCTTTGTTGCCGATTGGACTACATCCCCCAGAAGTCGCGGAGACTCTCCAGATACTTTGTAAAGTCGTTGCAAGTTGTGCGTGTGTTCTATATGTTACCTTTGCGGTCCTGTAGAGAGAATACAGTATAGAGCTGCGAATGGTTGAAACGTGTAGGTGTAATTTGGCGTTATGCGGTTTCTTAAATGTTTATTGTGGTTTATATCTGCTGGTATTTCGGATAACTGCGTCACAGGTTCACAAGAAGTCGCATTTGAGATCGGGTTTGCGTGAATACTATACTGTGAAATACATGATGGACATTATATCAAGCATATATATTTCATGATATTTAAATGCATGCTGTTTTTGGGTGCTTTCTGCACGTACATCGCTCACATACAAAGGCCACGATAGCTTAAATTTCCATCCGGATAACGATAATGCATTGTGAAGTTTATCTTATGCAAATTATATAGTAGGTCTCTATACGTCCCTATAGGGAATCGGTGCTGATTTACTGTTTTTCTATAGTAATTGCATTGTATTGTCGACATATGAAACCATTGGGTGCATGCATATATATGGTTAAAGTATATATATGTATGTATGTATATATATATATAAATATATATATATATGTATCTGATAGGAGATAGGAGACTCTAAAGCGCTTATAATAAAACATATACACCCCTATAGGGTAGATTGTTCATCTTGTGTTTTATATATATACATACATACACACACACACACACACACACACACACACACACACATACATATATATATATATATATATATATATATATATATATATATGCATATAGGGTGCATGTTCATCTTGTTATATATATATATATATATATATATATATATATATATATATATATATATATATATATATATAAAATGCACCTATAGGTGTGTATATGTTTTATTATAACAGCTTCAGGGTCTTGTATCTCTTATTAGGTTAAAAGCTGTCTCTAAATGCTTCTGTCCCCTATTATATGACACACAGACCCATGGATGTAGCTGTGTGGACCACAATGCATACATAATGTACAACTTGTAGAAGCCAATATACATTCCAAGTCATGTAGCTTCCACATAGCTACATATCATTTCCAGGAGTAATGGACATGTATTTTTGTATCTTCCTTACAGATTTCCAGCTGAACTCCCATTTGTCCACACTGGCCAGTATCCACAAGATCTACCACACCCTGCACAGGCTGGTGAATGTGACCACCAAATGCTTGCATTTAAATGCACGGTATCATTAGTGCAGGCTTTCAAATGTAATGACAAGCTGTACTGTACATACACGGCTTGTACCATCCACGTGTCTGTGAGGGCAACATTGATAGTTGTATCGTTTATATGAACTTGATTCAGGTACAGCAAGGAAGTTAATGGAGAAATCAGTTAGCTGATAGGGCTTTCCAAAAACATAGGTGCGTTTCAGTACATACAGACGTAAACCAATGTCATATTGTATCACAGGGATTGTTTGCTGATACTCAAAAATGAAAATTCTATCATGTTTTTTTACCCTCTTGTCTTTTCAAAATGAATGACCTTTTTTCTTATGTTGGACACAAAAGAAGATATTTTGAAGAATGTCGGGAACCTAACAGTAGCGGCACCCATTCACTTCTTTTGTGTGGACACAAAGCCTATGCAAGTGGATGGGTGTTTGTTACAAAAACATTCTTCAAAATGCCTTTTGTGTTCTGCTGAAGTAGTCATAGGGGTTTGAAATCACAAGACGCTGAGAAAATGACAGGATTTTCCTTTTGAGTTGACTCACTCTAAGTTAATTGATGGAAACACGGGATGGGTTTTGCCTAAATATGCTTAATATGCTTGTAAGGTGAATAGAAGAAAGTGGATTCAATTTGTTGAGATTTTTGGTTGTTTATCGAGATTGGTTGTCTAAAGGGATAGGTCACCCCCAAAATGTAAATTCACGTGTCATTTATTCACCCTCTTATCATTTTAGACCTATATGACTCACTGTCTTCCACAAACATAAAACAAGATATTTTGAAGTAATGGCACATATTTACTTGCATTAGTTTTGATTCTATACAATAAAAGAAAATAGGTTTTGTCGCCGTTTTGAGGCTCAAGATTTTTTTTGTGTTCTACAGAGAAAAGACTGTCAAACAGGTTTGAAATGACAAGTGGGTGAATAAAGGATGACAGAATTCTCGTTTATGGGTGAACTATCCCTTTAACGTTGTGGTAACACACTATTTTATGCATTCTGATTGCTTAGGACTGTCAAACATGCAGACTTCCCATGCTAAAGTAGTACAGGTGTTTAAAAAAAAGAGTTAAACCCCAGCACAGCAACTTGTTAAAGAAAGGTTTTTCTAAATCTCGACCTTAAACCATCATGAGGATCCTAGTTCTTTATTGGCCATTCTCCCGTTAAATGCCGTTCACTCATCAATGAGAGCACAGAAGAGTACAACCATCAGCATGTATGTTCCAGGAGAAGCCCTCGTGAGGAGATTGGTCACGAGTGCTGCTCATGCCCGTCCGCGGGATCTCTGCTTTTTCCGGAAAGAATCGTAAAGCTGTATCTGTCTTCTGTAAATGTGAGACTACCAGAGACTTTTTGGAGATATGAACAACGTGAACCTACACTACAGGTATTCAAGATTAAAATTAGAGTGGCAGAAAATGCGTGTGATGCGCCACCTTTACGAGAGTGAGGTAAAATATCTTGGGTGCAGATATGTGGGTGTGATGCTCAGCCTCCAAACTGTAAAAACTTCAAGATTTAGGAGGGGAAGGACAAATTTAGAAAATGTTGGTAGTTGACACAAAACCCTTGTCAATTACGTCCGCCATTTTCTTTCAATCATAAATGGAAGATGTACTCAAATCTCTGACATTTCTTGAATAAGAAGAATAACATAACTGGTTCTTAATTATGCTCTTCATGAGCTTATTTCCAGAACCCTCCTCCACAATATCTTATCTGTAAGAAAGATGCACCAACAGCATCTGTAAAGGTTACACACTCTGGAAACTAAGACTGTTCCACTGCACTGTGTTGTATGAGTGGAGGGATGAATAGTGGGTGTTGACAGCTGTTTCTTTCTCGCCACAGAACCTGACCGAAGACGTCGGCCCAGAGACTCACGGCACAGGTAGTGACCTTACATCCAACAAGGATAACCCCCTCTATCCAGTATTCTTATCTAATAATACAAGAAAATTCAGTGTAGCAATACTTTGTGTAATATTAACTAAAACAATACTTCATCTTAATGTTTTATCTCTTTCTCCAGCCTGCTGCTCCAGAGCCATGCCCCCAAGGAAAAAGAGACGACCCACTGCTGGAGATGACCTCTCTGCCAAGAAGAGCCGACAGGACAAGTATATTCAAATCCTGTGCATTTCCTGTTCATCCATCTTTCCAGCATTTTATTCTAATCTCCATCCATCCCTTCATCTTTTAGTTGTTGTTTTTTCAGCTTTTCTCACACACACTTATGATGCTCTGCCAACACAACGTTTGATTCAAGGCTAAATAAAGCTGCACTTAACTGAAGATTTACAGTTATAAAGACTTATAAAGACCTTTTTCAGATCCAAGCATCCCTTTCTCTGTCAAAATGCTTTTCTGTCTCGTCTTCAATCTCCTGTCTCATTAAAGTAGAACATACATATATAAGGAGCTAGGATCACTTTTGCTGTCAGATAGCTAATGTTTTTATTTGTGTTTTATGTAAGGCCCTTTCCACGTCTTCAGATTTGAGTTTACACATTCACACCCTTCATACACTCCATTTCATCCATTTTGTGCTCATAATGCGCGTACCTGTGTTTTTTTTTATGTGGGCTTATTTCTTTTCAGTGTTTACAGAAAACAGGAGACTTTACAAATCCAGGAGGCTGAGGCTTTCTCTAGCAAGAGATGTTTGGAGTGGTTCTATGAATATGCAGGTACAGATCCATATTTGTTCAAAAAGACTTCATATGATAGACATGTGGCTCTCAAACTGTTGTTTTATTTAAATAAAAAAAGTGAAACTTTAAACAGTCAAGTTAAACATTGAGGTAACATATTTCAACTGTATTTACTGTCTTCTGGATCATGAAATAGTTGATTTACAGTAACTACATTTTGTCCTTTTTTTAAAGTTCAATTCCTCTGGCTTAAGAGAAAGGAACTGCAATAAACAAATTTTAAAAAGCTTTTAAAGTATTATTTTTAAACCTGCATGACTTCCTTCTAGGGCTGCATGATTTTGTAAGAAATATTTTTTTTTACCAAAAATGTGATTAATATGTGATCCGTTTTTTATGTTCTATAATGTTTAACAAAGATGAATTATTGTTATCAAAGTAATAAGACATAGTAAATATACTGTAGGCTAGATCTATATGTTATAATTAAATGGGTTGTACATGAATGAATTGACAAATTTTTATAGAAATGCCCCGATCACTGTAGTATTTTAAATGATTTATTACATTTCTAACCTCTTAAACATGTAAAAATGATCATGACATAAAACACTCTCAAACAAGACTGATGGAACAGGTCATGAATCCCAAAAGTGTGGATTACATAAATAGAAAACAGAATTGTGCTTTAACCCACTCAGTATATCTACGTGATACGGTTGTCTTTAATTATAATATAATTGAAGCTTGTCATTAGTAGACTTGCCCCTTGAGGATGGATTAAGATTAGCACAGGCATTACCTGACAGCAGGGCTCTAGACTAACATTCAAGAGAGATGGCACTGGTGCTACCAATTTTTACAGTTGGTGGAACCAGCTCTTAATTTGGTAGCGCAAGAGTCTGGGGCCAAGGCAAAAAAACACACATTAAAACTACATTCAAACATGTTAGATACATTTAAAAATTCAACACAAATAGATACTAGTTTTTATGATTTAAATTTATGATTAAAGTTATACTATTTTAATACTTAACCCCTTTCAAGCACATCATTAACAACTAAATTATTGTATGCTACTTTCTTTATTTGTTGTGAATCACAAGTATAACTGTTTTAAGCATGTCATCTGTTTTTTGTAAAAAAATAAAGATAAACACAGATCTTTAAAATACTGCTGTCCCTTTACATACGGTATGTAGATCTAGTAAACTGTAACACAAGTTTGTTTACAAAACCAACTCTTGCCAGGATTCTTGCTAAAATCTGAAATTTCAAGAAACGTTCTTTATATATTGGTTTTAGAAAGATGTGAAGTAGATTTCAGTTAAGTATTTTGCGCTTCCACTCTCGCCGTGCACAAACATCATGGCTTTTAGGTGTGTTGAATTTGTGCTCTGCACAGACTGATATCAAGTTACATTTAAAATTTTTATTTACATTTATTCATTTGGCAGATGCTCTTATTCAAAGCGACTTACAAGGATTATGCAGTTGCCAATTATTACTACAGGGATCCCATCCCTATGAGTGTTTTATGCTTTTAATGGCACGGGTCTGCTCTAAGTAGCTTTGCATGCAATTGAAAAGGGGCATAATTAATTGCGTTCTGTGAAAGAAATAAAGTCAGGGTCTGTATTTGTTTAAAGGTGTGTGTTTAAACAATGACACAATTTCTTTTTATAATGTGGACTGTCACTTTATAATCATAAAATGTGATCATACATGAATCGTGTGTGTGTCAGGGTGTGATGATGTGGTTGGACCAGACGGGATGGAGAAATTCTGTGAAGATATTGGAGTTGAACCCGAGAATGTAAGAAGCGAATCTGATTTGACTCGTATTTAGACTTGTTTTCAGCAATTTTAATTTTACTTTACTATTTGTATGCAGGTGGTGATGCTGGTATTGGCCTGGAAGCTTGATGCACAGAGTATGGGTTACTTCACTTTACAGGAGTGGCTCAAGGGAATGGGCTCATTGCAGTATGTATTCATAAACATAGACTTCACATACAACATCCTTTCCTTTGTGTACAACACTTGTTTTGAGAAAATAATGTCGTTTTGCTGCACTTGTTTTGTCCCAAAGTTTTCCCAATCTTCTCTGTGCAGGTGTGACTCTACTGAAAAACTCAGGAACTGTCTTGACTACCTGAGGTCTGTGCTCAACGACGCCACCAGCTTCAAGCTTATTTACCGATATGCCTTCGACTTTGCCAGGGTGAGAGTGTGCATAAGTACAGATGATTGATGACCACCAATTATCGTCCGCTGTAGTACAAACATTATTGTGTTCAGTTTAATGCTTGCCTGTGGGTGAACATCCAGGTCCATTTTGTTGAGTTGTTCTTCATGTGCAGCAGGCACCATCGAGATTGTTGAGAGATGCTGCTGTTTTGGGTTACTTCATCTCTTTGTCTGCTGAGCAGAAGTGTCTCTTGTCCTCCGTTTTCTTGGTATGAGTTGTTAAGGGAGTATAGCTTTGCTGAGCGAGCTACTTACTGGACGTCTTCGATAGGGCCAATAAAGTGAAAAAGCAAATAAATAGCTTGTGGTAACTTGGAATGGATACTGTTACGCTTATAGATAAAACAGAGTGGTTAATGTCTGGGATCATCCTGTAATGACCATTAAACCCACTCTTCCACATTAATGTGGCATGGTCATTTGGAAAAAGATTTAAAGATTGAGAAAAACAAAAGATTTTTGCAATCTGTCAAAAACTTGCATAAAAATCTTGTTAATGTTATTAAATATTAACAGATAACAAACTAATGTCTTTGTTTTATACCAAATTTAAGCGAGAACTGTCAAAACAATTAATCTCAATTAATCGCATCCAGAATTAAAGTTTGTCTTTCCTTAAGGTATGTCTGTGTATATTAATTTTTTAAATATAAAAATACATCTAAATATTTTGTTAATATATATACATATGTATGTGTTTATAATTGAGAAGTTAAAATGCACAATACACAGACAAGTCCTATGTTAACATAAACTTTTATTTTGGATTAATCGTTTTGACGGCTCTCTAAGAAGTCAGAAATTAGTCGATAGTAACATTAAACCATTAAAATTAATTGTAAGTGGGAATCTCAATAAAATCTAATATAATGTAGATTGTTATCCCTCTTTAAATAATTTCACAGCATTTACTTAAAAATGATTGGTCTTGATGCTCATTGTGTTTCTTTGCAGGAGAAGGATCAGAGGAGTTTAGACTTGAATACTGCCAAGTGCATGCTGGGACTTTTACTTGGAAAGACCTGGCCACTGTTTCCAGTGTTTAACCAGTTTCTAGAAGTAAATATTCAAATTATTAACATTTACATTTGATAATTAGGTTTTCATTTTTGTCAAGGTCAATTTATTCTTATACCCTATCAGTCAAAGTTTGGTCACAACTACCCGTTCTGTACTGTGATTAATGTTTGACAACAATATGTAATTCTAATTTTGTGTTATGTTATAGTGACCAAAGAAAATGTTTAACAAATCAAATTAATTATGCAAATTTAAATTTATGACACAATTGTTTATTTTTTTTTATTTCAAGTCATCCAAAAGTCAGATCGAGAAAACTAGTTTAGTCTTATGTATCTAATTTTGACTGGTAGCACACAATTATTTACACACAATTACAAAAGATATGTGTTAGGTTATAAGTGCAGGATTTTCTCATTAATGTCATAAAATTCCTATAAGCCAAAATAATAAATCCCTTTCTTTCCCCCACAGCAATCCAAGTATAAGGTTATAAATAAAGATCAATGGTGCAATGTTCTAGAATTCAGTAGGACTATCAACCTTGACCTCAGTAACTATGACGAGGACGGGGCTTGTAAGTATAAGCCCACAAACTTGATCATTTCTGTATACTTATAAATACATACTTGAAAAGTTTAACACGTTCTAGCTAAGTTCTTACATGTATTTGATTCTCTCTGTTCAGGGCCAGTGCTGTTGGATGAGTTTGTGGAATGGTATAAAGACAGAGAAATGTCATAGCGACGACTTCCCCGTTCACCGTCATCACCACCTAGAAATCAATCGCCAACAATCACTACGACAATGACGACAGAAACGGCTTTGAAACAAACATCTAGTAAACAAAGTACAAATGAAAACCGAAGTGTTCGGGACACTGTTGGTGGCCCCTGGCAGTGAGGGGCAAGCGTATGAGTGTTTGCATAGAATGTAATTAATGCACATGTTTGTATGTTGCCCTTTTAGTCAGGGCCATAGGAGGGTCGCTGGTGGTTGTGTTTAAGAAATAACATCCCACCAACTCCACCTAATGCCCCTCCAGCCCACATTGCATTGTGGGCAAGCACACGGCCAGCTTTTGGGCCGCCTTCCCACCCCACTGTGATGTTTCATATTGCTGTGAATGTTTCCATAGGCGCTTGTGTGGAGGATGCATAAGGCATGGTAGATAAAACTCCCATGTTGTCTGAGGTCTCGCCTAAGAAAGGAAAAAACAAGAACATCTGCTTGGCTGATCACTGAAGTAACCTTTGAGAGTGTCGCTCTGCTGATGTGGTCCAAACACTGTTTGCTATGGTTTTTGTGTTGGAAGTTGAAGACGGTCAGAACGTATTACCATAGTTATATAGTGACCTTTGCCATCCTTTTTTTAAAAGTCTGGTCTCACCGGCAAGTGTACAAGTGATGTTCTTCCACCATGGAGAATTACTTCCTGTGGTGTTATAGTTTACCACACCAGTTATTTTTCTTAACATGGATTATGAATCAAATCAAAAAGCTTTACTGGTCTCACATGAAATAATGGAGGCTTTCTCCCTTACTTTGTCAGACTTGTCTTACTTTTGTCAGACTTGTATAAAACATATACCAAAATATACTGTAGCACTACAGGACATTTTTTAACTAGACAGCCATGCACAGTGTATGGCATAAAAATATCAAATGGAATTTAGTGCCATTGCGTAGGAAGCAAAACATTTGTGTATACATCTCCCTAATGTTCTGGACCAGTCTGCCATGGGAAGGGGGTTGTGTCACGTCAATAGGAATGTGGTCAGTTGCTAAGGTTTAGTTACAAAGTGAGTATGTCTTCCCTTTGAAAATCTACCATGCGTAGACCAAGGCCAGTGTTCATTATTCAATCGAAAAACATGCACACCTAGGCAGTATGACCGAGTGCGAGCAGGTTGATAAAGGGACTTCTGATTATATTCACGGTGTCACCTTCTTGTGCATCTGATTACATTTCACTGTTCCATGATCTCACATTTAGCATTGTGACTCGCTGTACATGATAAAGGGAAATAAAGAGATGGGAAACAAGAAAGCGTTTAAAGTGCACTTTGGATGTCTGTATTGAATTGCCACAATAAATAATTAAAAGAGATGATATGCCTCTAAACGCTGTCTCTGGCCACACCCTCTTCCATAGATCTTTCGTACAAATGTGATCACCTTAATACATAGTGACCAATGCCTTGCTAACTATTTAACGTTCTAGTTATGTTTGTAAAACTGTTTAGTTTTGTCTATGGCTGTGGTGTGAAGCTTACTTGTCCCCTAAATAAGAAAATAGGCATGCATGCATTCTGCGATTAGAGCCGTCTTTGTGAATGAATGAGATTTTCTTTTAGTTCAGATGGTTTTTCTTTTTTGTACAGGTATTTCTAGAAGTGTACTTTTTGTGCTTATTTTTGGTTTCACAGTCAAGCAGTCCTAACGCTTTATGACAAATATGATTGTGTGATGGTATTTAGAGCTTAAACACACCTGTAACCTCATATGTTGAGATGTTCCACTCTGCATTGCCTTTTCCACCATCTCCACCAAGTGCTAAACTACCACCAACCCCAGCATCTACAAGTCCATAATCGCTTTAGTTTTATCAAAGACTTTTGGGTCGTTCTTAACCTTAATTACCAGTTGTGACTAACTGTTGTGTTCCTGGTTACAAGATGTGTGATAGTTTAGTTTTCTAAAAGTTAGAGGTTGCTTGCCTCAATAATGTTTAAGTACAAAGCGCATCCACCCAGCATCTGAGGAATTAACAGTCTATGTATGCTGTGCATGCTGGCCACAATCCATTTGGAAACTATCTGTGGCAACTCCCATTTACCTGCACCTGTTTGTGCCTGAGGAAGGCTTATGGAGCATTTGAACTTATCAGAGTTTCTGTATGTGGTTTTGACTGTTGCTTTTGTTGGGGGAGTATGTAATGCAGAGGGTTGAGCATTCTCATCTGACTGTATATATGTATGGATGTGTGTGTGTGTGTGTATATGTGTCTGTTTTCACTGTAACCTCTCTACATTCAGTATATATAAAGGGGTTTATTAACGAAATATGTAGTAGTCCTTTCTTAATTAATTTTTTGATGAAAGGAACTTTCACAAGTATTTGGAAATGTCGAAGGTTGCCTCTAGCAAAGGTATGTTTTTCATGCATACAAATGAATACCCCCATGATTGCCTGATTTATTTTTATCTTCCAGAATCGTCAAAATGTGTACAATATAATTCTAACATAGCTTATTCTTACATAACTCTTGAAAGAAGAGGTGCCAGTAAAGGTTTATTCACAGCAATGCCATAGAAGGGGTTCTTACGAAACCCATTTCACATTTTTATACTCTAAAGAACAAAGAACAAACATTTTTATTAATGGAACTACAAAGCCAAAATGGTTCTTCTCTGGCATTCTGAGGAACAATTTTTAAAGGAATATAAAGTACAGAACATAACATTTTGAAAGTTTAGTATAATCGATACAATAGAGGTGTTTAAAACCCTCTATGTTGGAAAATCGTCCAAAATCCCTTGATGACAAAAGCCTTAATTTTAAGGATATATTACAATTTGAAGGATACTTTTAGAATACATCTAAATCAAAAATTCTTTATATTTTGTATCTGCAGAGTCTACCGGTGACTTGGATCTGCGTGCTGTGCTATTCTTCATTTTAAGACCCTGTAAAACCGGGACTTCAGCTTCTTCAGTGTGTCTGTAAGTGACAGAATTTGCCATAGATGCGTTTTCAGAGTGCAACACACTTGCTCCTCCTTGATCCACCCATGTGCCACCTTCCTGCCGGTTAACCTCTTGTGTGATGGAGGACATAGAGCTTATACCAAACTCTTCCATCACTTTTCTTCTTTGTTGAAGTAAACGCCTCCGTTCTTGCCTTTGACGCACTGAAGAATTGTCTCTTAGATATTCTTTGGCATTCTCTTGTTCTGAATAGAACGGTGGAGGTGTTTGTGGAACTGCTGGTGGATGGTTTTGTGGGGGTGGTTTATCCATTACCACATGTCCAAATGAATCTCTACTGTCACCGTAGTAGTAAGCAGACTTCTTAAGTTCTGGTTTCAGGCTGGTCTGTTCTACTATTTGCTGTTTTGTTTTGATGTCTTCTTCGTAATGGAATTCGGACCTCATTGAATCAGATCCTGTCTTCATTAATAAAACAGATCCTGTTTTTATGGAGCCTGGAGGTGATGCTTCAGGTGAAGAACTAGATGAACTTGTTTCAACGTTTGCCCTTGCTTTAGAGTATGTAGAGAATGTTTTATTTGATGTCATAGATAATCTGTTCAGGTGTGATTCATCAGGAAAGGAGGACTTGTGTTGTTTGAACTCAATGTATCTTCCTACCTTTGGCAGCTGATTGAAAGATGCTATATTTTGTTTGTATAAAACATTACAGTCATCTGTAGATGGTTTAACATCTTCCTCAGATGAATTACTTAACCTTCTTGTTTCTTGAATTGGCTTAGATTTACTAGAACTTTGAGATGTTGTTGACTGAGTAGGGGAATTATGTTCTGGCAAGGTAAATTTAATATATCTTTTGACCTTTGGTATTTTGTCAAGATATATTCCTTTTATTCCCCTATAATTATCTTCCATAGCCGTTGCCTTTACATCATCCTGGGCTGGAGAGCTCAGTCTCCTTGATTCTGTTGTGTTGACACTGGTGGTTGGTTCTACATAAATCTTTGCAAGTTTTGCTTCTTTCACCTTTATGGATTGTACAGATGAAAAACCAACGGAATCTTTAGATTGTGTGAATTCAACATATCTGTTTACTTTTGGGACTTTTACAAATGCTTTATCTGTTTCACCAGGCATATTATCATTAGAAGGTAGTTTAGCATCAACATCATCTTCAGATGAAGAGCTTGATTTCCTTGTTTCTAATTTTGTTTTATTTTCAGGCGTGACATGTAGTGTATTCAGTGTTGTAGAGGGTGGTACATCTAAGAGATGTGGCAACGTTGGTTTAAATTGAAGATATCTCTTTACTTGCGGCACTCTGTCAAAAGAGACACCTGTTTGACCATCGAATTCATTTTCTTTGGGTGTAAGACTGACTTCATCTTCTGATGAGCTGCTGGACTTCAAAGATTGTACAACTGCCACCTCGGTTTTTGTTAAAGGACTGGATACTGCCAAAGTTGGGGAAATAGATTCAAACTGTTTAAATGTAATATATCTATTTACTTTTGAAACTCTGTCGGAAGATACACCTATTTTCCTTTCTTCCACTGATATCAGTTTACCTTCATCCTCAGATGATGATGTGCTGGATCGTCTTACTTCCACCTTAACATCTTTATTTGTCTCAGCATGTGTGCTTGAACTGGTCTCCATCACTTCTTCAGATGATGACGATGAACTTGACCTCCTGGACACAAGTGGTGTCACAACTTTTGGTGGGAAGCTTTGTTTGTTCAATGGTTGAGTTATTGAAGATGTTTTGGTGCAAGAGAATTCAATGTATCTTTTCACTTTTGGAAGCCCGTAGAAGTTTTTACCATCAGTGGATTGCTTGACATCATCCTGAGACGAGGAACTGGATCTCCTTGACTCAGTTTTTGCTATCAAGTTAGTTGGGAGAACCCCGGCGGTTAAAGAAGAAGACCGCTTTTCACGTTCTTCATGATCTGAACTGATACCACCTTCATCATGTGCTTTCCCACTGTTTCCTGATGCAGAAAAGGACAATTGGTCTGGGAACTGAGGATTAGGGACAGTAAACAAAAGTGATTTTGTAGGTTTTTTTAACTGATTAAAAGACAATCCAACATTTCCAAAGAAACTGTCCTCGCTGGAGGTTTGTTGGACTTTGTCCTCAGCTAGCATGGAGTGCATTTTATAAGACAGATCAAGAGCTTCTGCAGTTGACGCACTTTCATTTTCATGTCTGTTAAACAGTCTGGTACCTAACAATTTTAGTCTTGCTAGGCCTTTAAGCTGTTTCCTTTCAAATACATCTGTGCTGCTGGAGGAGTTATCAAAGTCAATGTTGATAACTGTATCTGTATTAATATTTGAAGTGAGGGATTCTCTTTTAATGTCAGCTTCTGTTTTAATCTCTAGTTTCCTTGGGTATGCTAAAAATGTATCTTCATCTTCACTGGAATTCTCACTGCTTGATCGATCTGTGTCATGGTCTCTCTTTTGACTTATCCTGTATGCAGGATGCACATGGTATAGTGGCAGTCCCTCAGGACTGAAGTTTGATGAATTTCTCTGATCAGTCTGAGGTATGATTTTACTTAAAGGACTAGATACTGACAGATTTGGAGAAGAAGGTTCAATTTGTTTAAATGTAATGCATTGTTTTACTTTTGGAATGCTGCCAGTCGAAACATCTGTTTTCTTAAAGAATTTGTCCTCCTCAGACATAATTTTATGTTCATCCTCAGATGAGGATGATGAGGATGTGCTGTATCTTCTTGCTTCCAACTTAACATCATTATTGGTTGAGGAAGGTGGTGATGGAAAAGTTGTAGCATTGGGTTCAGACTGCTTAAAATGAACATATCTTTTCACTTTAAGAACTCCATTAGGGGGCACATCTGTTTTCATGAAGAATTTCTCTTCCTCAGATGACAGTTTACCTTCATCCTCAGATGTTGATGTGATAGATAATCTTGCTTCCACTTTTATATCTGTATTGGTTGAGGGAGATGGTGGTGGTAGAGTTGGAGCCTGAGGTTCAGACTGCTTAAAATGAATGTATCTTTTCACTTTTGGAATTCCCATAGGGGACACCTCGGTTTTCATGAAGAATTTCTCTTTCTCTGATGACAGTTTACCTTCATCCTCAGATGTTGATGATGATGAAGTGCCTGATAATCTTGCTTCCACCTTTACGTCTTTACTGGTTGAGGAAGGTGGTGGTGGTGGCAGAGTTTGAGCATGAGGTTCAGACTTCTTAAAAGTAATGTATCTTTTCACCTTTGAAACCCCTTTAGAGGACACATCTGTTTTCATGAAGAATGTATCTTCCTCAGATGACAGTTTACCTTCATCCTCAGATGTTGATGATAGTGATGATGATGATGTGCTAGATCTTCTTGCTTCCACCTTTACGCCTTTATTGGTTGAGGTAGGTGGTGGTGGCAGAGTTGGAGTGTGAAGTTCAGACTGCTTAAAATGAATGTATCTTTTCACTTTTGGAACTCTAGTAAAGGACACATCCGTTTTTAGGCAGAATATCTCTTCCTCAGATGACAGTTTACCTTCATCCTCAGATGTTGATGGTGATGATATGCTAGATATTCTTGCTTGCACCTTTACGTCTTTATTGATTGAGGATGGTGTTGGCAGCAGAGTTTTAGCATGAGGTTCAGATGGCTTAAAGTGAATGTATCTTTTGACTTTTGGGATTTCTTTAGATACCTGGGCTTGTGTTACGTAACTAGCTTCTCCTGGGGATGAGCCAAGTTTAGCTTCTGTTTTTACCACCATATCAGGTGTTACATTGTTTTTTGTTGAGGAAGGAGACAACGATGGTAGAGACGACGATTGAGGTTTGGACTGTTTAAATTGAACATACCGCTTAACCTTTGGCAATGTATTAACGGACACATCTTTCCAACTAACAAATACACCCTGGTTTATTCTCTGGGAGTCATCAATACGCAAACCCTCATCATCACTATCTTCACGAGTAAATGTCAAATGTATTTCTGATGGGTCCAATGTGATGGTCTCTTGTCTGATAAAAATACCAGCACCACGTTGTGACTCATCAAAAGGGGCATCCTCAGGAATCCAGGACTCTGAATCTTTTTTCTTATATGATTCTTTTAAGATCTCTGACTGCTCCTGTAACTCTGGGTTTACAGTATAACTGTTTGGTCCTTCACTATCATCATTTTCACTCGAACTAGAAGAGCTTGATGTGTCATTCTGCTTTACATCATCAACAGAAACTTCTTTACCAAATGGTATGTCAACCCCGACCCCATGGTAATTCAATTCATCATCATTATCTACCGGGCTCCCTAAAGCAGAATTGGGAAAATCTCTTTCAGAATCTTCATTGAAAGAAAAACTCTCTCCACTATCATTCCAGATCTCTGTGTCTAAATTATCAACTTTCTGTTCAGTCAGACCTTCTGGCCATCTTGTAAATGGCTCTTCATTAAATCCTGTAAATTTAATCTCTGTTGTTTTAGTTTGAGAAAAAGGGTCAACACTTTGTTCAATGGATTCCCAAACTTCACTTGACAATTTTCTATCTAGAGTTTGTCCTGAGTGAGATGATGATGATGAAGATGATGATGATTTGCTGCTTCTTCTGCTTTTGGGTTGGATATTTACATCTTCATCAGGAATTGGCTCAAATTCCAGAACTGTGTTTGAGTTGGTTGCCAATGATTTATTGGTTGTTACCAAAACATTTACTTCGCCTTCCTGTGTTGAACTGCTACTGATGCTGTTTGCTCTTCCTCTGTGATGATCCATCTCAATTGCCTTCTCTCTCCACTCAGATGGTTTCATTTTCTCTGTAAGCTCATATACATTCTCAACCTCTGTGTTGCTCTCAGATGAGCCATCTGAATGGACATCCTCTACTGTCACATAATAAGGCACATTACTTCCCTGGTCTCCCACTTCTGTGATTTCTCCAAATGTAACTCTTGAACCCACTCTTACGACTCGTTCTGGGTCTCCGGCATCGGAGTACCCTTCATTCACATATGGCTGAGGTCCCGTGGAAGAAGCTCTAGAGTTTGTTGGTGATGGACTAGATGGTCTCTTTGATCGTATTCTCCTCCATAATTTGTCTAACAGTGGTCTCAAAAGAACACCAAGGATAAAAGCAACAATAAATGTGATGAAGACAGAGAGGCAGACAGCAAGAGCAAATTCTGAATTGGTCCTTGTTCCTTGTCGTACCAAAGGGTTGTTTCTAGGGACATTTGTATTCACTTGCACAACACGTTCATCCTGTTTAATTTGTGCTTCTCGTCGTCTACGATTACGGCCTTTTGTGTTAACTTGTAGATAAAAAATAGATATGTGCTCCCCTTGGAGACCCGAAACGCATATATAAAGTCCTTCATGGTGTTCTGTCATGTCTTTAATTAGAAGCTGCGGTTGGTTGTCTGTGACTTGGCCATGTGGAGTCCACCAGTGAACCGGCATAGAATCTACAACAACAAAAAACAGATTATTTATTACCCAATGTAATTGGATTTTATATACACTCTTGTTTTAGAAGTTAGTATTGACTGAAACAAATCTAAATGAAAAATGTAAAACACAAATGACCACCTTGACTTTCATTGTGGCAGGTTACTAATATCTGCATCCCTTCATCCACAATCATGTTATGATGGCGACCAGAAGTACTATATTCATGTGTTGGACAAGTGAGATCTGAGTCCTCTAGATGGAGCAAATCTTTCCCAGCATGATGGGATGGAGAATCACACACCACTTTCCAGGAAGAATCCCCCACTTCTGCATCAAAACTTATCCATCTTCTCAAGCTCTTCAAGTTACAGTCACATTTCCAACTGTTGAAGGAGATGTTCACAAAAGCATTCAGGCTGCGTAGAGACTTATAGGCAGGGACAGGTATGTTGGCGAGCAGGTTATAGCTCAGATCCAGAACCTGGATAAAAAAGTCAACAATAACCTTGTGAATATAGATGTGAATAATGTCTAGGTTCTTGCACAAAAAAATAACAAAGCTCAAAAATGTGGATATTTCTTTTAAACAAAGACATTAATTCACTTAAGAGGGCCATTATGTACTCCATGAAGCCCTGTGTAGCAATTTTTTGATAGATAGATGTTCTTTTTCAGAGCTTTAAATCTCATATCCGTTCCCTTCCAATTATAAAGCTTTGGCGAGCTAGAATAAATTTAATTAAATCCCAAGTGTATTTGAATAAAGTAACACAGTATACACTTGGGATGTCTTGAGAGTGAGTAAACAGTGTTTTAATTTTAGGAGCAAACTATCACTTAAAAAGTATGAAGTAAATGAAATCCAAATGCATAACACCTTGGTGTGGCATCCACTTGGGGCCAAACAATTCCAAATAGTTCAATTATATAAAATGAAATGCAGGTGTTCTGGTCTGGAGATGGATTTGGGGTTACCTCCAGCTGTTTCAGGTGAATAAAGGCCTGTGAGTTAATGTTTCTAATGTGATTATGCTGGAGATAGAGTTCTTTTAGACCAGTGGTCAGGTCAAAGGGGCCTATCTCAGATATCTGGTTATAAGACAGCTGAAGAATCTGCAGGAACTTCAGGCAGCGCAATCCTGGAGGAGAAATGCACATAAAATACAACAAATAGATTAACAATCATAAACTTACAACAGTAAAATATCTGCTATAAACATGTTTCTAAGTTTCTCACAAAGCAAAACACTGACAAAACGTTTTAGGATGTGTGTGATTGATGTCCCAAACAAACCTTTTCAGGCTACCCTGCCCTTAACCCCATAAAACCTAAAAACCTGGTTACGCCGATATCTGTAGCCATAACGGTGTAGCATGTGAATGTAATTCAGGGTTTGCCATATTTTGCATATTAATGTTCAATATCAATTTATAGACAGTATACTTTATAAAGAAGGATAAATTAGACAAAACCGACCAACACATCTGTAAGCTCGGCTCACAATATTCACCAAAGGCTGTGATATATTTGTCAGGGAAGAGAGATTTCTGGGCTATTTTAAGAACCGTGTTGACTGCTGGACAGGGGCTTATCAAAGAACCGAGGAGCTGTGCTGTGAATCACAACAAGCTGAAACACTGAGACACCATCAATAGCCTAAAGGCTTCTGAATTGGTTTCTGTTAAGGCTTTTCATTTCAGTCACCCTTTAAACCTGCTTCAGGGCCTTGTCAAACCTTCATAACAAAGACTGATACACAAGATCGAGCTAAAAAAACGTACCATAAAATGACCTTTTCTGAAAGGGCTCTTAATAAATAACTTCAAGAAGCGAAATATTGATTGAACATTATGATAGCAAACAGTCACAAATACAGTATAATTTAAGCTAAGCCTTACAGCAACAAAACCACACTGCACTGTTTTACACCTTTGGACACAAGAAACCCATAAAGGTTTGTCAGGATACAAGGCTATGATAAACACGACTCTGGTATGTGACTTCAATCATTATCACCCCTTTACGACCTGTTATACGGCCAAGGAATGCCAGTGCCCATCCCATCAGACTAAGTCACAGGTGTTTTTTAAGCTGGAAAAGGTTAAAAGAGGTTGATTCTCTGACTGGTTTAAAGGGATTCTTAACTTATAATGGCCCTGAGCAAAGTTCTCCTGATGATCCAGTGATTTGCAATTGAAAATGTGTATGTCTCTGTTTGTGTGTGTGTGTATGAAAGAGAGATCGGGGCTTTAGGTTTCAGAAATGTAAGCTTGAGACAAACGCAATATCAAATATTTTGTAGCTGTAAAGCCACAAAGTGTGTGTACATTTATTGCTAAAATGTTCTAATCAATGTTTATTTTTATTTTTATTTGCATTAGTTGATCCCTTTTATTATTAATTATAACATGTTAATTAAAAAAAATATTGTTTGTTTAATATTTACAATTTATAATAAACTATATTGTTATCAAGTAAGACCTTGTGGAATATTATAAAGCCACTTTGGTGTCCAGTTTAGTGAGCCTAATCTCAGAATTCATAACTATTTAAACTGGCAGCTTACTCAGAAAAATTTGTACGATGTGAATCCTACAAAAAATACTTGAAAACATCATAGTGAATCCTCTCCCCTTAAAGACTACGTCACCGGAGCGATAACAAATCATACTGACATATAAATGATGAATGTTTTAACATGATACGTTTCTATTCTTCCCAAAAAATGTGAGAAGAACTTTGAACAAAATTATATAATTTTCAAATCATTTATTTTAAGTATAAATAACTTTTAATTAAATATTAAATTTTTTTAAATATTTCACATTGGTAAGCATTTATATACTTCTATTGCACATACCGGTTGGTAGATGGTTTAGCTGGTTTCTTTCAACAGACAGCAACTGAAGGTCAGGGGCCCAGGCCTTACATTCCTGCTCCTCACTTGCAGGTTCTGATCCATTTTTCTTTATAGCCAGATCAAGACTCCCCAGAGAATTACTCCCCACCCAGAGGTGCAATAGTCCCTTAAATTTCACGTGACCAGAACTGAGAGGTGCCAGAGAACGCAGGGCATTATGGGATATGTTCAGGGAAACTGCAGTTGCCGGAATGCTTAAAGGAGTCTTGGTCAAACCCAAAGACGAGCAGTTGAGGAGAGGACCTCGATGACATAGGCAGGGAATAGGACAGGACAGGGAGGTGGGGAGTGTATGTGTCATCCAGAAGTGCAAGAGGAACACTACCCCACCAACAACTGAGCTGTATCCTGACATTATAGTCAGCCCTAAACACAAGACACAAATAAGACGTTTGAAGATGACAATTTAACAGCACTTTCACAACTGTATACAATACAAGATTATCAAAACAGCTTTTTACTTAATACAGATTTTTTATTTTTGACTACACCACATGAGTTAAGCCAACTCTAATACTATTACACAATTTTTTTGTACGTTTTGCTTTGTACCTCGACAGGTATATTACATAACATAAAGTATTAAGTGACCTGCTGTGCACAATTAATGGTATACTTATATAGACAACAAGTTCTTAGGGTACAATAATGTGTCCAAAAATGTTTATTAATTGTATATAAAAGTAACATATTGTGTACAGACAATATATAACTTTTTTGTTGCCTCCGCAACAAAAAAGGCAAAAATTCTGAGAGTGTACACTGTAAATAAAAAAAAGTGTTAAAAAAAGAAATCATGTTAATGTTTAAAACCTACCCTTCTATTTAAGCAGTCCTCGGCTTGGCTCAGGTATAATCTTGTGATTGTAGCTCTGCGTTAATGCCAACAATCCACTGAGAGCGACTGAGAGATTCCTTGTCTTTAACTCCAACTTCCCTAAGATCAAAGTCTAAATATTGTTATGGCACATGACACACACACACACACACACACACACACACACACACACACACACAGAACAATTGTTCAATCACTCACTCATGTAAGTTAATGTCTTACCTTGGATTGCTTCATCCCAACCATTTTTAAGTAGTTACACAAAATATCTTTGTGTTATTAAATGCAGAAGGATGATCTATTTGATCTATGTTTCATTGGTATAGAAGTCAACAAGCAGGTTGTCAACAAATTATTTACATTTGACCACTGATTTAAGATATTAATTGTCAGAGAATAATCAATGGCTTATGTAATCTTTGAGATCAGTGTCCTATCATTAAATTGTCAGTACATTTACCAATTTTATTACAGTCAGTGATCTGTAACAGTACAAAACTCAGACTTAACATATTTCAAACAGAACCTGAAATTCAGATTTATTACCAAAAACACTGTATAAGCGAAATATTATTTTTATATGTAATATATTATATTAAAATAAACAATTGACACAGTTTTTTCACCATATGATAATCAGACATTAAATGGAGAAATGAATTCAATGCAAAATTCCATTGCAGAAATGATAAAGTCATTTACTGTAAGCAAAGAAGATCTTCAGTTAAGATACAGTAACATTTGACCATCAAAATAACACAAAAAAAATAAAATAAATACCACCCATGTACGCAGATGAACAATGCCAAATGGAAAGGTTATACTGCACAAATATCACACTCTTAAAGGTATATCATGAACATTTCCTGTTTTTATCTTATCAAAAGATAATGCATTGGTACACACCTTGAAACATATTATTACATACATAATTTGAGCACTTTGCAGACCATTACAATATAAGCCACATTTCGTTATACTGTGTCATGAAGTTATTGATGATCATGTGTATAATACTACTAACATAAGCCATTTGGCTATGATGATCCAATTTTATACAAAATAAACTAAACTGCAAAAATCAAACAAAGTAAACGTGTTATATAACAAACCCTGAAAAATCTTAATGACATCTGACCAGCTAAATAATATTAACCAAAAGTCTACTAAAGCCACATTGTCCGGACCTGTCATTAATGTACTGACACTATTTGAACCAGAAAATAATATTAATCACAAGTGTTTTTATGAACATTAAATAATTAATTTGAGTAAATATTCTCAAGTTTCAAAAGATGATGTCACCTTTGTGTCGATTTGTTGACAGATGGCAATAGTTGAAATTTAAATAATACTAATTCTATAACAAAATCCCCACTCTAACACCATATAAAAGCACATGCAGTGAAGGCTGACAATTTGCTGAAAGGAGGTTGAAAGAAGGCTGAGGGTTCTTTTAAGGGAGTGATTAACATCATAGAAGTCTACACTTTGTCTGAGACCTCCCCAATAAAGTATGTAGGCATGTAGAAGAAACCGTGCTTATAGGAGGAAGGATAATGTTAGACAGTGTGTTTTTCTTATACTTACTGATATTGTTTTAAAACATTTTCATCTCTCTATCTGTAACAGTGCACTCAAAATGGATTGCCGATCTTATAAAGATATTGTGAAGAAGCATGTATATGTTTTTCAGTGGTATTCTTCTCTCTGGCATTAGTGTGCTGCCCCACAGGGATTGTCGGAGGTTTGGCAGCCCATGTTGGAGTATTTGACTTGAACTCTGAACAGGGTCCCGTCTGCACACATGCACAGTTTATACCTCTCCTGCCCCTCGTTGAAGTACAAATCTCCCCCTAGAGATGAGTTGGGGATATGTGATGGACTGAGCATCACTGAACCATTTAGAATAATGCTGTTTTCCTACACACAAAACAGACAAACGAAATAATTACATAAGTATACAAAATATACAATCAATATAAACAATGAAGGTTATCTAAAATTAAATGCGTTACAAAGACCTTAAAAATTAAAGTGATGATTCACCCTCAAGGGAAAATGACTTTAGTCATTTTGAACCTGATTGATTTATTATATCTCTTACATAGAACACAAAAAATATTGGGAACCACCCCCCATTGATTTTGGTCTATACAATACAAATAAATGAGTGCTGCTGTTACCAACATTCTTCAAAATATCTTGATTTGTGTTCTAGGGAAGAAAGAAACTCATGCAGGTTTATCAAGAGGGTGAGTAAAGGATGGCACAATCTTTTTGACATTTTGTACTAACCGCTTTTAGCTCAATGCCACCACCCATGTTGAACTCCACAGTTTTGCCCATGATGTACACTCCTTCATTGCCACGAATGATAGCTTTACCATCACCTTTGATAGTGAGGTCAGATGATGCATTACTGGTGATCTGCCAATGAAACACAGTGAGTCATTGTACAAACAGACCACATTTATATGACTAATTAAACGATTAATACACAGATCTTTGGATTCTGATTGGTCGGTCGTGACACGTTTTAATGACAGCTCTGCTTTTTGTTTGGCTGCTGTCCATAACAGTTCACTTTCCTATCTTTGATCTTTCCACTATGTTGATCACTTTCTTCATTTTAAAACAATTAATTTTTTATGAATAACAGCGAAAACTTAAAGGTTGTAAAAATCAATTAATTAATGTTGTTTATATGTTTTTACGGTGTTTTTGAAAAACAATGTTTAAATTTTCATTTGAAACCATTGATGAGTATTTACTCTATAAACATTAGGTTTTCCAAAGACCCAAGTGTTTAAAATGTTGGTTTAAATCTGCGGTTAATGTCATTATTAATCTGTGACCAATCACATGGACTCATTTTACTATGTGGATCAGCAGAGACATAGATATTGCGAGGATAGTGCATAGATTTGGGATGAAACGTGTCAGCTCTCATTTTCTTTTTCATTTTTTTTCGGTTATGAGTGGAGGCGGGGCATATCTACATATTAATGTTTCTGTATGTACTTTATAAAGTGTAGAGTTGCATTCAAGCTGTTTTAAAGCAGGAACATTTTTAATAATAGAACATTTTATATGATTTGAATTGTCAAAAATTTGTGAAATGAAATGGAATGAAAATGTGTCAGCTCTCAGATTATTATTCAGTTTTAGCAGCATCTGCAACTGCCAAGTGTGATTGTTGGAAGGTGGGGCTACTTTGGAAATGAGTGTATCTGCAAAGACTTAATGAAGCAAAGGTGTAGTGTTACATTCAAGCTATTTTTAAGGCAGAAAAAATATTTTTACAAGAAAAAACATTTAAAAATAAAACTATTAACCACTTGTGTGCTTGATGACATTCTTTTTACAGATGATTAATTTCCGCTTACTCTCTCAGTTGAGGCTTTCTTCACGTTGAGAACTTTAACCTCTTTGGGCAGGTGAAACTCGTGGTTATCAAAATCTGTGCTGAAGAAAGTTGTCTGAGTGCGGGGGTCAGTGAATGACACGCCTAAGTCACTGACAATCGATGTCTTTTCTTCCTCTACACTTAGCCTTGTGTTGCCCTGTTTGAAAACCACCTGTAACACAACATGTGTCAATCAATACATTTTCTCTTTTCAATTTTTAACACACAGATAAAAGTCAGACAATGTGACTGACCGGGTTATTGTTGCCTGTGATGATAAGGTCCTGGTCCTTCCTGCCGCCCACCGTGCTTTTGTGCAGTGGGTGAACGATGCCCATGTCAGCCTTCTGTTTAAAGCGCAACAGTCCACTATCATGAAACTCCATGCTCTGACAACCTCCAGGACCTATCCGTATCACCGTCCATATCACCAGAGTTATCTGTCAAACATAAACAGCACTCATACTGTGCAATGATGTATCTAATTTGAGTATTTGACCAGTATAGTATAGATGATAATAGGGCAAAAAATTCTGAAATAAATTTTAAAATGTAATGTGCAAATCATTCAAATAGAATTTTAGTGGAACATAACATTTTCAGCAAACAACTCACAATAAGGTTGATGAGCGCAAGCAGGAAAAGTAGAATGATTATGGCGATGGCAATAATGCCCTTGCGACCCCTCAGTCCGGTCTTATGAAGCCTCTCTTCTTCAATAGGAACATAGCCAGCCTTAAAATTACTATTGTGTTCTTTATTAACAGTCCTGCGCTCTAAAGCCTTCTCCCTCATGGACTTCTTTACTGACACATTTGAGATTTCCTGTAAAAACATGGAAGTAAGAACATTACAATGAATGAATGTTACCAAAGTCTGTGACTACTGATAGTGGTCTGGAACAGAAATAAAATATTAAATATCAGCTTCAAGACTTATTCAACTTTCTATGTGAGACGTACTTTTTAAATTTAAATATGTGGAGTATATTGATATTTGTGATATTAATAGGAGCTGAACAAGTGTTGTTATCATCTTTCAAAAACGGTTATACAAATTGTCAAATCTACCTTCAGTCATTTCGGCTACCTGAGCTATTACGTTTTAAAGAACAATTCACCCACACATGAAAATCCTACTATGGTAGTTCATGGATTACAAATACTGTTTGGTTACAAGCATTCTTCCAAATACATTTCTCTCTGTTCATCAGAACAAAGAAATGAATACAGATTTGGAACAAATCGAAGCTAAGAAAATGATAACTTTATTTTTTAAGTAGATCTGGCAACCAGAACATATTTCCATTGTATTATAAACAAACACCAAAACTTTTGTTTATAATTTATAACACAACATTAGTGTACAACAACATTTACAAAATATTGCTATACGTTATTATACAAACAGGGCATTTCTGCTACGGTGTCAAAAATGGCATACATGCATTGTATGTTTACAGACATTTCTCTTTCTTTCTCATTTTATTTCAATGTATTGTATTCTTATATTATGATGATTGTAATATTTCTTTAATTTATGTGTAAATTATGTGTATTTTTTCCCTTCTGTGCCAATGCTGAGAGTTATGCAAAACTACTTGTTCTGTATGTGACCAATAAAACTTAATAACTAATATGACTTTTTATTGTCTTAAGAACTATTTACAAAAGACTAATCACAGATTTAGGTATGTAACTGGTTACTATTTATTACATAAGACTTCATTAAAGTCTATATTAACAACTGATCCTTATTTCAAAAAGACTTTCTATTAATAAAAATAAAATCATTGACAAATCAGAAACACTTTTTATATTATAGTCATTATATATTATAGTCATATATATATATATATATACTATATGATATACATATATACAATATAATAGTCATTACTATAATAAGAGAGTCAGTAGTAGAGTCAAGAATGCAGTATAGGACTCCTTCTGTCTGCATGTAGGTCTAAAAATAAATAACACCTGTGTGTAATAAATATAAAAATAAGCAATAAAACAGAAAATCCTTTGATTTTAAAGCACAATCATTCATGTTTTACTCTAAACAACAACCAAAGCAAATCCCTGCAATAACACATTTTTCCATAGAGGAACTCTGCTATAAATAGCTCAGAAGATCATTCCTCATTCTACAGACATACAGTGGACAATGACACAATGTTGTAATATCACACTGTTGTGTTTATCTTCATTTAACACAAATAATCGCTTAAAGTGGAAAAATAACATAAAGAAAACATGAAACTCAAACCTGCTCGGACGCCATGTTGACCCTCCCACTGACAGTCTCTCTCTCTCTCTCTCTCTCTCTCTCTCTCTCTCTCTCTCTCTCTCTCTCAGCCTGAGGAGCAAACCACTGAGAGACAAACGCAGTTATATTCATCATACTCACAAATCATTTCACTCACATTCTTTTACTTTTACACGCAGAAAACTGACTCTCTGATCTATAAAACAACACTGCTGAAGACGACATTAAATCCATTATAGAGAAGGAAAAATAACTGTGACGTCAAATGGTTTAATCCTCTGTGGACCAAATAGACTCGCCGTACAAGGAAAGCGCAATTATAAATAAATAATAATAACATTTCACATTTATTGTAAATAAATAATAATAACATTTCACATTTATTGTAAATAAATCATAAATAACATTTTACATTTATTGTAAATAAATAATAATAACATTTTACATTTATTATATATAAATAATAATAATAACATTTTACATTTATTAAAAAAAAATAATAATAACATTTCACATTTATTGTAAATAAATCATAAATAACATTTTACATTTATTGTAAATAAATAATAATAACATTTTACATTTATTATATATAAATAATAATAATAACATTTTACATTTATTATAAATAAATAATAATAACATTTCACATTTATTGTAAATAAATCATAAATAACATTTTACATTTATTGTAAATAAATAATAATAACATTTTACATTTATTATATATAAATAATAATAACATTTTACATTTATTATAAATAAATAATAATAACATTTCACATTTATTGTAAATAAATCATAAATAACATTTTACATTTATTGTAAATAAATCATAAATGCATTTTACATTTATTATAAATCAGTCTTAAATAAAATTTTACATTTATTATAAATAAATTATAAATAAATTATAAATGCATTTTACATTTATTATAAATAAGTAATACATTTTTTTACATTTATTATAAATAAATCATAAATAACATTTTACATTCATTGTAAATAAATAATTAATAACATTTTACATTTATTATAAATAATCATAAATAACATTTTACATTTATTATAAATAATCATAAATAACATTTTACATTTATTATAAATAATCATAAATAACATTTTAAATTTATTGTAAATACATAATTAATAACATTTTACATTTATTATAAATAATCATAAATAACATTTTACATTTATTATAAATAAATAGTAATAACATTTTACATTTATTATAAATAAATCATAAATAACATTTTACATTTATTGTAAACAAATAATTAATAATATTTTACATTTATTGTAACTATATCATAAATCACATTGTACATTTATTATAAATAAATAATAAATAGCATTTTACATTTATTATAAATAAATGATAAATAAATCTTAAATACATTTTACATTTATTATAAATAAGTCACAAATAACATTTTACATTTATTATAAATAAATCATAAATACATTTTACATTTATTATAAATAAGTCACAAATAACATTTTACATTTATTATAATTAAATCATAAATAACATTTTACATTTATTGTACATAAACCACAAATAACATTTCACATTTATTATAAATAAATCATTAATAACATTTTACAATTATTATAAATAATTCATAAATGACCTTTTTTATTTACTATAGATTAATCATAAATTACATTTTACATTTATTATAAATAATTCATAATTGACATTTGACGTTTATTATACATAAATAATAGTAAAATGTTACGTTTATTAAAAAATAAATCATAAATAAGATTTTACGTTTATTATTAATAAATCATAAATAATATTTTACATTTCTTAAAATATAAATCATAAATAACATTTTACATCTATTATAAATAAATCATAAATAACATTTTACATTTATTATAAATAAATAATATCAACATTTTATATTTATATTAAATAATAATAAATAATAATAACATTTTACATTTATTATACATAAATCACAAATAACATTTTACATTTATTATAAATAAATCATAAATAGCATTTTACATTTATTATAAATAAATAATATATCAAGATTTATATTTATATAAAATAATAATAAATCATAAATAACATTTTACATTTATTATAAATAATGATAACATTTTACCTTTTTTATAAATAAATTATAATAACATTTTACATTCATTATAAATAAATCATAAATAACATTTTACATTTATTGTAAATAAATAATAATAATATTTTACATTTATTATATATAAATAATAATAATAACATTTTACATTTATTATAAATAAATCATAAATAACATTTTACATTTATTGTAAATAAATCACAAATAACATTTAAGTTATACATTACATGTATGTAATTATACAAATGAAAATATTACAACATTCCTATTATTTTCATTTTATTTATCTAATTTTAGTTTGCAGTTTGACTGTTGCTTCACACTTCCACAATCTGTAATAATAATATATAATAAAAAATAAAATATCAACTTTATTACACTGACGTTCATAATTTACACTTTGTGATGTTCTGATGAAAGCATCTAATAAACATGAGCTTTGTGTACTTCATACAATCTTTAAAATGAGTGTAAAAACAATGAACACTAATGCACCTTGTGCTCTTTAAGTGAGAGCTCTTATTGCACCTGACACCACACACAGGAACACAAAGAGCCCCATGTTAAAGGTTCAGCGTGCGCGCGCACAGCGTTGCTACAACTAGAGCGCGTCCATAGTGAAGTTTAACACAAGATGCGCGTGCACGCCACATAAATAGAAAGCGCGCGCGCGTGATGTTAGATGAAGGCTGCATTGGGACATCCTGAAGCAGATTAAACTCTAACAATGGCTGACACCTTGCGAAGACTTGCGAACTCTTCTCCTTACAGTGTATTGCAGAATAAACTTGAAGCCTGGTATAAGGATTACCATGTGAGTTATATAATAATATATTATTAATCTTTTGTTTTGCATTGTGTTGTTGTAGTTCTTTAATTTATCTAGACACTATTTTAGTTTAAGAGAGTTTATGCACTTTTTTGAGCATTCTTGACTGTTTTAATGCGCGCTTTATATATTTACTTTGATTTCACTCTAAGTTTGGTTGCTATGACGCTGGTTGTCAACGGTGACACTGTGCTGGCGTTCCTCGACAGACAGTGTGACGTCACGTGCGCGCTCCCGTCATTGTAGTTGTCGCTTGTTGCTGTACTGGATTATACTTTAACATTTTAATACTATTTTTATTCCATCACTGTTTTTACAATTCTGTAAGACTTTCTTTATTAGACAGAACAAAAAAAGATATTTCGAAGACAGTCCACATTCATTGTTTGAAGTAAACAGTTGCTTCCGCTGTATGAGCATACTTCAAAATATCTGCCGTGATCTTAATTGAAATTGATTTTTATATGTGGTTGAATCTATTTAAAGGTGGTTTATGATCCATCAATATCACTGTGAAGAAAACCACATGTTAGTGATTGGTGTAGTGATTGTCAACAATATAATTTAATTTAATAAAAATGATAATACAGAAACATAGTTTTTTCATCATTCCTTTTTACAGCTACATATTAACTCTCCTAACAGCCTTTGGTCGTGTTTTCTTTCAGATGTTTTCTTGTGATCAGAATCTGAACCGGTGCTGTGAGTTAGTGGAGCTCACCTCTAAACTTCAGGGTCAACTGTTCACCATACTCAACCTTACAGCACAAGAGGGTAACAAACCCATCTACCCCATCTTTCCTCTTAGTCCGGGTCTTATTTTACCTTTTGCATGTCCCTGTCTGAATACACTGTTCCCTATTTGTTAAAAACCATTCTCTGACTCAGGTTTTACATCACACTTCAAATGGGAAATGCAAGTATACGCTTCATGCAGCTGTTGATCTATTCCCCTTCTAATGTTCCCTATATAGCGTATAGTACATACTGGGTCCAGGAAGTTATAATTAATTCATTGTGCCCCATAAACTTAAGTGACAGACCTCGAAATCTATTTACGTTGTATTCTACACTTCAAAAGTCTGTGGATACTCACACGGTTGGGACACTCACTCACCAATGCATTCGTATTTATTACACATTCCATATTTCTAATAAACCCATCATCAATATAAAAAGAACTATGGAATTTTGGTTACAACTTAGAAATAAAAAATAAAAATAAAATTTTTTATATTTGATCATGTACCTCATTGCGGTTAACTAGAATTTGCAGAAATATTTTCTTGTCATTTTTTCAAGCAGCTTCTTTACGTCTCACCCTGAGATTCTTTTTAAAGAATTTCAAAGCCCTAGTGTACGCTTTTGATTTTTTTCTCTTCAATATTCAAAGTCATCCATTTCAAAAAGAGTTTCGTCAAGAATACACCATGTATGTATGCTAAATTATATTTTTGAAGGTCTATTGAACTAATTCTAAACATGTATTAATACACCATCAGATCAAAAGTTTTTTTTAATAGTGGAAAACATTTTAAGTGTCTAAAAACTTTTGACCGGTTATGTATAGCAGTAAAGCATGTCATACAGAATAATAGAAATGTGCATCTTTTGTAGTTATGCAACTTTAATGTTGTACCAGTATTCATCATCTTATTCTTTATTGCACTATAGATATCCTTTCATCACATTGTATAAAATCATCAAGAAATAGGCACAATGTATAGTTATGAAAACTGTTTTATATATTTGTATTTTTCCTTTAGGGGGACATTATGCAGGGATTGACACTCTGAAATCTCGTCTTTTGCCATGGCTTGGCTCCTGCTTTACTATTGCAGCTTCCTCTTTCTCAACAGATACCAGCCTCAGTCTCATTCAGGTCCTTTGCATATACCAGAAATTCTATTTTTTGCAGCTTTTTTTATTATTCTGTTGGGTGTAGTAGCCATGCATGCATGTGATGTGCATTTTATGTATTTTTGCTTGTGTACTTCTGTATGTGCTGATCAGGAATCTGTGGAGAAGGAGCGCAGGATTCGTGAAATGTCCTCTGCTCATGAGAGTGACATGCAGAAAATAGAAGATCAGCTGCGTTCTGCATGTATGGAGTTGGACTCAGTCAGGCGGGAGTCAGTATACTTTAATTTAAAAGTTAAAATATTTAATGTAAATTGACATCCAAATACACTAGTGCAAAGGGGAAACACACATAAATTAGCATTACACTCTTTGACACATTAATAAATCTGATTATTTCTTTAAGACTGGCTGATAGTCAAAATGAACTGGATTCTACAAAGAATAAATCAGCAACCACACTGCTGGCCACAGAGGATGAGATACTACATCTGAAGGCAGAGTGAGTAAACCAGCTGTTTTTGTAATGTTGTAACATTTATGCATCTTTATCTGACAAAATGACTTTATTTGTAAAAAGACTTTACAATGAATAATGTTTTTATTAGCTTGATATAAACTATTTCTATCTACACATACCAGTACCTGTCTCTGTACTTCATCACTAGATACTGCTGTTTTTTACAACCTCGTCCTTTAAAGGATAATTACACTGGTTTGTGATAGGTTGCGAGCAGCCCAAGATCAGGTTGCTTCCTATAAGAGGAAATTAGAAGTCCTGGATGACTATGAGAGGCAGGTCAGAAACCTAAAAGACGAGGTCTCATTCCTCACAGCAGAGAAATCTGTTCTACAGGAGAGGTATGTTTGGCATGAAAGTACACTAAAACACAAATGTACACACTCTTACTGGATTTTGGATTTCCCTCTCTTTCAGATTGGTCAGAAGCCGTTCACCTAGTCCTCTTCCTCGCCGGAGTCGCTCCGTCAGTCCTGTAAGGGGAGAGTCTCCCACACGTGCCCAGCTCACCAGCTCATCTCGGCACGCCCGGCTGGTCTCTCGTTTCTCAGACCTGTATGCCACTGAGAGGCTGGAGGCCCAGAGTCTCCTGCGCAGATATATCGATGACCTGGAAACAGTCCAGAGGATCATTTTCATTGCTGTTGTGGTGAGAAGACCTTTGGTTACTCATTACCACTCAACATGCCTGACAACTACTCGCCCTACAAAACAGAATTATCTATCTGTTTTCTGAATAGTTTTGAGATATTGAGCAAATTTTTGCTTTTTCTGTAGCAAAAAGGATACGAGGAACAAATTCCTTTTATTAGATGAAAACGACAAAGAATGTATTCTCAAAGTAAATATCAAAATTTTTTGAATTTTGTGAATCAGGATTTTTAGATTGGGTCAAATGGCGATAGATATTTAATGTTCTAAAGAAATAACTTTCTGCTTAGAATTATTAGGTCAGCAAATAATTTTCAAGCAACAGCAACTGTCTGTATTTTTTGGTAAAACATTATTAAATAATAATGAACCTAAAAGAATAGTGTTTTTTAATGATTAATTGTATTATGGCGATGTATGTAAATAAAGAAATTGGGAAGTTAGCACTGCTGGCTAGTCTTTATATATAAAATCTTCTGAAAAGCAATATAAAATCTTCAAATAGAAACAAATCAAAATTCTGTTGTTTGAGCTGTACTTTTTGACAAAAATATAAATAACAGTCAACCTTGAGTCAATGGTTTAAATCTTGTTTTGTGTTACACTGTTTTCAAAGATGTTTTCCTCTAATTGGTTCTCTTGTGTGCTTTCAGAGTGCTGATTGATAGAAATCTTATAGAAACTAATTATAATTCAAGAAGCTAGAAGTGTTCTTGAAAAAAAAGCCCAAAATTGACACATTGAAAAACATGGCTTGTGAACTTATAACAAATTAAGAATATGTGAATAACTCAATTTTGACAAAAAAACGAATAATTCTAAGGCAATGGATATAAGTAACAGTAAAAATGTGAGGGTTTTACCATTTTTCTAAAATTTATTTAGATTCATATAAGAAAAGATTTCATTTTAATCATTGTAATAAGTTGCTGCAGTATAAACAGCAGGGGCTTGTTGTATTGTAATGAATTATTTGTATTGTCCAATAGGAATCCTTTCAGGCTGCTAAACTGGCCTATCGGCAGTTTAAGATACGTGTGAGGAAGACACTTTCCTCCACACACATTGGTCCTGAGAGTCTAGAGGATGCGGTGGTGGATTACATAGTTCGAAATCTGGACCTTTATGATGTTCAAACCAGCGTTAATGTAAGTTCAACACCAAGACTGAAACTGAAAAATGTAATTGGATATACTTTGTTGACTCTTAAACAAATTTTTGTATCAAAGCTATACCAGCCCAAATACTATGTTATAATAATAATTATTATGACTAACTTTATATGGATTGTACATTTTTCCCTGAAATTTCTCCCAGGGAAAAAAGGAAAACTCGACTTTTCGATTACAAATCTTTTATTCCTTGAAGCAACAGTCAATGTTTTCAATATGTTTCCAACAAATTCCAATTTCAATAGAAAATTTGTCAAAACAGAAACCAAATCATGCATTCCTCATCATCTGTGGGTTTTAACTATTTGCTTCAGAAACATTTCATGTTAATTTCTTCAACTAAGTGTATTCATTTTACTATTCATTGTTAGGTGAAATTAATCAGTTGCTCTATTTCCATCTATTCAGGACGTCATAAACGCTATGAACGTAAACCCTCACATCTCCTTCCCTCCGGAGGTGGACTTTGTCCTGATCAGCAGCTTTATCCGGGAAGCATGCCGAATAGCGTTTGCCATGCAGACTCTTGACCCTCCGCTGGATCTGGCCTTCAGCTCAGATGGAGAACTCTACAGCGATGTGAAGTCAGTGGTGCTCCAAAAACCACACATACCTATGCAAAAGCTATTGAAATAGAAGTTTTAACAAAGATGTGTTACACAAAAACTTGTATGATCAAAACAAACAGACACACAAAATGACTCATGCAGACACTGTCTCTGTTCCACTCAGATACAGACGCAGTTTTGATTCAGAATTCACGGCTCCACTGGTGGCTTATCACCTGTGGCCGGCGCTGGTGGAGGGAGATGCTATCATACTGAAAGGAGAGGCAGTCACTAAAAGAGGAGCACTGGTATGTGAAGAAAAATCCATCGAGATTGTAATCATAGTAGTCATAACATAGTCAATAGGATTGAATGAAACACTATATTCATAAAAGGAATGTTTGTGAAGATGCTTGTAACTGGTTTCCAGGTAACCTATTCTTTTGTTCGTAAATCATTCAACGAGTTTAAAAGATGGATCAATGTGGATCATTATGTTTTTGTCTAGTGGAGAAGCAGGAGTCGGAGCTCCAGTCCCGTACGCTCCCAGTCTCGCTCAGGAAGTCCCACACGAACATTTGTGAGTTTCTGTGATGACTAAAAACTTTGACATTCGCTTATCATTTCACAATATTTACATTCAAACGATTGAATGCTTGTGTCTATAAGATTAAAAGTTACGTTTTCTCTAAGTTAAGTTTAATCTTTCTTGCTCATGCTTCCTTACTGGGTCAAAGGGGTTAGTGTGATTTCTTTTTAAGTTTTTCAATATATTTCATGCAAAACATTAAATGACATTTGAAGTTAAAATTAGTTTAGTATCACCTATGCCCTTAGGAATAAGAAGTATACTTAAAGTTAATTTTATAAGTGTACTAAAAGTATTAAAGGTCAAGGTTACGTAGAAGGATACTTTGCTTTGTAAGTTTACTTATATAAATGTACTAGTTTTTAACTTGTTAGTGCTAATTTCGCTTGGGACTAAATTGGCCCACTTTCTAGTTTATAAAAGTATGCTTTCCTATTTTAAGTTTAAAATAAGTATACTAAAAGCACACTAGCAACTTCTTTATCCTAAGGCAGAACAACAATACTAAATGGATGCAATACTTCTTACTCTATTCATGGACGGTTTCTACATGATTATAAAAAATAGCTGTTGCTTTGTGGTTGACTTGTATGTGTTTCTCTCTCTGTCTGTCAGATGGCCAGTCGTAGTCGCAGTCCTTCTCCTGGACGCCTCTCTGGTAGTCGACTGTAAACTTTAACCCCTGACCTCAACGTTTTTCATACAGGTTACAAGATCAAAAAGCTATATGTTTCTTACATTTCTTTTAAAACATAAACATTCCTTTATATGTATGAGATGAAATATAACCTATAGAAAGTGTCTTTACAAATAACATATCATTTCTAGTTTTAAAACATTTAGCAGTTTTATGCATCATACAGGGGACTGATATGATTGGTGAGCTAGTGTATGAGTCTACATGATATTCATTTACAAAAAAAAAGAGAAGGTGCTCTGTTTCTTTGCGTGATAACTGAATCATTAAGGTGCTATAAGTTTGTTTTTGTATGAAATTGATTTCATATATTTAGAGATGTAGTATTTTTTCGTCCATAGTAGAAATTATGTTTAAAGAGAAGGTCAAACCTGCACATCAGCACTTTTATAATTCGGTCTTCCTGCAGAAATGATTGGTATTGAAATCTATATTGTCATTTCTCTGAATATCAGTGCTGTTACTAAAGTTATCCTCAAGTGCAGGATAATTCTTGTATCTCTGCAGTTTAACTTCTTTATATTAATCTGTCATGTTTTCTCATTGTGAGGTGTGTTTATATTGTATGAATTGCAGTTTGTTTTCCTAATGGTGGTGCTAAATAAGTTTACTTCACATTAAAGGACAGTCTGTGGATTGGACACAGTCTATACAAACCCTTGATTTTACATGGTTTAATGGTGCTCCGTCTAAACTCGTGATTTTATTCATGAATCAATCGCTTTGTCAAAAAATATCCTTTAGAAACATTGTTTCTGTGCATCTGTGCAAACATAATTGAATCAATAAATCATACTTTAAAACTGTCTGTAAGCTCTTTGTTTCACCACCAGAGGGCCCTCACTTCACATTCAGGTTCATGAAAGTGGACAAATGGAAAGAATAAAATGAGTAATAAGATGATATTACTTAAAATGATAGATCACCAAAAATATAAAAATTGTGTAATTTACTCACATTTTTGTCATTTCAAATCTGTTTGGCCACAGAATAAAAAAGATATTTTGAATAATGTTGGAACCTGGCATCCATTCCCTTGCATGGGTATTGTGTTCATACAGGGCTGTTCGGTTACCAAACCTGCTTCTTAAACTGCCTTCTTTCTAGCAGCTTTCTTTTATGTTCTGCGGAAGAAAGAAAGCCAACCAGGTTTAAAATGGTGAGAAAATGATGACACAATTATCATTACTTGGTAATCTAAAGATGAAAGTTACAAAAAACAAGCAGAACTCCTCTCTGAACCATAATTTGAACTTTAAAAAGGATCAACTTTAAATAACATTAGCCGAGAAACAGAAATCTGTGTCATAAAACAGGTTACAGTTTGTTTGGTGCTGTTGCAGTGTTGCTCGTAAAGACTTCTGCACAACAGGTGGCGAGTATAATCTGCATATTGGCCTAATCTGAATTGGAAGCTTTCAAATATCCAACCATTTATTTGAATATTATGTATTTATAGCATTGGTATAAATAAAGGAAGAGGAAAGATGGCGAACGAGAACATTATACCCTGTTTATGTCATTTCAGGAGAACATTACTTAACCACACACACATGCATCATACGGAGACATGCTGGTTAAGAGACATCCGCTTCAGACTGCAAATAAAAGCAGCATTATATAGTTGCTATGGTATTGGAGAGCCTTTTGCTGTCATACAGCGAGCCAGGATGTGAAAGTGATGAGCAAAGTAATTGCTAAAAGACTTCAAGGCCAGATCGCATTGGCACATTATAAAGCAGGGAGCACATGTAGGATGAACTCATACTCAGGGGTAAAAATATTCCTGAAGTAAACATGCTGTATTTTGCTTCCACGTCCTGGAAATACCTCACGCAGGAGTTATTTTCAGAGCAGTTGCTGTCTGTACTGAACTTTCTTCTGTTGAGTTTCTCCTCTTGCAAGACAGCATGCTGAGATGTAAAAGGACATCAAGATGAAGACAATATCTGCAGGTTTTGAAAGATCTTTTAATGTTTAATTTCATTACATGATCCTTTAAAAATGTCCTGTTTGACTGCAGAGCATACTTGCTTTATTATTATGATATGAGAATTTAGGCTTAGCCACATGATGGCAATCTTGCTATAAAGTTAAGGCTTTGTAGTTTATTTGAATCTTGAGAGTCATGTTTACTGGGGACCGAATGTTCTGACATATAATTGGTTTCATAAGGGACTACTCCACCCAAAAATAACATTTCTGTCATTAGTTCCTCACCCTTAAGTTCCCCACCTGTAAAAAAAAAAAAGGTTGGGGTTGAACACAAATGGATATATTTGGAAGAATGTAGCAGCTGAGATGTTATAGTAAACCATGAAAGGTGCTCCAGAACTCCAGATTCCAAGATATCTTCTTTTTGTTTAACATACTTTTTTTTCATCTATCATAGTCAACACTACAAAGAAATACAAACCGGTTTGGACCTTTTTTATTCTCTCAAACACAAAGAGGATATTTTGAAGGACTTCAACAAACAGTTTTTGGGGCACCATGGACTACCATTTTAATTAATTTCAATAATTTTATTGACATCTTAGTTGCTTACATTCTTCCAAATATCTCCCTTTGTTTTCAACCAAACAAAGAAATGTATACAGGTTTGGAACATAAGAGTGAAATATCTCCTTTAACACACAGAACTAAAGAGAGAAGTGTGGAGCTTGAGCTGAGTTTGAGTCCTGCTCTTGACTTGCCAAGTTCAAGGTCTGCCAGTCAGCTGCAGATAAATGTGTATTTGCAGTTCATTCAGATTAAGAGAAACATAGCATATATATTATATACATATTAATACATATTAATAAAGAATATATACGTAAAGACACAATTGTAGGACCTTTCAAGTTTAATCTTCCGGACTTATAGATGTTTGCAGTGCATTCAGTAAGAATGTGCATGCCGGAGGGTGGGTAACTTTCATAATGATGCCCTGGGTTCATTAAAGCCTGATGGTGATGCCAGCATTAGTGTGGAAACAGTCTTCACAACTGCTAATTAACACCAGTATATTTACACATGCTAATAAGCAGAAACATTCAATCAAGATAATGAGCTCAACTTGGCAACCTATCCAGGGCTCTTGCTCATAGAAAGACGTTATAGAGAGAGGAGAATCTGGATGGATGGACTAAATCTTTATTAGGACCTCTGGGTGAATGAAAGTCCATAGAACAAGTATTTACTTCAGGCACATGTTAGTCGTCATGCACTGATTTTGAGGGTCAATTGGTGCCCAATGCAAGGTTTTGCATGGCCGTTTTTGATATAAGCACACAGGACCTGGTTCCAACAAAATAAGCGAATAAATTAAAATATTTTAAAAACAAAGAACATGACTTTGACTGTCCATTTATACAACCAAAAGTAAAAATATCATTAGGCATGTAACAATATTAAAATGTAGTTGAGCTTTTTTCATTTTTGGTCAAACTATTAAAGCTTTACTATACTATAAGTATCATATCTCTGATGCCCATCTCTGGTGATTGATTTAAATAATTATTTATCAGCTTTCAAGCTTGGCCAGGGCCTTGGATGTGAATGACATGCAGTGATTTTAGTTTCTCGCTGTTGAAACAACAGTATGGGATTTTTCATCATAAAACATGCAGGGATTGATTTAAAGTTGTTATTTAGCTTGGCAGGTTTTCCGTGGCCATTTCCTGAGTTCTATGTTTTGGCTCAATAATTCTACAAGAAGTATGAAACAAAACACGTCTGCCAAGCAGAGCCTTGCGAAACGTGTATACTGCTCCAAACCAGAGTTTGTTCTGGAGAGATCACAAATTTTTAACATATTTAATGATACATGACACAATGCAGTGTTATGTGAAATTAATAATGTCCCTCGTTTGGGGGATCACAATTACTGAAACCTGTGTACCCCTTCTTCAATTACACAAAACTGTGACTTTTCATACTTTCATGTTTGTGTCTTTGCATATTCCCAGGGGGTTCACACAAAAATCCTCCCATCTGGAGTCGCCATAATGGAAATCTTAGTGTGGTTTGGTGCAGGTCATCACAGACGTGTCGGTCTGATCAGATCTGGACATCATCTCACAATCTGATACATAACCAGAGGAATGCTCTCCCAGTTGTGGTGTGGTTTGAGAGCCATGAGAATGTAACCGCAGAGACCTCCTGCTTGTTCACTGATGGTGAGCTACAGGGTCTGGCAAATCACTGCTTTCTGAAAGGACTAAAGTATATAAGTGTTTTTAGGGATGTCCTCCCATTGCACAGGGTACATCAGTTAAACCTCTCATGTATCTAGACGTGTCCTTTCATCGTCTTCCGGCCAGAGTTTTCTCCTTGGAGATAAAAGCCCTGAACCTAACGCCTGCTTTAGACTATCATTTGACATATCTGTCATAGTAGTTATAAAAGTGGATGTCTGGCTGCAAGATGATCGCGCACATGCTTTGTCATATACAACAACCAAAACCACATTGTTGATGGTTCACGAAAGTTAAGCACGTTTTCCCATTTTGATCCTCTCCCAATCTGTTATACCAAACAATAAGAACTGGCAAGTTTTGTGAAGCGAGACTGATTTGCACATTCATATTCTTCATTCTAAACCAAGCTAAGGTACATTAAAGCATTTTCAAGGTTGGAAAAACTTTTTTTACAGAAAAATAATAATTATGTAATTTTCATTGAAGTTGCACTCAAAGCTCAAGTTTTGTAGCTCAACATGTGACAAATCAATTCCTGAGGCCAAGTGCAGCCTTCAGGGCTTCAAAGCCTTAAAGGTCTTCTGTCAGATCCGATTAACACAACTAATGGCCACTTGAGGCACATTTCCTGCCTTCAAAGAAGTCTCTACAACCAAAACATTTTACCTGTTTACCCCTCCACACATTCTTTCTTTCAGCTTTGTGAAAAAAGGCCTCGACTTATTGATAGGATCTCGCTGGCCTTTATAGAGGCTGTATTATGTGGCATTTACATTATTGATATTCTAAGTGTAACCGGGGCATAATATTGTCCATTCATACCTACCCGCCACTAGTGATCACACGTGTTTACGTGATGCACAGTAGAGTGCACACAGAGGAAGAGTGCACTACACGTGTGAGTTGTGCGATGTCATACCTGTCTGCAGCTGAGCACATGAGCAGTTGTGCACAAGATTAAAAGCAAACATCAGCCTTTCTTAAGGAAAGGGGGAAAGTCCTGCTTGTGTTTTGCTTACCACCTTGTGCGTCATGTATTTGGTGTCTGTCTGCAAGATATTTCCGGGTAGATATATAGATATCCAATGTGGCGGAGATTGAGCGTGAGTGTTTATTTAAAGAGTTGAAATAAAGTTGCATGTTCTGTTATAATAATTGGGAATTTGTGGAAAATAATAATCCATTTTCTCTTTGACTGAATTATAATAGAGGGGAGAACAGATACACGTGTGTCAGCGCCTCGTTTCATGTTACAGCGTGTCACAGAGTGAGTTCATTTATTTTGTTTCGTATTATAAATGTTATTGTGCACTCAAAGAAGAGAGAGAAATGTTTTGTAATGTTTATATTATGTCAGCAATAAATATAATCTGTTAATAGGCTAAATATGAACATTTTGGTACCATGATTGACACTGTATAAATGATTAATGAGGTGTAAACTGGATTCATTTCAGATTTATTGAGTTAAGTGGCTAATGTGTATGTACTATGAATGTTTCTGTGTTTTGTCTATATTACAGAATAGCATCCAAAAGCCACTACCGTTGTTTTATAGGGGTATATTTCATACATTTGTGTGTTTTATTTATTTTTCTTTAAACTGAATAGGCCATTGTAACCAAATATTTACAGTGTATTTGGAGTTTGTGTTAATTTGATCTCTTTTTATATTTCTTGTAAACTTGGTTTATTATAATGTACTATGCAGGGGGAAATTCCACAGTCATTTAATGCTGTGTTTTCTCTTAACTCAGTCGGAAATAAAGAACCCCTGTTAGATGTATGGCTGTGCTGGAGTCTTTGTCATAGTGTGAAGGTTTACACGGTCACATAAGCATTGTCCAACTCTGAATTACAATGTTACTTGTACACTGGTACACTGTTCTTTGTTATCCACATGTTTCATTCAGACCCGAAATATTTTATAAGCACTAACAAACTCCCTCCATTTTCTCTTTATCTCACACTCCCTCAATCTCTTTGTCTTATGGGGCTTTTGGGACTCTCCAGATGGGAGATGACTGGGCTGAACCCCAAAGTCCAGTATTAACACATCTATATATCACTGCATAGACAGGCAGGGTTACGGGTTACTGTACCTCACTGAATAAATCACATGCGATATAGAATCATGAAGGAAGGAGGGAATAGGGATGAGGTCATGATGATATGAGGCAACAACTATACGACAAGAACAAAAGAAAAATGAACGTTAAACATGATAATTAAATGAGAAATAGGAGTACGATGTGATTTGAGAGCGCATTATACAGCTCACCAAACCATTGCTGAGTATTTTCTAATTTAAACTGTAATAATATAACAAGTATTACAAAAAAAACAATTATATTAACTTAATGACATACTTTACAAACATTGAATGTATTTTTTTTCGTTGGAAAATATTAAAATTATTATTAAATATTCAACAGTTAATTTAAAAACCAAGTATATAAACCACACCAGACTTTAACACAGACACAAAGTCTCTCCAGCTTAAGACCTGCCAAATCCATCTGGTGCAGATTCTACTGAATGAACGCTTGACTATATTTTATAATCGGCATTAGAACTTACAGAATCTGTATTAACGGCAACATGTTTAAAGCATTCTGTTCTCATTTCTTATCACACATCAGTCAAAAACTATTTCTACAATTCTAGGCAAAGTCCCAGTAAGCAAAACCCAATTAACCATGACACGACAACTGTCTGGTCCAGCAAGGTCATGGTCCAACTTCTCCACTGAGATGCAGATTTACACTCATCATCATTCTCCTTCCTCTCTGCAAAGGTCAATGTCTCAAAAACACACATTTTCCAGTAAAGCATCTCTGTCGTAACACATCTGCTAATTTTCACAAGACTGTAGAGTTCATGTGGCAACCTCCATCCCTCTAGAGTTGGCCCTGTTCATTGAGTGTAAATGCTTTGAAGCTTGAATGGTTTCTATAAACTGGAAAAAGGGCCGTGACCAGGAAAAATGCCTTTGTTACTCAGCCGAGACTTCTCCCAAAATGTTTCTTCTTTTTATCCGTCACACCTCACAGCAGATTAAAAATTGGGGTATGGTGCAGAGTACCAGGAATTTGGTAAAAACAAAAGTATAAGAAAAATCCCCAAAATAAATTTTTGGATGTAAAAATGGACACAAATAAAAAGCGCAGGGCACTGGCGGACACGTCTGTGTTTCTCACAAGCCTGTTGTTTGCACATCGTAAAAATAGTAAAATGGTAATGTGTTGTAACGCCGGGCCACATGTGGAGTCGCGGTTCAATGAGAAAGCTCCACATTCCCTGTAATGAACACACAAAAAACTCTGAAGTCAAACGAGTTGTATCCACTTGAAGCTCTATTTATTGGATGAAATTCCTTATATAAGAAACCGCTTTAACATTAGGTTTTGAAAGAAACCCTATTTAAAAGGGATGGTCCATGCCAAAATGAAAATTTTGTTATTATTTACTCATCTTGAGTTCAAAATCTGTATTCATTTCTTTATTTTAAGGACACAGAGAAAGATATTTAGAAGAAACATTTCAAACATTTATTGGACCGTATTGACAACAACGTATTGTTCAGTTATACACAAAAGAAGATATTTTGAAGAATGAGGAACATTAAACAGTTATGGGGCCACCTTCAATACCATTGTCATTTTCCCAACCACAGTATAGTAGTCAAAGGGATCCAAGACGTATTTGTTACAAGCATCCATATTTTTTTTCTGTATTCAACCGAACCAAAACTTCATACAGATTTAAGAGTGAAAAGGAGTTTAATGGGAATCTGAGTTTATGTATTTTATAAGCTGCTGTTCTATTGGGATGTACATGAACTTTGACGCTCAGGCACCAAACACAACCTGTTGTTCATGATAGCAGTTAGTGCTGAAACCTTCACCGCTTCTCTTATAAGAAACACATGGAGAATTCTCGTGATGGAGAAAACAGTGGTGTGTTAGTGAGCCATTCTGCAGTGAGGTGGATGTGTGTCCAGGTGCGAGTCTCTCTGTTTACAGCGCTCGGGAGGTTAAGCGAACAGGCCAATTTGATTCTTTCATGGAAAGCAGGCTTTGTTAAAGTACCTAACTCAATATTAAATAGTAATTACACTTAAAAACACTGAAAGGAAACAAAAGCGGCATAGTAGGGATTTTGTTCACAGATTTGGTTTTGGCTATTACTAGCCGGTGGTAATATAACTTGAATGAAATAAAAAAACATGACATAATATGAGGTGAATGTGAGGGAGGAGAGGTGCAGACAGAACAGACTTAATCACATTTAAATCGATTCAGAGTTATATGACCACAGTGAGAAGCCAATGACAGAGTTACAGCAGTAAGAGTTTATAAGTCAAGCTGCACAAGCATTCAAACAAAAATAAACACGCACACAAAATAAAAACATTAATAAATTACAAACACTATACAAAAAAGGCATGGGGCAATTCCAGTGTTACGAACATGACGCTATACATTTTCAAAAGTGTGACAGAGATCAAAAAACATACCAGACTATGCAAAGGACACCATATCTGCGAGATGACATTGTTATTTGTGATTTTCATTTGGTTTTAATGGTAGGTTATAGGGTTTAACTGAAATTACATACGTTTAACTCCAATCCTCCAATGAAAATAAGGTTTGTGCAAAAATCATGATAAAACCACATGACTAAACAGCTATTAAAATCTGCACAAAATAGTAATTGTCTGTGAGTCTTTTGTCTGTTTATTTCATTTGTTTGGTTTTACTTTGGTCGTCCACATGAAAGAATCAACTGATCTTAATGCCATGGCAATAGTCACTGAAAACCTCACAGATATTGCTTAAACATGTTAAACTATAGTTTTGAGCACTTGAAAGCTTTATACCCTCACAATAAATAGCTCTATTAAATTTGGGGCACTCCATGTTGTGCCACTGATGCTAATTTAAGAGGTTGTGGTTGGTTTGACTGTCTCGAGTCATCCGTGAGAATGATTTTATTTGTTTCTGTTTTGCATGTTGTTGGTTAGAGATTATGAGCTTTCATTTACTGACCACAGCAAATACGTAAATGAAAAACATGGTACGAGAGTGAAAAAGCTAAGAAAACCATTAACAAGTAAAAGTGTTCGATAAAAATACGCTTTTAATTGATAATTGGCTTAAATCTGTTTATGTGCCTGTGCAAATAAAGGAGATAATCATGTGCTAGAGAGGACGAATACAAAAATATGTCATCTCTGAGTTTTGTTTTATATGTATTATTGAGAGCAGTGTTTGAAAAGCATTTTATTTATTTCTATATTCATTTCAGAAAATCTTTAAGTAGCTTAAGTGCACATTAAAGGCAGGGAAAGATAAAAAACTCAACAGATAAAGTAACAAGTAAGTAAGGAATGAGAGAACTGAACTCATACATTCAGAAATAATATTCTAGAGCAGAATCAGACTAAAGGCATTTCCTTACAGCAGGCCTTGGAGCACATCTGTGAGGTTATGTACGTTTCACATTACAGGGCGAGTTTGAGGAACATTAAAAGGATGTTGGTAAAAAATGTCCATTCAGTTGGTTTTGAGTGTGCCACAGAAAGCAAATGCAGTTTCAGATGTTGCCTCTTGATGACAGCATAACCCCACTCATTACTCTCAAGAAACCTTTTGTTATCTTAAGTTCATATATATCCTGACATGAGGAAAGCTGAGCTGTGACCTCTCAATAACTAATAACAAGTTAAGTGTGTAACCGGATATCCGACGCCGTACTATTTAACTATACATGAAAAACTGCCAATCCAAGGGATTGAATTGGATTTAGGATAATAACAGAATAAAATCGAGTCACCGGTCAATACAGAAACAAGGCAAACATGTTTCTAAAGTACAGAAATAGTCTATATTTATTTCCTTCAAATGAAAAAGTATAAAACCTATCCCTAAAAAGTAAAACTTATCCTAAGAGCTGAAGTATAAAAAGAGCTGAAGTATAATGAGAAAGATGATGACATATTGGCAGTCATGGCAACCGTCTAGAGCAGGTAAAAATGGGTCAGGACGAATTCATAATTTCCAAACATAGACCTGGCCTAAAATTGATTTAGATGTAATCCACAACTGATAAATGGCTTGTTGCAGAATAAAACCTCTTCAGAATGCGGCGTGCACCCCAACAACAATACACCGTAATTTATAAACCACACTGTAACTGCATTTAATATAGATAAATGCTGGCCGTGTACTAAATTATTAAGGCGTCTTTCGGATTATAAACGTCATTTTACATTTCCTTTTTGTGTTTGTGTTAGTATCTGTAAACAACTGTTGAAATCACAAATCCCAAAGTTTATGATAAAGCGAGTTATCGTCTTCAACAGAAATCAAATGTAGACAGCAAAACGCCAGGATTGTAGTCATCCAGTTACTTCTGTGACGTGTCGTCAGAGACCCGTTACGGAAGTATGAAAGCGCCTCGTTACTGGTGGTGATGCAGTAACTGAAAGTACACTGGACCGTTTGACCAATCAGAGTACACTGGCAGGCCGGTTTAAAAGAGTCGGGAATTATAGTTGAGGTCTCAACTATTAATTAATATAAGTTTTATAACTAAACAAGTATCTCTTCTAAAACCGTTTAAATTTAATATCTCTTCATCCGCCTCACGTGCACATCCCACAGCCACAAGTACAAAACCAGATCATATCCTTAAATACAGTACTGGATAAATATGTATCTTAAAATACAGCTTTGGATGGACTTAAAGCCATGCATTTTTAACAGAGGCCTGCCATGACACCTTAATGAATGTTTGGAGGCTGTAAGTACAGCCTTGAGCACGCTCATAACCTTACTTCTGGATTGTTTTTGGCTCGTGTAGAAGCTGAATGAGCCACTGCTGCTTGAAAGAAACTCTACTGACAAACAAGCAGAGCTCTAGAGCTGAAATTATAACCCAGAAAGAAGTGTAGGCTGTTAGATGAGGGTCAGTGATAAACATCATTTGAAGGACGCTCGGAGGATCCAACAGTCCCTAAAGGAAGACTGCAAAAAGATTTAACAAGAAGACAAAAGTTTCTGTTAGAACAGCTTCCGCATAAGGTCTCAACACTGGGACACTTCTGGTCAGTGGTCAAGGCTCACATGGGTTGTCTAATTTATAGTGGTCTTTGACAGGAAAGCCATAGGATTATGGATGTGGATGGAGAGATTGTTTCGAGATTAACATTGCAGCACTGTAAATTTTGGATCTTGGTTAAACTTTGTGGGTAATGTGTTTGTACATTTGATTAAAATCAATATGGCTGTGAAACCTGATTGATATCCAAATATCGGAATTCCAAAATATACAGTACATTCAATTTGAAGGAAATAATTATGATGTAGGTGCATGGTGTTTGGGAGGTTTGTATTTGGGTGGGCTACTAGAAATCAAGAATGAAATTCATTAAACTCTTCTGTTTGAAAGCATGTCAAAACACAAATGCAGACATAGAAGGACATTCTGCCTGTGTTTTTATAGGTGTAGACACCATATGTGCAAATGCCATCAAGATGAATAGCCTGTTGAGGGAATGCATGTGTATGTACATATGCAGTATGTGTATCTGTCCACATGTTTGATTAAAACATGCCTATTTTGATCTTAGTAGATTAAGACAAACTTGATTTCATTTATTTATTTTCTATGGTTATTAATAGTAAATAAGATTTGAAAGATTTATGATTTTATTTTCGCAATCTGGGAGCTACGTGTGCATCTGCATCATGAAAAATTTAACAGGCCAACATTACAACAGAGGCAAAAAGTATACGTACAACAATACATGTATATGCATACAAAAACCAGAATGATAATCTTTAGAGGCTTTTTTGATAACATTTATTAAAGCAGTACTATTAACAAGTTTGAATGTCTGTTATCTTACAGTATTAAGTACACATTTTGCCTCACTTAAAAACACTACCCAATTAAATATAAATTCTATTAAGAATATAATATATATTTATTACTATATAAATATACATCATATATATATATATATATATATATATATATATATTATTATATAAATAATCAATTTAAATTGTTCCAAAAAAACAGCCAAAGAATATCAGATCTAAAATAGTGGTTGAAAACATACCTATAGAGCATTTTCTTGTTTTAGTTCTTTAAACTACTATATTTATAACAGTACCCCTTGCTCTATAAAAAAATGGCCATCTGAAAAATCGAGTCTTATAAACGAGTGACAACATAAACAAAAGTTACTGCACATGCTTGATTTATTTGATTGCACTTGATTACGGTACACATCTGCAAACAACAGAGTGCCTGTAGATTATTGATAACAAGCAAAAGAAGACAAGAAGAAGCTGTGTTTGGCTAAACCTGCCTCGTTAATATTGTAAATGAAGACTGCAATCTCGAGCTCAACCTCTAGATGTTGATGTCCTATTAGTTTTCTTTAAATGCAAAAAAGTTACAAGACCTATTCAACAACTTGTTTATTTAATAAACTTAATAAACAATAAAATTCAACATGATTGTTTTAAAAGAAAACATTAATAGGAATTGATAATAATGTAAACTAAGTTAAATATATAGTTATTTAAGTATATAACATACATGTTTTATAATAACTTTTATTAGCCAGAGCGATCAACAAACAGTCAAACACATTCCGATGAAATGGCCTTATGGAATATGTTGACAATGACAGAAAAGAACTATAATAAATAAAATAATTATTGATATAATTATATTGAATTATACTGAAAATAAACTTAATCTCATTTTCAATACTTTAAATATATAAAACTCTGCAGTCAGAAAAAAATGGTTGACTTTCTGACAAACTTCACAATGTAGAATAAATGAGAACTTGGATGTGTCCATAAACTTTTGCATTCCAGTTATATGAACTCAACATGTTATGACTGTCAGGGGTGTAAAAGTTCATTGGACTGGATCTGATCCCAGATCAGACGAAGACCTCAGGGTTCAGCGTACCAACTGGCTCAGTGTCTAAACAAAAACACACTGATGGGTGGGGTCCTGTCATCTCTGGCTCAGTTTAGAAAAAAACAGAACCTGGGTTCAGAACAACACAAGACACCTGCAAGGCCGTGGGATCCAGTGTTGCTATGGCAAACCAAATTCTGGCTGATTCTATTGGAATTTATAAACTGGGTCAAACAATTATTGTTCTGTTTAAGTATTAACTATCACAGTTTGTTAATATCCAGAATGTTAATATTCACACAGAAGTCTTTGTTTTCTGTAAAAAAACAAAAATATACACAGTTAAATGTGACAGCAATGAATAAATTTCCTTCCTTATTAACCAGTGTACTTTTATAGGCCTCTGTGTATTTCTTTGACCCGCTTTGAGGTCACATCTATTTCCTGTGACTCAATATGAAATAGTGGATAATACTGCCAAAAGTCTCTCTGTTCCGCTGCCTCTGGGACACCATTATATTCCTTCAATTTTATACCAGTAAAACTTTGTCATCCAGACTTTCCTCCACTTAAAATAACCGTGTGAATATCACTAAATATAAAATACAGTATAATTCAAGACTGAAACTTAAGGGTTGGATATACTTCACTTTTAAAAAGACAATATTTAAAGAATATTTGTTACACTGTCTGGAAAATTAGCACATTGTCACTTTCACATCACTTGGGTTGTACCCTTTAAGTTTCCGTTTTGTACTTTTGTCGGTATACAATACATTAAATGTTGTACTTTTTGAGTACATGTTTGTAGAGTGTACCTTTAGGACCTATTTTTTACTTAGTACCTTTAGGACCTATTATAAAATATAAGGGGTACAAAACATGCTACTGTACCTTAAAGGGTAACAATAGGTCCTGAGTGTAAAACAATGTCCTCAAAAAGTATAACATTATATTATGTTTTATATACATGTTGAGATACGGATAAGAAGGTCATGGGACCCTCCCATTAATAAAAATGTAAAAGTTTGTGTCTTTTTGCACCTTTATGTTCAGAAATGACAATTGAATTCAAATCCCTTAGTAAACAAATTACCTTAATGAAATTGAATGAATTAAGTCTCGTTCTGTCAATCATTAAACTAAAAAAGTTTTATTAAGAAAACAATTAAAAAAATTGTAAAGAATGTTGCCTGTACAATAAAAGTAAATGGTGACTGAGAATGGTCGTCCCGGACATTCTGCCTAATATCTTTTAAACTCAAAGATAATAATTCATATGATTGAAAAATGATTTAGGAAAGTATTTAGACTTCTGGGTGAACTGCTTCTTTAAGACACAAATTATTCAATCAATTAAATTCTGATTAGAAAATATCATCATTGCAAATTCATCTGCATTTCTTCAGCAGGGGGCGATGACACACAAAAATACGAAAAATGTCATATTAAAAATGATCAATATATAATCCCTTATGTCACTGGGGCAGTACCCTTTCCAAGGGTATACATTTCCCCCTAAAAGCAACACATTAGTATCTTAAATGAAAATATTGGTACCTAATGAATACATTTCTGTACATAAAGGAACATATGAGGACCTTTATGAAAAAGTTTTGCCCCAGTACATAAAGGTACATATTTTGATTTTATAACAGTGCTTTAAAAGGAGTCCTAAAACCACAAACCACATACACATAAACATTTTAAATCATAAAATGAAGCAAAACAATATTTTGTGTAATAATAGGAAACAATAAAAGACACAGCCTGAAGAACAAGGTTGATCCCCTAGAGAGCGCTTCCTCAACAGACACCAAGAGCCATTCAGATGCATAAAGACAATCGGAAACGAGAAGTCAACATTCTTAAGATTGTGTGTTCAGAGGAAGTGCAGAGGAATTTCAGGCCAGCTACTATGAGCTGATGAGCTATATATAACCTGTTTCCAACATGTCTGGGTAATGTTTGTGTATGTTAGAGTGGCACAGAAATAGGCATGAGTCAGGACTGAAGCTGGTCTGATGGGACACTATATTCCATAGAAGGCAGCAATATAAGAGATATGAATGTAGCAATGATTATGTGCGCTACAAAATCAACACACTGGCTCAAAAAGGCCTCTGTGCAATATAGACCTGGGTTTGAGTGGAATGTGTTCTGATCTACAGTGATTCACTGACCTTGAAGACATGATTAACGTTCAATCATTAGAGATGATGAATTCTACTGTATTCAAATATTATTATCATCAGTTTTGAAGCATGGTTACAACATATCTGAAACATGAAACGATGGGTAGCAGGTACAAACATCATATCGACACTGTGAGATTTTGCAGGTTTGAGCCCTAATTGATCTTCCTTAATGCTTTGGTTTCCCAGATGTTGTGCTGGCACTGTATTTAAAGGGATACACTGTTATCATTTTATCACCCTCTTGTCTTTTTAAACTGAATGGAGAACACAAAAGAATATATTTGGAAGAAACAGTGGAAGTCCCCATTCACTTGCATTGATTTTGCACCCATAAAATAGAAGTAAATGGGTAGTTGTTCAGAAACCGGCACTCTTCGAAATATCTTCTTTCGTGTACCGCAGCAGAAAGTCAAACAGGTGAAATGACAAGAAGGTGAGTTAATGATGATAGAATTTCCTTTAATGGGAAGGTACTTATATACTGTAATAACCAAAACCCTTAAATACATGAAGATTATCTCAAACTAAAAAAATATTTCCATGTATTTCATCATTGTACTTTACTGTAATTTCCGGAGCTTTCACCTAAATCAGGTTTTCTTCGTTGTGTGCAGATCTCAGAAAGATTATCTCCGCTCTTATTTGCGACCTGGCCTTTTAAACCAAGCCAAGCATCAATCAAGCAAAATGTCTCTAATAGGTTGAGCTTTTTCTTGTCCTCCTGAGTAATAAAGATAAAATTCTGCAGAATGAGCCCCGGTGCCCATAGTTCCATTTCAGCAGACGACACTAATTGCTGTTCATTAGCCGTTCAGACATGGCAGACTTATTAGTGTCTCATACCTGTTCTTTAAGACACAGTGCTGACTTATGTCCAACAGAAAGGCATGTTAAATATAAACACAGGGTTGACCTGACCTGAATGTTTCTGGGCTTACTAAAGAAAAAGTGTAAACTATCTAGGTCATAAACAGTATTACATCAGACTTAAGAAATAAAACATATAACAAGAAATAAAATCATAAACATTTTTCTACAAAACAGAAGGGATATTCTTAGATATGAAAAAGAAAAGTCATTTTTGAATGTGTTAATTTGCATATAGCATCAAATAGTTTTATTACTGGTGAGGGAAAAAAACTCACATGGCCAATAAAAGTTACATAAGACTGATGACCTCCTGTGGCATTTCTTTAAGATCTATCCATCCATTTTCCTCTCTATACATGATAGACCTCAAGTCTCTTTATATCATGCCTTTCCATTGATGAAAATGGCATTGAAAAAAGCTTTCAGTAGCATTCAGGAAAAATTATATAGGGTTAAGCATCTAAGAGCTAGTGTGCACACACATACTGTATAAATGAATAGAATCTCGGAAATGGATCCTTATAAGTCAGCTCCAGGATTCTGTTACCCTCAGTGTTGTTAGGCAGCGTTGCTGTAATGAGGACATCAGAGCCCTCACAAAAATGCACTTTGTAAAGTTTATTGGCCTGTTCCTTTTTTGTGGGCTTCTGGGAAGTAGGAACACATATGCCAAAAAATGTTAGCGGAATGTTTAGCTTGGCGAACATAAGATTATTAATTGCTTATTATTGTTTTCTTATAAATTGTAGAAGATTAAATGATTACAGTCAAGCATTCATGATTATGCGACATTCCTTCTGTTGTTTGTGCCGAATCATGTGTGGGATCATTGACTTGACGCAGCAACTATGGCACTACTTCCAATACGAGAAAAGATTGCAGGATGTGAGGGTAATGGAGAACATGAACGAGAGAAAATTAATAGTTGAACCAGTAGTTAAAGAAAAGTAGGCTACAAAATGTAATGTTTCATTACATAAACCACAGGAATAACACATGCGCGCACACACAGAGCTATGCAAAGTCTTAGACGTGTCAGCATTTTCAACATAAATATTTTTAATATAGTTTTTTATTGTCATTATTATTATTGTCACTTTTATTTGTAAAAATCCAGTGAGATTTTTTTATGCACAAGATGTGTGATAATGGCCAGTGCTCCACACAGAGACCTGGTGTCATCATCTTTCATTACATGATAAAAAGAGAAAAAACACTTAAAGAGACTTAATCCAGAAGACCTGTATATATGTCTTCAATATGCCTTAAGACACCTACCTTAAAAGCTCCAGTACTGTGCAGCCTCTTCACAGTATTGCAACATAAAATTCTCACTGGATTATTACAAATAATGAAAAAAATTGATGTTTAATCACTTTAGTAAATAATATTCTCTAATGACGCACTACTCTCTTTCTCTCTCTCTCTCTCTCTCTCTCGCTCTCTCTCTCGCTCTCGCTCTCGCTCTCTCTCTCTCCCTTTCTCTAGCCTTATGCATCTGTTGCTGATCTTAACCTTAAGAGAAGTACAAATAATTTTGCTTTGCTTTTTTCATTCATTGCGGAGGAAGATTATCATACAAAAGATCAGATAAAGCCTTACTGCATTCATTCAGGTAAATACTTTATATCTAACTTCAACCTATGGTCAAGGAAATGATGTTGCAGATGCAAATTAAACTGCACTGAATCAACTTCCTCCATCCAAAATCTGTCCACCATCGGATGCAACACTGCGCACCTCAACCTCTTCCAAAACACTTTGAAAATTATACTTCTTAGATATTACCCCATTTAAACATCATAAAATTCATTGTTATGCTGTGTCTGATTTAAACATTGTCTAATAGAAATTTATGGTAGTAAGTCTTTGATTGCTTTACATTTTTACTTTCAAGTTATAATAGCAATAACCACGATGAAATTGATGTATTGTGCTGCATCACATTATTCCTCAAACAACACACAACTGGAAACACATCAGAGGCTCTGTTGGTATTTTCACAGATGTTAAAAAAATGATCCTTCCGGTTAAAGAAGCTTCCTGCTGAGAAGCAATTCTATTATATGCTTATTTTACGAGCAACATCTTTAAAAATGTTTTCCAGCCTTTTATTAATTGTGCAGTTAATGTCTTTAGGGCTTTGCATGCTGACTGAAAAATCACTAGGCACCTTTTCAAGTACTCAGATTCAAATGTACATCTGCAAATGTCTCTAACCTAATACCAGACATGAATTGGAGCAACACAAGGACACACAATCTTATAAATGTGTAAAATCACAAAAACACAAAGAGATTTTTGTTTATAGGAGCTCTTGCAAATATTCCGAGCTCATTAAAAAGGACAAGAGAGTAAGATCATCTGAGGACAGATACAAGCAAATAACATTCAGAAAAGCAGAGAACAGAGCAAGAGTATAACAGTTCAGATTACTGCTGTACATCTACAGTAATAAACATCAACTTTAAAATAAGATATAAAATTTGATAACTTGTGCCAGTATCTATATTACATAAACGTATAGTTACCAAAAAATGAAAATGCTGCCACCGTCAACCCCCCTTTAATCTCAACCCTGTCTAATTGTTTCTTCTGCAAAACACAGGAGAAGAAATTTTGAAGAATGTCGCTAACCAAACAACAATGACACCCATTTTGTCTATAGAAACGAAGTCAAGGGTAGCACCTTGGTTTGGCTGCCAACATTCTTCTTTTGTGTACTACGAAAAGTGGCTGATTTGTAAATTTGCATCCTTACATTAGACAAATGAATGATTTTTCTGTTTTTGATCATGTTCTGAAAACAGCAGTTCAATGGGAGAGCAGATTTTAAAAGACAGACACGCACGCACACTGGGGTCTTACACATACAAGCAAAAACAAAAGCCATTGATTTTCTACAAGAACATGACCGCCTCTTTCCAAGTGTCACAGGTGCAGTTCTTTTGATTAGTGTGAAGACGTCACACATTTCTTTTTTACACACGCACACAAAGAGAGGAAGCCACACATCTCCCTAGGAACAGCCTGTGAAATGCTTGTTGCTATTGATGCATAAGCATTTCATGTCCATAGAGGAGCTTCCCGTAAACCTGGTTTTTCATTTCTCGTCATTACAATCTCATAATGAATCGCTTCTTTCACTCCCTCTCTTCTCTTTGCCGCAGGCCCTTTGTGTCTTCGAACAAAATTACCACATTTTATCTTGTAAGTCAGAGAGGAGAAAGATAATAACACACGTTGCTTCGACAAAGAGCAGAACAATCATTACACAACAGCAAAAGGAAAAAACATACGAATACAAAGCACAGCTGGTAAAAGTGCGTATTATTTATTAAGGAGAGGAAATAAACCAAAAGAATCCCCGGATCTCAGTTCCTACGAGATACCTTTTTGGTTCTGCTATGATAAAGTGCACTTACAGTTATCACACTTTCCATTAGAGATTGAGTCCTTGTACATTTCACACACACATTTACATCTTTCTGAACCTTAAAAATAAACACTCACATTAAATGGGCACAAAACAGATGGGTGGCTTTTGCATACAAGGTCATTGTAATATCGGTGTAAATGACAGATTTATAAACCTTGGAGATGTTTATGAACGTGTGTGAGGATTCAATCCACAGTATTAAGCAGTTACAGTACTTCTCATTGTGAGCCCAAACCATTGAACTCAAAGGCTATTTTACACAACTAACTTCAACTGATCCAGGTAGCCATAACGGACCTGAATGAAAGCATGTTGATACTTCATTTCTCCCCATGCAAATAGAATAATTTCTTATATAGCATTTAAAAATATAATTTATTTCTAACAAATATGTCTACGTTGGTATTATGTACAATTTAATGACACATAAGTACAGTTTCTCTTTTGTGATCAAGTTAGCAAAAAAAGCCTCACACTTTCCCATTATTATATTGGCACATTTTGTTTGGATGTCTTTGTGTACCAAAAAATTGTTACAAAAATATGAGCATGGGGAGAGAAATGTGGTTGAGAAAGCAAAAAACACAATAACACACACAAAACTCTCTATACTGCAACTTTCACAATTTTGCAAAACAAATGCAAATTAAAGAACTCATACGCAAAATCTGTCAGCACCTGTCAGGTTTAGGAAACAACAGGACAGATCATTTTAACACTGCATAGTCAGTCTTACATTGTGTTGTTACACAGTGTTCATAAACTATATTGCAAGTAGTTATATAGTAACATAGTAACACATTTGTAAAAATTTAATATACAATGTGCTTGAGGAGTGTTAAGTCATTTATACAACAGATTGTGCAGTAATGGATCACATCAGAATACAGATCCAAATGTCTATATATCCTTTTAAACCAGTCTTTTAATTTCCAAATGTTTATTTACCCCATTAAAATATCTATGGTGAAGATGTTGTGAATGAACAAAACTACTATCAAATGTTAATAAAGTCAAATCCTCAAGTTCAGAATTCGTAAAGAATTATAATAAAATAAAATGGAAAGTACCTTTAACATACACCTTAATATACAAATTGGTTTCTGGTGTATCAAAAAAATATACATCATAATGTGGAATGTTCATTATTTCCCTGTATTGCACCATTTTATCAGGCTAAACCATAATCTGTTTTGAATAAAAACCGGTCTTCTCAAACCAAATTCTCCATAGATCCTCCCCTTAATATCGGTCAGTAAAATACTCTTAAATAGTAAAAGCCCTTTCAAATAAACGCCATTGCAAGGTATAAATAATCTTATCTTATTGATCATGCTTAAGCATATCCTGCGATAAAACCAGGTTTACTGTCCGCAATACGGTCACGTTAGGGCTTCTGTTCCATTTTAAGTCTCCAAGTCTATCAAAACAATGACAAAAAGTGATCTCAGCTTAAAGGAAAAGTTCACCCAAAAATAAAAATTCTCTCATTGTTTACTCATCCTAATTCGGCATGAGTTTCTTCGTGTCAAAAAAATCATTTTTATATTAAAATAAGGCAGCATGTTAATACAATAACTTCAAATCTTACTGGTTTCTGAACTCATAACTAGTTGTCATATGCATTTCTTAAATGTTTAGCTTAAATGTAAGTCTTGTCTTCAGCTCCATACAGTATACAAAGAAACATGAATATGCAAATTTCCCTGTCACACTTAGTCCCACACGCTGCAAAAACTCAAAGTAAAACGCAGAGCTAAAAGTCATATTTAAATATATATGTTGGGATTTTAAGGGGCCGATCATGCCAAACTTGCTTTTAACATTTAAAAACGTGAGATGCGCAGATCTGGTTATTTGTTTGAAAAGAGCAGCGCTCTGCGTTTTTTAAATGTCGCTAGGGCAAATACATTGTCCTGTCAGTCAACAGTTATAGTCATATTTGCAGAAAATTTAAAAATGTTCAAGCAGAGGTTCTATATCTGAACTTGCTTGATTAGCCATTGATAGCCACGACAAGTTTCGGGACACTACAAGCAACTATAAAGTTCCGCAACCACATTGGAAGCCCCGCCCCACTTTTCCTTTGGTAGGACAATGGGAAAAATGCGCATAACGTCAAACACTTTTCTGCCTGGAGATGACTTTTTCTAATCTCTCTTTGCCATTTGAGATCATTTCAAAAGAGGCGAGTTTGGTGTGAACCATCCCTTTTTCCGAGACAGTTTGCTTCACTCGTTTTAAATGTATTTGGCGCCAGCTATTTTTGTGGCTGTATTGTTGACATGTCAAGGCCCAGAGCCTGATTATAAGACTATTTTATTTTTGTATTTCCAAGAATATTTTGAAATCTTAAATTTGTACCGATTCCTTAATCACTTTCTTTAAAAATCGTTTTGCTTCAGTAGATGTTTTTTTACCCCAAAAAGTAATTTGGATTATTTTAATGAAGGAAAGATGACCACCATTTTGACCCCATAAAAGAAAAAAACATTTGATTTTAAAATTACTTGTTTGAGTTCAACTTAAGAAACCTTTTATTTTTGGGAGAGCATTTCCATCAAATAGGAGAGGTGAACATATATATTCAACCTGTACATTAGTAATGCAAAAATAAAAATGACACTTTTGTCACCTTGCTTCTATCAAATGATTTGGATAGCAGTCTGGCCACTGGCCTGCACTGCCAAACAATGATTCGTTTCAATGACGTCATCTGCAACTAATCCCAACACAAGCAGACTGGCCTTACTAGGAAGAAGCCAGTTGGGCATTTTAGCAAGCAAGACTGTGAGGGTGTACTAGACAAGAGCAAAGCTAAACTAAACCAGCAAAATCTAAACCAAGGCTGACTGTGGGGATACTACAGCACACTTTAATGTGAGGCCACTACCTACAATGGAAGTTAGATACCAACAGTGTTATGAAAAAGAAGAAAGCCTGTGGAAGGAGAGAGAAGCAGCATTAGGACTACAATGAGCTTTTCATTGTTACTGGAAGAAAATAAGCGATCAATAGGACTCTCCAGGAAAAAAGTTCAGTCGCTCTATAATTGTTTGTACGGTCTATTTCTTTGTGAAGTCATTGAAGAGCAGCATTCAGCGTTTACTAAACGCTCACACAAACAAACGTATTCTGTGTATGACAAGTACACTCACAAACATTCTACCACTCACATAACATGCACAGAGTCAAAATTCCCATAACATACTCAAATCCAAACCAAGCACACAGTGCATACAGGCCATTGGCTGATAAAGATGTGTCAGCTACTCTGGGAGGTTATGAGTCATTGTACAACTGTTACGCAATAAAACTAAAAGATGTGCATCACAGTACAAAAACAAAGGGTCTCCGATTGCTGACCCTTAGCCTCCCCGGTCAAACGAACCCTCTCCTAGGTTTCGTATACCCAAGATAAGAGGCACTGACCGATCTATTAGGAGCCCTTTTTCTTTGCTCCTGGTGTTTAATCCCTCCAAGTTTCGACCAAGTGCGGTTGTTAAATATTGTGGTTGCATGTTGCTTTTGTGTTACTGTAGTTTTTGTTTATAAAGTGCCTTCCAGATGCAGGTGATCGACTTAAGGGATTCCTAGAACGTAACAGGAAAGTATACTTCTAGGAAATGTTGTATTGGCAAATGGGTTACTTTTGGCACCCAGTCTAAGCTGGAGAACCTGAGTGTGAGATGAGCGAGATGAAAAAGGAAATTAGTGGATGTCATGTGTTTCCTCTTTCCTTTCAATGTTTCTTTTCTCCATTGCCTTCAATTGATTTCCCGCTTTATTCCTTCATTCTCTGGATTGATAGAACAGGATGTATCCCGACTCAGAGTTCTTGGAAATGTCAGATGTCAAACCATAGAACTCTTCTATCGCCTGTGCATCAATTTTCTGGATGGATAGAACAAGAAATGGTGAAACAATAAACTTTGTGTGCAGGAGTTTATATGCTTTTCTGAAATTAAGGTCCATACCTCCACAATGTCATCATCAAACAGCAGCCAGAAGCCATGACTCTTAACAATAGTGATGTAATGCCCTCTGTTTGGCCCACTTATACAAACACATGCAGACATGGTTAGAAAATCTTATTTTAAAGACAATAGAAAATTTGTATTTGACTGCAACCAAATGTTAATATAAACAAATAATATTAAGGTTAATAGGACGTTTAAAGATAGAGTTCCCCCCAAAAATATAAATTCTGTTAGCATGAACTCACAGTCTTTTTATTTCAAACTATTGATTTTCTTTTCCGCAGAACACAAAAGAAGATATTTTGGGGAAAAATCATTCAATTACATTGTTTCTTTGTCCATACTACGGAAGTAATGGGTACCGCTGTTATTCGTTTCTTCAAAATATATTTTTTTGTGTTGTGCGGAAGAAAGGAAGTCGTACAGGTAAATAATCACACAATTTTTATTTCTAGGTGAACAATTCCCTTATCCAACCTTAGAAAAACTTTAAAAAACCTTGTTACATGGCCAAACCTGCGTCAGAAATAGAAATCTCAGTACAAAAGTACTATTCACTTTTCAAGAAAGTGCACAGTGTACTGACTCATACAAACTCATCTGTATATTTATATAGCTCATGACATAAAGCACCTTAATGACATGCTATGTCAAGACTGCTTGTATACATTTTAGATGGCATGTTTGACAGTTCTCGTACCTGCCGCAGTGGACCACCACAGCGACGAGGTCATACATGCGGTCGAGGTTGACGGCATCTACAGAGGTGTTGAAGAGGCGGAGCTCCAGCGGAAACACCACCCGATAGCTCAGTTTAGTGTAGCGATGCAGTTGCTCCATGTACTTGAACCGTTTCAAATGAAGAGCCAAGATCATAGGCAGCTTCTTTACACGCATGCTGCAACACACGGTTACAGGAAACCCTTGGTTCACATGCATTCTCACAAACAACTGTATATGTATAATTACACTCAATTTTAAGGGATAGTTCACAGAAAAATAAATACTTTTTCATAATTTCTTTTCTTATCAAAACACAAGAGAAGATATTTTGAAAAAAATCTGTAATTTAACAGATGTGGCACCCCTTCACTTCTATTTTATATGCGCACAAAACCAATGCAGGTGAATAAGTGCCACTTACCAACCTTCTTCAAAACTTTTTCTTTGTTTGGCAGGAAAAAGAAGAATATCATACAGGTTTGAAATAGCAAGAGGGTGAGTTGACAGAATTTTGTGTTTACGGGTTAACCCAAAAATGAAAATTCTTTCGCCCACATGCTATTCCAAAACGTGCAAAACGCAAAAGATGATATTCTGAAGATGTTGGGCAAACAATTTTGAACCCCATTGACTTCCATTATGCAGATACAAAACCACTAAGACAGTTCTCGAAATATCTTCTTTTGTATTTCACACACAAAAAAGACTCATAAACAATTTTTGAAAGAAATGACGATGTATACATGATGACAGTATATTTCCGTGTTAACTGTCTTTTTAACTTGTTAGTATAGAGTATATTTCAGTGGTATCACAGCTTTAAAACACAGATCTGCTCATACTGACCGTTTCTGTGCCTCTTGTTTGCTACAGCACATCTCACAGTAGTATTTATACTCACTGCACAAGGTCTCTGTATTACTGAAGTCCCTGTAAGAGCCATCAGACAATAGCACACAAAACATGAATGTGATGGACTCATAACAAAGATTGTTGGTTGTATACCTAATCTCATTTATTGTATATTTGTACCTGAGACAGTGTGTTATTGAAGTGTTCTGCTCAACATCTACAGACAAATCCAAGAAGTCTTCGTCTTTGCTACTGACCTGAAAAAAATCGAAAGGGGATATGAGTTTGTTTCACACTTAGACAGGTCATTTCAGTACAGAACCTTTCAGACGTGCACACAGCATGCACTCCTTCACCCCTCTCCGGCAGTTCCAGTTAAAAGCAGGACTTCAAAGGTGAGATTACCTGGAACTCATTTCTATGTTTATCAGGCATCTAGGTGACCCCCTTCATGGACACTTGTGGATGTTTGTGTGTTGAACTCTTTTGACCTGACTGTCTCTGTGCTAATTGGGCTTTAACTTTTACAGTAAATGACAGAAAGATGTGTGTGGGGACAGTGTAGTGTGTGATGGTGGGTAAGCACTCGAAAGGCTGCATGTGTGTTAATATGAGGAAAAAGAGATAAATCAACAGATGATTGAAAAGTGGGCCAGATGATACGGTGGTTTGTGTCCTCAGGCGGAAAAGTTCAAATTATTAGTTTTTTAAGAGCCTTCTGTGTGCTTTTATCCGAACTCATCAAATCCACCATAACAAATCTCTCCCCTGCTGTAAGCCATCTTCTTGTTATTATGTGTGAACCTAAGTCATCTTATGTGTTCAATAATAGACATGTGCATCTTCAGTTGACTCACGATTTCATTGTTATGCACTTATAATCTCTTTAAAGAGCCCATTGGTCCTTCTCCTCATTTTACATTTCCTTTTTGTGTTTGTGTGTTATTACCCGTAAACAATTTGTGGTCACAAATAGCGATAAAGTAAGTTCCCTTTCTGTCCGTCTCTCGACGTTGTGTCGAGGACGACAGTATGGGGTTCGCTCTTGAGAACCAATCGACTCTGACTATATTAAAAAGGCCAATGGGAATTGGCGAATGAAATTTGCATGTCGGGCCCCGCCCGGACATCCGGGTATAAAAGGGGAGCCGGCGTGCTCATTCATTACCTTTTGTTCTTCGGAACCTGCGGATGACTTCCAGTCTGATGCTGAAATCGACTTCTGGCGATCTTCCTGCTGGTGTGACGACGCGGTTGCAGTGGACTGTCCCTCTTCAAGCGGCTCCCCTGTGCGTTTCGGCAGAAGACAGAGAGTGTCTTGAATTCTTCTTTTTTCTAAATAAGAGAGCAATTTCTAAGCAGCGTGTTGCCTCATGGCACACAGCTGCTCCCTGGGTTGCGGCGGATTCGTCCCAGACGGGGACACCCATAGCGCTTGCATCTCGTGTTTGGGTCTCCAACACGCTGAAGCGGCGTTCATGGGACCGACCTTCCCGCACTGCGAGCAGATGTCGATTAAGACGTTGCGGTCACGGGTGGCTTCTTTCCCTGGAAAGCGAGCCACCACTTCGTCAGCTCCCTTTGGTTCGTTGACTGCGGCTACGGCACGGTCAACAGCCTCAGCGAGCGGCGTTGGTGATTATGAGGGTTCTATGGATGTCACCCCGTCAGCCTCCGGCTCGCGGAACTTCCATACCTCTGCACGCTCGTCAACCCCGTCGGCAAGAGGTGGTACGCCGTCTCTTGCTTCCCTACGGGATGAGGACGAATTGTCGGTCGCGGCATCGGAGGGCGCCCTGCTGGATTCGGATCCGGATGACGTCCTAGAGCTTCCGTCTCTGACGGGTAAGCCTCAGGACGATCCGGATCTGGAGATGGCGGCCATGCTTTCCCGGGCCGCCGCGAGCATTGGGCTTCAGTGTACGGCCCCGCCGTCACCCCAGCGCTCGCGGCTGGATGCATGGTATCTGGGGTCCGGACAGGGCTCTAAGCCACGTTCGGTTCCAGTGCCATTCTTCCCGGAAGTGCACGAGGAGATCACGAAGTCGTGGAATGCGCCGTTCTCGGCGCGTACACGGCAGACGGTTTCCTCTGCCCTCACTTCCCTCGATGGGGGAGCAGTCAGGGGCTATGTCGACATACCCCAGGTGGAGCGGGCTGTTGCGGTGCATCTGTGCCCTCAGGCCGCGTCCACGTGGAGAGGTTGACCACGGCTCCCATCCAGGGCGTGTAAGTTTTCTTCGACTCTCGGGTCGAGAGCTTACACTGCCGCTGGAGAGGCTGCTTCCTCGCTCCATGCCATGGCTATCCTGCAGGTCCACCAGGCCAAGGCACTCAAGGAGCTGGACGAGGGAAGTTCCGACCCCGCAGTTCTGCAGGAGCTGCGCACTGCGACTGACCTGGCCCTTCGGGCCACTAAGGTTACGGCGCGTGCCCTGGGTCGAACGATGTCCACTTTGGTGGTCCAGGAGAGACACCTCTGGCTCAACCTTGCGCAAATGCGGGAGGTCGAGAAGGTTCGCTTTCTCGATGCCCCCATTGCGCAAGGTGGGCTGTTTGGAGACACGGTGGAGGACTTCTCGCAGCAGTTCTCCGCCGTGCAGAGGCAGACGGAGGCTATCAGGCATATCCTCCCACGTCGTAGCCGGGCAGCCTCCGGGCCGCCCAGGCTCCGTGCTCAGTCTGCCCCCAGACAGCCTCGCCCCTCCCAACCGACCCCTCCGGTTGTATCTCTCCCTCAGGCAGCGACCCGGAGAATGGCGAATCGGAGGAGAGCGACGCCCCCCCGTCAGCACCCACCTCGTAGGAAGCGTGGGAGGCGATCATGACGGGAGGCACCCAGTGGAGGAAACACCATCACGCCCGGTCCAGGGGATACCATCTCCAAAGTGGCCGGAGCGGGACGCTCCTGCCACGTCCCAACTCGTGCCGGGCCCTTTTCAGGGCCTGGTGCCCACCCTCTCACAAAAAGAGCAGTTTCCTCCCCTGGGTTTATAACACAACCGTTGGCACTCTCCAAGCGACGGTGCACGGTTACAAGACGTTGCGTCAGTCCGACTCGACGTTGCGTCAATCTGACTCGACGTTGTGTTGAGACTCGACGTTGCGTGACAGCAGCGGCGCCGCAACTAGACACACTCTCGGTCGGACGGTGTGCTATTCGGCAGCCCCCAAGAGCAGGTAAGTACTCGGGACAGCAAGCTTCCAGGGCTTCCACCCTAAGACGAAGCAGCCTTCTTGAGAGCCACAGAACCCCCCTCCAGGGGAATGGTGAAGGAGATCGTTCCTCTCGTTTCGCTTTCCCGACTACCGTAGGCATGGATTATGCTCGGACCGGGGCGGTAACCAGACAGAACGATCCGTCTCGGCTATGCGATCCAGTTCGCCCAACAACCTCCCAAGTTTCGGGGAATCCTCTTCACCTCGCTACGAGGGAAAGATTCCACCGTCCTTCGGTTAGAGGTAGCGACTCTTTTGGCAAAAGAAGCGATCGGCCCCGTACCCATAGCCGAGATGTCGTCGGGCTCCCACAGCCCGCACTTCATCATCCCCGTGAGAGGTGGAGGGCGGCGCCTAATTCTGGACTTGCGTTTACTGAACCAGTGTCTTCAAAGACTGCCGGTCAGAATGCTAACACAGAAGCGCATCCTCGAAGTTGTCAGATACAAGGAATGGTTCGTGGCAACCGACCTAAAGGACACGTACTCCCACGTCTCGCTACTTCCTCGGCACAGACCGTTCTTACGGTGAGCCCTCGAAGAGCGGGCGTACCAGTATGGGGTCCTGCCCTTCGGACTGTCCCTACATTACCGCGTCTTCACGGAAGTCGCGGAAGCCGCACTTGCCCCCCTGAGAGGATGGAGCGTGCATGTACTGAACTATCTCAGCGGTTGGCCTATCTAGGCTCACTCGCGAGATCTAGTGTGTACACACAGGGACCCGGTGCCTCAGCACCCAAGCCGATTGGGTTTAAGGGTCAACCGAGAAAAGAGCATCTCTCTTCTTGGGATGGGACGAGACTCTGTCACCATGTCTGCACGACTCACGGTAGAACGTGCCCAAGCCTTACTGCTATGTCTGAGCAAACTCAGGCGTCCAGTGGTCGCCCTGGAAAACTTCCAGAGGCTCCTGGGGCATACGGCATCCTCAACCAGGGACCGCCCACTTGGGTTGATGCACATGCGACCACGCAGGCAGTGGCTTCAGAGTCGCGTCCCGAGGAGTGCGTGGCACACGGACACCAGGCGGATTGCCATTACGCCTCAGTGTTGGAGCACCCTAGCCCTGTGGTCTTTCAGGACCCTTTTACGAGTGGTAAGATCCCTCGGCCAAGTTCCGAGACGCGTTGTGGTGACAACCGACGCCTCCCTGTTGGGTTAGGGAGCAGTGTGCAACGGGCATACAGTTTCGGGTCGATGGACGGGTCCCCGATTGTACCGACACATCAGTGGTCTGGAGTTGGTAGCGGTCATGCTCGCCCTCAGGAGGTTTCTACCTCTAGTGAGAGGCAAGCATGTGGGAATCCGCTTCGACAACACGGCAGCTGTAGCATATACTTACCGCCTAGGTGCGGTATGCTCGCGCCGAATGTCCCAACTTGCCCGACGCCCCCTCCTGTGGAGTTAGCAGTGAGTAGGACCCCTGCGCGCCATATTTCTCCAGGACTATCTGACCCAGAGAGCCAATGTGCTCTCTCATCAGATGCTGCCCCAAGGGGAATGGCGACTCCACCCTGGGATGATCCGGCTGGTGTGGGAACAGTCCGACCAGGCACAGGTGGTCCTGGTTGCTTCGTCAGACAACACCCGTCGCCGTCTGAGGTACCCCTTGACCGAGGGTTTCCTCGACAGGGATGCTCCGGCGCACAGCCGGCCCCGGGTCAAGTGGAAGCACCACTTCCCCCCAGTGAGCTTTCTTGCACCGGTCCCGTGCAAGGGCAGGGACGAGGAACGCCAGGTCCTGTTAATTGCGCCACATCGGCCCAACCTGGCTTGGTTTGCAGAGCTAGTACCTCTAGCGATAGATCCCCCCTGACCAATTCCTCTGCAGGAGATCCGTCTGTCTCAGGGGAAGGGTACGGTGTGGCACCCACGACCAGACCTCTGCAATCTGCATGTCTGGTCCCTGGACGGGATGAGGAGATCCTGAACGAGTTACCCCCGGCGGTGGCGGGGACGATCGTCCAGGCTAGAGCACCTGCCACGAGGCACTTGTACGCCGCAAAGTGGCGCATCTTCTCATCCTGGTGCTCCTTACAAGGTGAGGAGCGCGGAGTATGTGCGATCAGGACAGTGCTGTCGTTTCTCCAGGAGAAACTCGAGAGCAATTTTTCACCATCCACGCTCAGGGTCTATGTTGCCGCGATAGCCGCACACCATGAGCTCGTGGAAGGTGAGTCCCTCGGACGGCATAGCCTGGTCACTAGGTTCCTGAGGGGAGCGAGGCGGGTTAATCCCCCGCGTCCCCCCTCCATACCCTCTTGGGATCTCGATGTGGTCCTAGCGGGCCTTTCCGATTCCCCCTTTGAGCCTCTAGTTGAGGCTGACTTACATCGGCTTACGATGAAGACAGTACTCCTAGTAGCGCTCGCTTCTATCAAGAGGGTAGGGGACCTACAGGCACTCTCCACGTCCGACGAGTGCCTACAGTTCGGACCGAACCACTCTCACGTCATCCTGAGACCCCGGCCCGGCTACGTGCCCAAAGTTCCTACCACACCTTTTCGGGACCAGGTAGTGAACCTGCAGGCGCTCCCCACAGGGGAGGAAGACCCAACCCCGTCCGTGTTGTGTCCGGTACGAGCATTAAGACCCTACCTAAACCGCACGCAGAGCTTCAGGCGCTCTGAGCAGCTGTTTGTTTGTTATGGAGGTCAGCAAAGAGGGAGGGCTGTCTCCAAACAGAGACTGGCACACTGGATCGTGGATGCCATCTCCACGCCTACCCTGCCCACTTGCAGTGAGAGCTCACTCTACCAGAGGCGTTGCCTCCTCGTGGGCAGTGGCTCAGGGAGCCTCTCTGGCAGACATCTGCACAGCTGCGGGTTGGGCTACGCCCAACACCTTTGCGAGGTTCTACAACCTCAGGGTGGAACCGGTATCAGCTCGGGTCCTACGCAGATAGAGCTAACGGCCGACCGGGCGTACGCCTGCGAAAGTGCCTTCTTCCCTTTTTAGGTAAGTGCCGTGCCTATTCGACCTCTCTGCTTCCCTGGCAGGAAGTACAGGTCACCCATCCATCATTTAGCACCTTACGGTCACGGGCTGGGCGGAGCGGCCCTGTTGACCAGGCTGGAACATCGGTGCAGTTGTCCCTCTAGGTAAACCCCTTTTTCCAGCTGGTGCTCCGTACGTAGTGGCTCCCCCATCAGGGGTGGCCCCGGCCGACGTAATTCCTTCACCAAGATTCTCCTACTCAGGCGAATGCGTGACCTCCTCTCACGTGGTGCTACCCACAAGGGTAAGCAATGCACACTATACCTCCATGAGTCATCTTCCCTTTTCAGGTGAGACCATTGGCATATTTCCACATATTAACCTCCCTACGGCAGGATGTGGCCTCCGTAACGCACTCCCTCCTTGAAGGGGCCGCGTTTCCCGGTGCAGTTAGCGGTCGGGCGGCTATCTCGCTGCGATGATAGAAGGCCAGCGCCCCAAAGAGACCGGTGGTAAAGTACCTCTTATCTTTTTTTTCAAAGCTCTGGACGTCTTACCATTTCTCCACTGGTAGGTTACGCTCTCGTGTAGAAGCTCACACCTATGACGCACAAGAGACGGTCAAGGTAGCTCCGCTGGAGATCGTGACACGGCACGGCGCTGTGGCGTGATTATATAGGAACCCCATACTGTCGTCCTCGACACAACGTCGAGAGACCGACAGAAAGGGAACGTCTGGGTTACTTGCGTAACCCCGGTTCCCTGATGGAGGGAACGAGACGTTGTGTCCTTCATGCCACACCGCTGTGCCGCCCGCTGCAAACGGTCGTGGGTCATCCTCACGTTCCTCAGCACAAAGGTAATGAATGAGCACGTCGGCTCCCCTTTTATACCCGGATGTCCGGGGCGGGGCCCGACATGCAAATTTCATTCGCCAATTCCCATTGGCCTTTTTAATATAGTCAGAGTCGATTGGTTCTCAAGAGCGAACCCCATACTGTCGTCCTCGACACAACGTCTCGTTCCCTCCATCAGGGAACCGGGGTTACGCAAGTAACCCAGACGTTAGCGTCTACCGCAAAAGGCAGAATTGGTGGCATCCATTTCCTTTGGTAATGATTCCGTGACGACAAGTTACACTTTCAAAATTTGAACATAACAAAATTGACCAGGAACAGAACAACAGGCCGTATGATAAAAGAGGCAAGGCAACATGGTCATTAGTAGGAAAAATAATTTGTTCTTTGATGTTTCATCGCATTTATGTATAGTTGAGAACTTAAACAATATAATATTAAAAGTTTCATCTCTATCAAAGTGGCTCTAAATATAAAACTGATTTTTCAACTTTTTATTTAGCAGCTATATTAAACCAAACAACATGTAACTACATATTTTAGTTTTATAATCAATGCACAGAAAAGACTTTGGAGGGGAGTATATAGAGTATATATTTCAATAGCTATTTTATACATTTTTGACTGTTGTTCTTTGCATATGCAAAAAAGTTTCTCTTAAACCTGTGTTCTATCAGCTTTTTTATGTTTTTTCATGCTGCTTAAAGGGATAGTATGAAATAAATCCAAATTATGCCATCAATTATTCCCCATCATGGTCAAAACTGTTTTTTCTCTTATATAAACCACAAAATGAAATCTTTTGGAAAAGGGCTAATTGCATTTCTTACAGTGGAAGTCAAGAGGGAGTCAATGGTAAAATTGCAACATTCTTCAAATTATCTTTGTGTTACCTAGGTAAGAAATTACATAAGGAAAAATAAATGATGACAGATGTTTTTTTGTGAACTTTTTTCTTATCATTTGTTAAGTGTCTATAAAGAAAGAAAGACGCCATCCAGAAAAGAGACCCAAGAATGGTTATATATCAATAATAAATATTGTTTGAGTCCTCAACTATAAAACTATATACACTATATGGAAACGCAATGGGACAAAACATACACAGTGACACAAAGCTCATACCGTCTCACAATTGAGACAGCGTGTCTCATTGGTCAGCGTGCCCTGGAAGATATCGTGAACCCAGGTGGCCTCGGCCTTGTTCGGTTCTGGCTCAGTTTCCGTTGCGATGGCAGTCCCATTGTTCTTCAGCCGTCCGTTCTGTTTCTCCTGTTTCTTCTCTTCTTGCAGGATGTCGGCCACTGTGTTCAGCAGGTAGTTCAGGAACTCATGGGCGTCCTGTTGCATGTAGTTATCAAACAGGTCTGTATAAAGTGTGCAATATTAGTTACACAAATTAATGTGATTCTTTATATAACATTTTATTAATTCAACGATGTGGGAAAAATAATTATGGCAAGTAAAGTATAAGAGGTATATTTTCAGAATTTGAGTAGAATTTTAAGAATTTTAATAAACAAGTGGTCACAAACTCATGTGTGAGTGTGTGGTGGTAATGTGAAGTCTCTCTAATAGAGGTCTGTATTGTTAATTCATTGCAGGAATGAGAAAGAGAAACAAATTCCCTTTTATACAACATATGATCCATCCCTCACACACACGCACACACACACCTGATCTCTTACACCTGCTTCTCATTCAGCATATAACACAGAGGCTTACTGTCTGGTTTTCAGAGTCCAGAGCTCCAGCGAGATTACTGTGAGCTCATGCTATCATGATACAATCTTTACTATCAATCAACTTTTTCCTTCATGAAGTTGCTCAATTACAAACATTGTGAGACTTTATCCTTTCCATTGATTTTCAGCACCAATGTGTAACATTCAAAGCTTACCCTAGGACAGTCTGACAGTTTTGTGTGGACTTACAGATTAGGTTGAAACAGATGGCCATTTTTTATTTTGACGTGAACAAAATCAATATTGCCTTACTATTGTATGTTAGTACAGAGTATTAATCGTTCAGCAAACAAAACATTGAAAATGTCATTCCACAAATTTCTAGGGACTAAAATGAAAATTCTTATTTTTATTTTGTCACCCTCTTGTCATTGTAAACCTTTTAAACTTTCTTTCTTCCACAAAACACAACATCAGTTGAGTTGTAATTAGATTTTGTTTACTTAAACTAAACAGAAGAGTCAGAAAAAAATTGTCCAATCAAAAGTATAATTACAACTCAAGTGATGTTATGTTTTGCGGGAGAAAGTGGGGGCATTCGTGGACTGGTGGTTCGAGTCTTGGACTCGTGATCCGAAGGTTGTTGGTTCGAGACTCGGAACCAGCGGGAATACCACGACTGAGGTGAGTCCCTTAAGCAAGGCAATGCCACCCCCCCACTGATCCCCGGGTGCCGCAGCATGGCTGCCCACTGCTCCGGGTGTGTTTTGACTGTGTGTGTGTGTTCACTTATTAATTAAATGCAGAGCACATATTCCAAGTATGGAACACCGTACTTGGCAACACGTCAAGTCACGTCACTTTCCTTCACTACAGTGTGTGCCATGACCTTCACAAATTAAAGTGATAGTCATTTTAAACTTGTTTGACTTCCTTCCTTACGCAGAACACAAAAGATAATATTTTGAGGATATTGGTAACTGGCATTGGTTTTGGAGTAATACAATCGAAATAAATTCTTTACTAAAAAACATTACTAACTTTTTTCAAAACATCTTCTTCTGCATTCTGCAAAAGATAGAATGCTACGGAGGTTTGAAAGGGCAAGTGGGTAATTAAACGATGACAGAATTTTTATTTTTGGGTGAACTTTCACTTGAAGGGTTTGTCATAATTTAAGGAAAATTAAGAAAGAATATATGAAGGAATATTGATAGCACTTTTATTATTTTATTAATATTGCCTATTCTTTCCAAAAAAAATTTCCTATCAAAATCTTTCAAACAAATTGCTATTCAAATTCTGCCTTAGATCATAGCCTAAAGTAAATAAAAATGTATACATTTGAATGACCAAAAGTTTGTGTTAAATTAAATGTTAAGGCCATAAATTAAGGCTTTTAACCCACACAATTGCATAATTTTGCAGTAACCAACTTATCAAATGCTAACCAGCTGAACCTTCGGTTTCCTCACCATTCTCCTTCCGCAGACGTGAGATAAACTTCTTGGGAGGGATCACCCCAACCTTTTTCTTCTGCGTGGCGATGCTATGGAAAAGGTCGGCCAGACACGTGAGAAGATTCTCCTTCTTCTTCTGCTGGACTTTATAAGCCAAAACATTCTCCCTGAATGGCCGGCAGAAATACAGAGCCTGCAACACTGAGTTACAGTAACACGTGTTTCCAAACTGTTTTCAAAGAGAGAAAGAAGCGAGATTTATTGTAGAGAAGAGCGGTTGCTACCACTATAAAACTGATTTATGAAAATGAGAGATAAAAATCGGGAACATCGCGTGCTTGAGGCATGCCAGTAAAGAAGCAACCGTGGGTGAAATGCACAGATCCCGACCAAATGTGGAACTTGGAGATGCTTAATATAAGGATGACTCCTCAGTGCTAAAAGGAAATCAAAGGGCCGACATGGAATAATGGGGGATCAAAAGCTCTTTAATATGAGATCCGTGCAGGCCAGAGCCAAACCACTTGACAGTGGAACATTGTTTTGTTTTCAAAGGCCTTTTTCTGATTGTTAACCATGACACTAGTGTTGACTATGAAGCGATAAATTAAATTATTTAAGAAAAACTGCTACGAATAATATGTTTTCATCCGGAAAAAAAAGGCAAAAACATGGACTGACAAATGCACATTATATCCCCCTATTCTAATACCAAACACAATCATAAAATGAGTTAATTATTGCATTGAGATATGATTCCTCGTGCACTCTTTTTACACTGAGCACATTCATCCCTTAGTCTCAAAACAAATTGCAATAAAAGTGTTAATAATCTTGACCTAATTTCTGTGAATCTCTAGACAATTCAGTGAATTCTAAGCTACTGCTGTGCATGTTATGTTTGCTGCTACAGCAGAACTAAACACCGGACAATAAGATATAATACATAGTTAATGGATTCAGCAATAAAATCTGCTTTGTCAAGCTGACCTTCTCTTCAGAACAAATTAACTGTTCATGTATTTTGCAGAACACTATAAATAAACAACAAATCTCACAAAACAACGTGTCGTAAACTGCCATCTGTTTATTATGTCAGTAATCATGCGATTTTTTAAATGTGAACGTGGATTTGTTAACTGAAGACCTGATGTGGTACCGTGTTGTGTGAACTTACATTGACCAATCCAAAGTAGTGTTCATTAATGGGAAACTGCTCTGGACCAATGTCTTTCTCCAGAGCAGAGGCATTGGTGCCCTGTGAAGAGAAAAATGACAAACTTGTAATTCAACATTTTTTCAAGTTTTATTGACAAAAAGTTAATTTCCCTCAATTCAATGCGTAACAGAGTTCAAATTTAAAGCAAAAGTTAACCCACTTGTCATTTAAACCTGTATGACTTTCTTTCTTGCTCAGAACACAAACTATGACATTTTAAGAATATTGGTGACTTATATTGGCACCAATTTTCTTTGGTTTTGGGTCTACACAATTGAAGTATATGGGTTCCACTAAGCTTTCTTTAAAATATCTTAGTTTGAACTCTGCACAAGTTAGAAAGGCTTATTTCTATATGTAATGAGTATGAGGCCAATAATCTTTTACATTTTAAAAGATTTTACATTTTTTACATTTACATTTGAAATACAATATACATTTACCATTAGTAATTGAGCTGACACTCTAATTCAAAGCCACTTAAAAATAGAGGTTCACAAATGAAGCAATCAGTACATAAGGTAACAAAACAAACATAGTGAAACGTAATGCCGGTCTTAATTAGAAAAACACATCAAGTGCAGTAAAATGTGTTCTTTTTATAAGTTTATGTTTTTGATAGAAAGATTGAGGATGTCGGGAAAGATGTTTTATAAATAAACTGAAAAAGGAAGTGTGTTCACACAATTGTTTCCATCATGAAAAATGTCTTCCTTGTAAATAAGCCTGATTAACTGATACTGTCAGAGTATCAAGTGTTTTAGTGAAAGTTTCATTTAGTGACCAAAGGAGTGGTAACAGATCTCTGGCAGGAAGTGATGCCATACGAGAGGACCTAACAATGAATAAAACAACAAAGCAGGAAGTGCCGCTGGATAAGAATCCCACCCTGACAGTGTAACTGAATCAGCGGGACAATTTCAGAGTATCATTTGGCTCCCGTACAAAGGGACTAAATCTGCTATAGCTGAATCAACTGAATCATCAAGAATAAAAAAGAATCTGTATTGAGTTGTTTCAATTCTTTATACAGTTCTATCTGATGAACACAGAGAAAGATTTAGAAGAATACTTGTGATCAAACAGTTCTTGGACCGCCTTTTGACTACCATAGTAGGAAAAATCTAGGGATGCTCTGATCGATCGCCCAGAGATTGGTATCGGCCGATAATCACATTCTGTCTCAAGCTCAATTGGTGATGTCAAAGCATGAGGATGGACATAATGATTTTTAATATTTAGTTATGTGTTAAAACAATAGTTATATCACATAAATTACAAAATGACTGTAGTGTTGAATACATTGTATTTGTGAGTCCCTATTGATGAAAGACAAAATGCAGTTTTCATGATGAAAAAACGCAAAAAGCCTTGAGTGCATGCATGCATTAAACTGCGTTATGTGTTACATCTCTCTTACTCTTAAACTGAAATATAAACAGACAATTTCCCATCAAAGAAAGAATCCTTGCAAATGTAGTTGGTTTTGTTAACGTCAACGCATGTTTGCAGTTTATGAGATCTTTATATCCCTAAAGTCGGTGTTAAAGGGGCAGCAGAATTATAAAGATCTGTGTAATGTTCATCAACATAGATTGAAATGTCATTCACAACAAATAAAGAAAGTAGCATATAATAATTAGTTATAATAATTTGAAGCATCAGAATCAGCATTGGTATCAGCTGATTAACATGACAAAAAATCAGTACTCGGTATCGGTGATTCTGATCAGAGCATCCAAAGAAAAATCTCTTTAAAGTTTTGTTTAGAAAGGAGAATGTTTAGGACAGCATAAATTGGTGCATCTTTACTGCCATTTTTTTATTTACAACAATAGTAGACAATGGTGTCCAATAACTATTTGATAACAAGCATTTGTCAAAATGTATTTCTCTGTGTTCATCAAAACAAAGAAATGCATACAGATTTGGAACAATTAGAAAGCAAGTATTTAATAACAAGATTGACAAGAGTTGGGTGAACTAATCCTTTAAGAGTCAAATATGACAACTGATGTGCATTTGTTGATCGTAAGGTTTTATATACATCAATCAAAAGTGCACTGAGTATTATTCCAGCAAATTCGTGAGGATTTATTTTGAGCTCGTTATTCAAGCTGAGAAATTATTTAAATCAATTGAATTTCATATATTACACTCTGGAATGCTTGAATATGATTGGTCAGACAAGAAAGAATCTGCTTTAGGTCAGTCCTGATCACACTTTCTTGGTTAGTCTGTAATTACCAATGGGAAGTACACTTTTCCTTTTTATTAATGTGCTTGACATATGGTAAACAATGCCAACATGGTATTTAGTTTTACATAGTGAAAACAAGTCCTTAAAAACAGAATGTGAGTGTCTCAGATTGAAATATGAACCTAGAAAGACTTTTATCCCTGGCACTAATAGACCTTTTCAATATAAAAACTTCTTTGTGTTCCATAGTCTTAACCTGAACATTTAGGCCATAAAAATGAACAACAGGCACGTAATGGTCTGCGTTCCTTTATAAAGGCTATCAGATGCTCCAAGCTCCAAGGATTTGAAAAATGGCGTAGCATTACGTTGTCAAAACGATGTCAAGTTCCCT